>CM043114.1:29519004-30053140 GCA_023701765.1 Hylyphantes graminicola | reverse complement strand
TAGCGGTCAAACACATCATTTCCTTCCAAAAAAAATATTGCCCGTTCGCCTTTGATGGTCGCAACCAGTCGTGATACCTTGAGAGGACTCTGCAGCTCCGGGACGTACCGCAAAAAACCAGTTTGACGCCATGCATGTACCACCACGGGTCGGTCTTCTTCATCTTCCTCGTCGCACAAACTCGTACTGTTTGGCAAACGGAATCACACAATCGCATTCGTTCATAGTCCAAATAACGCAGCTCGTGACACACCCACTCGTTGCGCCACGTTCTTGATATGGGTGTAAAAAACTAGAGAAAGGTTCTCTGGTCGCGATAAACCTTTTCGAAATAAACGTAGCGTGACCGTCGTGGCCACAACGAGGCCATCGCCAATTTGGCGCCAAGGACTCAATTCGTTGAAAATCCAATAGTGGGATCCCTTTCCGCCCTTTTCATTGCATATAACCATCCACATGTGCCTTTTCTGCGGCTCAACATACGACAGGCAATACATCAAGTGACTACAGTCATCGATGGCGATGGCACAATTTGTTTTTTTCTGCCGTGGACCACTTCTCCTCGGTTCTCTGGCCACCACCGACTTCATTGATTCTTGAATTCGAATTACATCCTCCGGTTTCACGGGGGGGGGCCCCCCCCCCACCATCAAGTGACGGTGATGAATGCGATCTTCCTCGACGGGCCCTGCACATGAGTGCCGTCCACACAAACGTGCCAAAGTGAGAAAATGTACTCCCGACCAAGACATCTGGTCGAACCTTTTCCACACGCTTGCTTCACCATCAAAGTGAAAAAAAGACATACTCCCCGGAAAGAAATAATCGGAAAATGTTGTATGCGTATGCACCCAATCCACTCTGAGGACTGAATAACACGTGCTGGGAACCCTTCACTCGGCTAAAGAGCTCATCGTCCGGGAAGGGCGCGTAAAACGAATCGCCAAATTCGGGATGACGCGTCCTCCCGTCCATCGATTGCCTGACACCACGTCGATGGTGAGTGTAACAGGTCTCGCAAAACTCGGGTGGTCGTTTTTCTTCCGGCGGCAATGGAATCGTGCAAAGTTTCATTTTTTCTGGTGTTGTCACGTCATTATCCATCTGAGGCATCTCACCGGTGCAACCATTTAAAAAATTTCGCAAGCATGTCTGACGATGCTGAGACACAAAAGGCAGAGTGCCGATATCGCCTCTCCTCCACCGAACGTTGCCATAACAAAATGGACAGGCCGTATCGCAATTTATGCCATGGACAGTTTTCAAATGTCTGGCAAAAGTACCCACGGTTTCGCCACCACTCGAACAACGTTGACAGTAGACTACGTGGTGTTTCTTGGCAGCAAAGAATTGGTTATAGTTGTCGTTGAGGCGTTTTATTTCGCCGGAGGGTATCTCCGCCATCTGAACATTTGAAAGCACAGAGTGGTGGGGGTATATATAGGAACTATGAAAAAAAAAAAAAAAAAAAAAAAAAATTTTTTTTTTTTTTTTTTTTTTTTTTTTTTTTTTTTTTTCCTTAACCTCTCTCTCAGACTCATGAACTTAACTTGATGATACAATCACGCTACCAGCAGGTAAACTAAATGTACCACGAGACTTCGTTCTTCTTTGCACACGAGTATCCATAGAAATGCAATTCACCCATCTTCGAGTCCAACACTGGCCATTTAAAAATTTCCAAGTCAGCGGTTTCCAAGTCTCACTCGGCCAAACACCTTTTACCGGTTCTGGGCAAAACAACTTTGACAAGAGTCGATCTGCATGAGATCATTCTCCCAAATCATCGAAAGTGGCAAATCTCAAAAGTACTGTGAAATCAACAAGTTGAATGCATCCTTCAAGCACTTTTGGGGGTAACGGTCACACGGAAGAGTTTTATCGCAATTACACCGAGTCTAATTGGGCGGGCCGGACACACGCTGCCGGTGACATGAATATTGGGAAACGAGTTTTTTTTTGCTAGGTGGTTCGCATCGCTGCCGGTGACACGAAAAAAAAGTTTTTTTCCTCGAAAAATGTGTGGTTCACATCGCTGCCGGTGACACGAACAAAAAGTTTTTTTTCTCGAAAAATGGGTAGTTCACATCGAAGAGTCGAGGGAAAATCGATCACATTTTCATTGGGGTCATCGAAAGTGGCAAATCTCAAAAGTACTGTGAAATCAACAAGTTGCCGGTTTCACAGTTTTTGTCTAGAGTTTTCCTGAGGTTAATCCAAGAAAAAGGGTGAAGGAATGTTATGGTTTTTTAAAGTCAAAAATTTTTTTTTCTTTCGTAAAGAAAGGTTTTTTCTTCGACTGCTCATGGAATGCTCCAAGGGCTATGTTTCAAAAACCCGAGTGAAAAGTCCTCGGCGACCACCACAATCTTGGAAAAGACAAACAAAAAGACGCTGTTGAAAAGCTTTTTGCCAATGAAGCTGTATGCCGAACAGCCCCACGGTGAGAAGCTGAAGAAATGCATCTTCAATGCCTTTGCAGCTGTTGTTTGAAATCGGAAAGCTTCCTTTGGCAATCTATAAGCTGCCGTTTCATTTCCTCCACACGCTGGTCCCCTCGAGTATCTGTTTCCGAGAGTCTTTTCAATTCTTGGCTAATTTCGTAGACACGGATCTCGAGAGCAGTCACTTTTTGCCACACATCCATGTTAGTTGAATCCAATAGCAGGAAATGCTTTCCCGAATAATTCAGTAGTAACAGGAGAGACACGTAACCAGCTGCAGGTGACGCGGTTCAATCGAATCACTTGAAGAGCTTCCGACGATGAAACGCTGTGAAACCTTTTAACAAAAGACTGGGAAATGACAAACTTGACCTCGCCACGCAAACACAAGACTAACAGCTGTGAGCGGTGAGGGTCTATATATACTAGTCAAAAAAAAAAAAAAAAAAAAAAAAAAAAAAAAAAAATTTTTTTTTTTTTTTTTTTTTTTTTTTTTTTTGTCATGACTTCCAGACTCATGAACTTTACTTTTGATGCTACAGTCACGCTGCCAGCTGGTAAAGTAAATGTTTGTTCTTCTTTGACTTGTTCTTCTTTGCACACGAGTATATCCAAAGAAATGCAATTCACCCAACAATGTCTTCGAGTCCAACGCTGGCCATTTAAAAATTTCAGAGTCAGGGGTTTCCAAGACTCCTTCGGCCAAACACCTTTTACCGGTTCTGGGCAAACAACTTTGACAAGAGTCGATCCGAGAGAGACCGATGAGACTCTGCGATCCGCCAGAGACTCTGCACACCAAGTTTCCCAAATCCATCGAAGGTGCCAAGTCTCAAAAGTACTGTGAAATCAACAAGTGGTGGTTTCACAGTACCTGCCATAGACCCCATGCAGTCGCTCGAAAAAATGTCCGAGTACCGTAACCACTGCAAATTTTTTTCAAAAACACGAAACGACATACATGAAAAGTTGTTTATTTCAAAAATGATTTAGCGATGAGGAATGGCTTCGACGGGCGTACACAACACCCGAGAGATGCCTTGAACAGCCCAATGGCGATGACAACGGTCCGATTCACACAGATTACAATGCTTGTCAAAAGTTTTTTCCAACTTGAAAAATTTCACCTTTGGTGGCAGAGTGTCTCTCATTTGTCGAAGACGATAATAGGTCGCTCGGTCCGTGTGAATCAATTCCCCAACCTTCATGGTTCGAATACTTGTAGACACTGCATTCGTCACGACGCTCCATCTGCCATCGTCCAAAGTACGGGAGAGACATCCGTTGGTGAGCGTAAATCCACTGGGCGTGATACATATCACTGCACGTACCCCACCATGCACGTGGTACGTACAAACGGTTGACGACGGCTAGGTCGGGGAAACCACTTTGCACGGCCATCTGAAGAATGGTTTCTGGAAGGTTGGGAACATTTCTGGGATCTTGTGGTGGAAAACAGTTCCTGGGAGCGGGAATTTTTTCTAGGTGGCTGGGTACTTTTTCTAGGAGGCTGGGAGAATCTGCACGTTCGGTTCTCCACCATGTACGACCGATGGGATGGCAATGGGTGGCGCTTGGGAGATGGAGACTGTGTACGAGGATCTTGCATCGGGTCTCGCTTGGGAGATGGAGACTGTCTACGAGGAGGCATGGGAGACGTTGGATCTTGCAATGATGAACGATGAGGCGGCACGGGAGACGGAGGCAAAGGGGAAAGTGGAGCCGGTGGAAATGTTATCAAACTCGAGAGACGTGGTGGAGATGGAGTACGACTCGGTGATGATGATGCACTCGATGAAGCAGAGCTTATTGGCGAATAACGTAGCGGAGTATCCATGTTGAAAAGGCAGAAGAGTTTTCCAAAGTCACTTGGCAATAGGCTTTACCAAATACCTAATGAAAAGCAAATGGTGGTGAGGCTGTATATATACCCATCAAGAAAAAAAAAAAAAAAAAAAAAAAAAAAAAAAAAAAAAAAAAATTTTTTTTTTTTTTTTTTTTTTTTTTTTTTTTCCTCACTTCTATTTTACAAGTCCCGTGGTATACCTTGCATACTCCAATCCTCCTGCTGGTTGTCTCTATTTCATCCTCACACACTTCATAGCATCCAGGGTTGTTGTTTGACAAGACTTGGGCTGCATGTTGTGCTTCTAGGGTGGCCGACACGTTAGTGGCACCCAGATATTGGACAGTGCCCAGTGGAAGCAAAGGAAACAGGTAGTTGTACGTGGCAATGTCCATACATCCAACGATGCCCTCTACCCAAATATCTTGACGCTCCAAATACTTGGTGTGAAACTCTCCGATGTATCGTTCCCATGTCCCACACGGGGACGACGAAAGCTTCGCCCGGTTGTTTCTCTTTCACATCGACGAATGGGTTGGCAGGCAAAGACATGTTCAATAAAACATCTTGCATGGAAAAGTAACAGGTTGTAGGGTCTGGTTCCACGGTAAACACAACCGAAGGCTCGTGGACGGACACGAAAGCAATCTTGGACGGCAGACACTTTTTGTTGATCCACATGAACGAACAAGTTGCAACGTAGTCGACCGCCGACATCTTTTTGACGACTAATATAACAACGAAGGGAATTTCAAAAAGCAGAATCTCAAGTATGAGACTCTGGTAAACTCTTGTGGCATGAAGAGTGTGTCTGGCTTATATACCCACTAGAAAAAAAAAAAAAAAAAAAAAAAAAAAAAATTTTTTTTTTTTTTTTTTTTTTTTTTTTTTTTTTTACTCTATGGTTCTTTTAGTCTTGGTATCAATTGTCTGGTGGCACTTTCCATAACTCTGGTTACCAAACTTGAATCATGCTCTGATGGAAAAATGTTCTGATGGAATCCTCTCGGTTAAAAAGTTCCCCATCCAAGACTTTGATGACCAATCTCGTGGTACATGCGTTTCAAGAGTTTTTTTTGTTAAGTCCGTCTCCTTGTTTCTCTGCACCCACCAACGTTGGCATTTACACTTTACCAAAAATATGAGGCCAAAGGATGCATCGAATGCATCCTTTGCCTCATATTTAAGGGTGTTTCAATCAAAACACTACGTACACATTTATTTCAGTGAATAATTTACAGGAGCCTCTTGTTCTGGCTCTTCATAAAAAATTTGAACAGGTGGAAAGTCTTTTGGGTTTCCAAAATATTGTTTTGCTAGAAGCCGGATTTAAAATTAAATTGGATGGTTGATTTAAAAAGGACAAGTCCAGATCTGGGAGGTTGGATTTTTGAAATGGATCGTCGCCAAAAGATATGTTTGAAAAAAAGTTGTCGACAAAGTCTGCCACACTTTTTCCCGATGGTTCTTCTACCAAGCTATTGAAATCCATTTCTGGCACTTGCAAGGCTTTTTCTGGCAGCTGCACGATTTCAGGCTGTGTGGGTTCTGGGACGGGTTGACAATTCTTTTTGGGAATTTCCAGGCTATTGAAATCCATTTCGGACACATGCGAGGCTTTTTCTGGCAGCGGCACGATTTCAGGCTGTGTTGGAAGAGTGGGTTCTGGGACGGGGTTGACAATTCTTTTTGGGAATTTTATAATTTCCCCAAGATGATTACGTTTCTTTGGTGGGCAGGGCGGCGGCGGCATCCATCGTCGAGGGGTGGTGGGCAAATCGTCGGTTTCTTCAGATTGCGGCAGGGTGTCGGAGGTGGCACGTTGTATTCCGCCTGCTGCGTACAATACCGTTTGCAGGCATCGAATGGAGTGCTCCTTGAAAAAGATAGTCCGTAGAGAGGACGTCCAAAGCAAAGATGGTCTTTTGGACGGCCACCAACACGTATCGGGTGTTTTTTGGGAACGAGGTAGGTGCCGTGTGGCGGGAGAACGTATCGGTCGTAAAACAGTTGATAATTCTCCGGCAAATGGCGCCTCATTCGTTCCTGGACAGGGATCGTGGAATTCTTGGGCAGCACGAAGCAGAGCATGGCCGCATTGGACGTCTGGATGACGTGCTGCTCCGTCCTCGGCCACCAACCAACCAATTGCCGAAAGTGAAGCCCTTCTTGACCAGGAACATGTTGTGGAGCTTGAACAGCAAACAGACGTTGGAGTTGCTCAAACTCCGAGACGGATCTCTTCTGAGACGACGGCCGATGGCATCCCAAGCGCGGTCGAGTTGCCGCGAGTCGAACGGCACTTCTCCGAGGACGGCATGAAGACAAAACTTGAGATGTTCGAGTCCTTTGCCTTTGACGAAAGTGTTTGGGTCCAAGGGCTTGTGGTAGATGCGATCTCCTTCGCCGGTAATGTGTGACACGTAGGCCATGACTTGTAGGAGATGGGCTAACCAATAATCCTTGGAAGAGTCCAAAGCTGCCACATTGTCGACGGGTCGAGGAAAGATGCAGTCTGAACGAGAAGACATGTTTGCAGAATGAAGTGGAGATGGGGCAGACCCTCCTCTATATATACTGCTGGTCCTGTGACGTCATTTATCTAATCAGCTCCAAAATCTGGGAAGTCAAAGTAAGCAAAACTGAAAGTACGAAAAGTCAATCTTGAAATGATACGTTGTAAAAGAGTAGGTGTCGCATCAACGTTGTAAACTATCAGAGCAAGCACAACTGATGTAGCAGAGAGTGTGGGGATGAGCTTATATAGGACAAAAAAAAAAAAAAAAAAAAAAAAAAAAAAAAAAAAAAAAATTTTTTTTTTTTTTTTTTTTTTTTTTTTTTTTACTTCGTGTAGACTCTTGCATCTTTGACTTGTGCAGCTAGTTTCTATTTTTTTCATTTTGTGTTCATAGCGTAGATATCCTTTCGCTTTCATCCAATCGTGGGCAAACACATATTGCAAGACTTTTTGCATCTTCTCGAGACTCTGTTGAATATCCTTTCGCTAGTGTATTGTTTTTCACCAATCTTGGACAAACAAACTGTAAAAGGGATTCTTCTACAAGTTGCCGGTAATGTTTATAACCATTCTCATGGGATCTTAAAAAAGCTTTATCGGTACACTTGTCAAAGTCTCTGGGTGAAATTTTCAAAATAGTTTTACGCCAACGTTGGTGAAAAGTCGTTTCCAAAAAAAATCCTCGAGGGACGATTGCATTTGTTTTGCAATCGTCCCTCGAGGATTTTTTTTGGGCCCCATGGCTTATTATTAATAGTTCCAAAAGATGACGGCTCGGCACATGGGACAAGAGTTTCTAGTTTCCAACCATTTAAAGATGCAGTCTTCGCAAAAGACGTGGCGGCAGGTCGTCAAGCGAACTTGCAGAGAAATGGTCGGCTCGAAACAAACGGGGCAGGTCACTGTCGACTGGAAATACCGATTGGCCAAGTGTGCCTCATCAGAGCATTCCAGAGCGTGTTTCCGAGTTTGAAGATGGACTCGTTGCTCAAGCGAGTCTCGGCAAGAGTTGCACGAGGTATTGGTAAATAAAGTCCAGGATGTATTCCTCCCATATCCATGCGAGCACGGGGAAACGTCTGCTCGCGTACTGGCGGGCTGCCGTCTCGACTCGACCCGCATCGAAAAACACGTCCATGTCGAAAGGGTAGTAAGCCAGCAAATACATGAAGGGACGGGCAGGAAACTCGTCTCGGTTGAGGAGAGTTTCCAAGATTCTCGCCTCTTCCAACACTTGAATGTCCGGAAAAGTTCCTTCCGCGACCCACAAGACGTCCGAAGCTCGAGAGAGGTATTCCGCTTCATGGGAAATCTGCGAATCGCCTGCTGCAAGTACTGACCGTGAGCTTCCATATTGACAGAAAGAAATGATCTGATTAGTTTTTTATCCCGAGAGCAACTATTTATACGATTCGGGGGGAGGGCTTATCAGATGGACTGATTTGATTGGCTGGGTGTTATCAGTGTTTGATCTTGTTGATATGATCTGATGATAAATTCTTTGGTGGACGAACCTTGCCGACGAACAAGTATGGAAACGTTTTTATAAAACACTCGCTGAGATGATTAAAGTCAATCTCGGAGGAACCGAAGCAAAACGGGCAATACGAGTCAGTGTCTATTCCATGAATCGTACGTAAATGATGTTGGAGGTAAAACTTTAAGGACATGTCCCAATGACACACGGGACAAGTGAGGCGGCACAAACTCTTTCGCTGGACATTTCTCGAAAAAAGACATTCTTTAAACTTGAATCCGCACTGACGAACTCGACAAGAATGTAACTTGTTCATGATGAACTTGCAAGCATACACAACCAGAGGAGGTATAGTCAGGAGTAAAGAGTCAGAGCTTATATAGTCTACAAAAAAAAAAAAAAAAAAAAAAAAAAAAAAAAAAAAAAAAAAAAAAAAAAAAATTTTTTTTTTTTTTTTTTTTTTTTTTTTTTTTTTTTTTCCCTTCTGCCTCTTGTAGACTCTTGTCCTTATGACTTGTGCAATTACTTTCCTTCTTTTTCATTTTGTGTTTATAGCGCAAGATATCCACCTCGTACAACCTTGGAAATCTGTAGTCATAGTTCTTTGATTTGTAATGTTGTTGTCTTGTAGAAAATCATTAGGCAAAAGTATTTCACCAGGTTGCATTCTCAAACTTGAAAGTCTTCACTACACTACGAACCGAATCTTGGTATGCATCATCTGGCAAGTCACGTCATAAGGATCACGTGTCATCTGATAAGAGTCACGTGTCTTTTGATAAGCATCGCATATAAAAAGGCACCCCGGAAAACTTTTTCGCTTCATTTCATCATGGAGTATACTGTCGTAGCCACGTCTCATTTCATCTGCCATCACGGAACATTCAAAATGTTTCGTTTGTATCTAACCCGCATGCATGGACCGCCCATCGTCATCAAGTCCGATGAAGACTTGCTAAACTTTCAATTCAACGACATCCAACGGGACTACAACAGCCCGTGGACTGCAAATAGTTTTTCGTATCCGGACAATTCCATTCCACGAGATGCCCTCGTCTACACCGTCAGGGACATTGATCAACTTTTACCGCTGGCTGCCCGAATCATCGCCGATTACAACAAACCCGTGGCATGCGTGGACACGGCGACATTTTACGCCTTGATCAACGCATTGCCGAAAGACTTTGATCTGGGATTCATCCGTCCATCCCGGATCGATTTCTCCGGGTCTTATAATCCGTCGGAGCTGGGACGAAATGTCTTGCAGCAGTTGGAAGATGAACATTTTTCGGACAGAGAAAGATTGGAATTGGACGACGACGATGATGTTGTCATCTTGGACGAGTAAGTTTCATGCTCTCTCATGAAACTCAAAAAAATTGAGGAGTGGAGCCTATTAAATAGGCTCCACTCCTCAATTTTTTTGAGTTTCATGTGTAGCCAACGTTGACTCGAATATATATTTGATTCTCTACAAGTGTTTATCCATTCGGAAAAACCAGGAACTCATTGGAGATGATTTGCCGCTCATTTCTACCAAACTTGCAAACAAGGTATGACGACGGTTTTAGCTCTCGCACTTGGTCAAAAGCCTTCTCTAATCCAGATGCATGCCAACGCTGGCTTGGTTCACTCGAAACAGTTGGAAAAAAGGCGTCTAAGCGTACCTCTTGGCGAAATGGTTAAAGCTTTTCTTTGCCAAGGCAGGCAATATCCAAAAACTCTCCAGTTGGACTCGACCATCAGCTCCTATCAATGCTTGCCATGGTGGTATCCTCGGAAAGTTGAAACCACATGAAGCTGGTAACTACAAGAAGAGACAGAGAAGTTGGCGAGTCAAGAGTATATATAAGATCTATAAAAAAAAAAAAAAAAAAAAAAAAAAAAAATTTTTTTTTTTTTTTTTTTTTTTTTTTTTTTTTTTCTATGCCCTATATAACCCTCTTGGCTTTCATATTGATAGCACTTGTCCACTTGATCCAATGTTTTCTTTTCCGGTATTGGATACAATCGTCAGGACTCAAGTCTTGCAATACGTTTCCATCTTTTTCATTTTGTGTTTGCCAGCATTCATTCATGGAATCTCTTGTTATAGGCTACGGGTGAAAAAAATGAAATTGCTCTACACCTTCAGGGTTGAAGCATAATTCCTTGGAGTCACACAAGTGCCAATGATTGGCTTTTTTTTTACAAGACTGAAGCAAAACTTAACAATTTCTGATTCACACGCTGCCGAAAAAAAAGCCCTTATTTCGAGATTGAGTTTGCAAGATTCTGTTTAGGCCCATCTTGAAACTAGCTGTTAATCTTTGTTATTTGGACTTGAACTATCAAGTGTTTTCAATGGGCGATAGAGGGCGCTGCATGCGTTTCTGGAAGAGTATAAAAGGAGAGTGTTCGTCAAGCCTCATTATTTGCTCTCAGTCTCATTGTAAAAGACACACACGAGTCTCTCGCTCTCTTTTTGTCCAAACACCATGTTTGATTTCGTCGCAGTTGCCGAGTTCATGTTCCTGCAGGGAGTCCTCGTCCCGCTGCGGGTATTTTTCACAAGTACCCGAAACCCCGAAAAATCAATCTTGTTGGAAGCGGACTTGGACACGCTGCAGATGACATACGCAGACGTGCGGAGAAACTTGAAAATGTCGCCTCATCTCTTCAGCGGATCCCATCAAAGACTGCCGCCGACCTCCCATCATCTGACGTGCCACGTCGACCACCTGTCATCGTACTTGGGTGGAAAATTCATCCAAGACTATCTACGCGAGGCGTGGCACGAGCCCCGCATCGTCTGCCTGGACTCGGCCACACACAATTTGCTGTTGGGCATGATGCCCAACGTCACCCTACTGAACGAGCAGCTCGGACAGGACATCATGCCATTGGATTTGAGTAAAAGAGCTGCCCGTTCCTTGAACACAAAATTTGGACTCGAGCCCTACTGGGACGAATAAATTATGTAAATAACTTGTAAAAAAATATTTGTAATAAATTTGTGTTGTATTTCTTGTGTTGTATTTTTTAATAAAACCAAAAAAATATCGACAAAGTATGTCATCTTCCTCACTGGAAAATGGCATACTTTGTCGATATTTTTTGGTTTCAATATTTAGCCAACGTTGAATAAGAGTCTTGTATACTTTGATAGCTGGATGAAAAAATAAACTTACCCTGGGAGGAAAACAAAAGTTTCTGGGATCAATCTTGGCTTTTCCGAATTAACAAGCAGTACAAGTTTCCCTCGTAACCAGTTTCCATTGATGAGGTTTTCTTGAAAAAGTTTTCTTGGCAAAGACGAATTTGTTCAAACTTGGCTTTTCCGAATAAAACAAGCAGTACAGGGCTTGTAGCAAATTGTTTCCCCTGATGAGATTTTCTTTGACAAGATGAATCCGTTCAAACTTGGCTTTTTGAAAAAAACCAGCAGTACAAGACTTGTAGCAAATTATTTCCTGTGTCCTGCAACTTGGTGAACAAATTTCTAACACCAGCAAATTGTTTCGTTTCAATCAGTAATGGAAAAGCACTATGTAAACACAACAGCAGAGTGAACAAGACCTGCAAGACATGAGCCTATATATAAGGGTTAAGAAAAAAAAAAAAAAAAAAAAAAAAAAAAATTTTTTTTTTTTTTTTTTTTTTTTTTTTTTTTTTTGACTAGTATATAAAAGCAGCTGGCTGGCTGGATACATATCGCCTGTTGGCTAGAAGTTCTTTACAAGTTGCTGAAGCCATTTATGATCATGTGAAATCTCAACTTACACGATAGATGGTGTACAATCTTGAAGAACTCTATTTTAATGGATACCAAATTCCCAATGAGACGACTCTGTTCAAGTTCTACAAGACTTCCATATCATGTACTAGTTGAATAGCAATCAATATTTGCACAAAGGTACAGCAATCTTGAGTTGACTAGCTTCCGATGATGGAAACATCTCGGAGACTGCATGGTCTTTTATTTCCATCATCTCAAGACTTTTTCAGAAGGAACATTTTATTTTGGAACTTGACGTGGCACCAGTGAAACTTTATCGACTGCTGGAAAAACACAACTTTTACCGGCCCACTAGGTTCAATCTTGACATGACCATTTTTCGATGAGGGAGAAACAAATTTCAAAAGACTCGTTCGAATCTTTATGAGCTTCGCAAGTCAAGCGCCCTCCCAAATAAGTAGAAATCTTCTTTGCTTCTGTGGGCATCAGCAATCCAAGATTGCAAACTGTAAGTAGGTAGGGTGATCTTGAAACGACACAAGTTGTAAACGAGCAAGAGTTGAGACAACTTTGTAAACAACCATCAGCTCGCAAAACTGGTAAGCATAAAGTATGAGGAGGAGAGAAGCCTATATATATATAGTCACTAGGAAAAAAAAAAAAAAAAAAAAAAAAAAAAAATTTTTTTTTTTTTTTTTTTTTTTTTTTTTTTTTCATATTTCCTATATATACCCCGACCACTCTGTGCTTTCAAATGTTCTGATGGCGAAGCTACCCTCTGGCGAAATAAAACGCCTCAATGACAACTATAAAAAATTCTTTGCTGCCAAGAAACACCACGTAGTCTACTGTCAACGCTGTTCGGGTGGTGGCGAAACCGTGGGTACTTTTGCCAGTCATTTGAAGACTGTCCACGGCATAGATTGCGATACGGCCTGTCCATTTTGTTATGGCAGTGTTCGGTGGAGAAGAGGCGATGTCGGCACTCTGCCTTTTGTGTCTCAGCATCGTCAGACATGCTTGCGAAATTTTTTAAATGGTCACACCGCTGAGATGCGCTTGCCTCAGATTGATGATAACGTGACAACAGCTGAAAAAATGAATCTATGCAGTGACTGGATATTGGCTGCTGTGGGTGTGACTGGAATGTATTCTGGTGAAAAACCATATATTTGTCCTTTTTGTACAAAATCATTGAAAGGGAAATATAATTTAGACCAACATGTCATAAGAATACACACTGATATAAGAAATTACAAATGTGACATGTGTAAGAAAATGTTCGTGACCAAGCGTAACCTAAAAATTCATACTCTAGCATGTCTTGAGAAAATTCCAAACCATCAAAACAAAAAGATGTTCAAGTGTAATGATTGTAGTTCCTCTTTTACCACTAAAAGATCTCTAAAACGACACAATTTAACAATACACAGAGAAGAAAGACCTCATGTCTGTTGTTTTTGTTCATCTTCGTTTAAACGAAAAGAACATTTAGATAGACATATAAAAATTGTGCACGCTAAAATTAAACCTTATGTATGTGACATTTGCAAGCGATCTTTTAGCCAGAAAATAAATCTGAGAATTCATTCTATTCTAAATAAAAATTGCATTGTTAAAACAGATCACAAAATCGTGCTGGTGACTGACCAATTGACACAATTACAAACTGACTGAACAAGTGCTAATCAAGTTACACAAGTCCAGTTTCCAGCGAAATTGTTTTTTCCCCGAGCATTCATCGGAGTCGTGTCGCTGGTCAACTGTGAAAAACCAAAGAGGACATTTTGCCATAATTGATTGCACTTAAACAAATATATGATATGGAAGACTGTTGACCCAGAGTCGTCTCATCGGGAAACTGGTGTCTAGTAAGAAGAAAAAAATGTGGTCTCCAAGATTGTTTCATCATCGGAAGATGGTCAACTGTAACAATCAAAAAACCTTTTCCCAAGATTGATTGTACAAGTGTATGATATAGAAGACTGTAGGCCCGGAACGAGAGGGAACAAGACCTGCAAGACATCGGCCTATATATACAAGTCAAAAAAAAAAAAAAAAAAAAAAAAAAAAAAAAAAAAAACTCATACTTTATGCTTACCAGTTTTGCGAGCTGATGGTTGTTTACAAAGTTGTCTCAACTCTTGCTCGTTTACAACTTGTGTCGTTTCAAGATCACCCTACCTACTTACAGTTTGCAATCTTGGATTGCTGATGCCCACAGAAGCAAAGAAGATTTCTACTTATTTGGGAGGGCGCTTGACTTGCGAAGCTCATAAAGATTCGAACGAGTCTTTTGAAATTTGTTTCTCCCTCATCGAAAAATGGTCATGTCAAGATTGAACCTAGTGGGCCGGTAAAAGTTGTGTTTTTCCAGCAGTCGATAAAGTTTCACTGGTGCCACGTCAAGTTCCAAAATAAAATGTTCCTTCTGAAAAAGTCTTGAGATGATGGAAATAAAAGACCATGCAGTCTCCGAGATGTTTCCATCATCGGAAGCTAGTCAACTCAAGATTGCTGTACCTTTGTGCAAATATTGATTGCTATTCAACTAGTACATGATATGGAAGTCTTGTAGAACTTGAACAGAGTCGTCTCATTGGGAATTTGGTATCCATTAAAATAGAGTTCTTCAAGATTGTACACCATCTATCGTGTAAGTTGAGATTTCACATGATCATAAATGGCTTCAGCAACTTGTAAAGAACTTCTAGCCAACAGGCGATACGTATCCAGCCAGCCAGCTGCTTTTATATACTAGTCAAAAAAAAAAAAAAAAAAAAAAAAAAAAAAAAAAAATTTTTTTTTTTTTTTTTTTTTTTTTTTTTTTTTTTTTCTTAACCCTTATATATAGGCTCATGTCTTGCAGGTCTTGTTCACTCTGCTGTTGTGTTTACATAGTGCTTTTCCATTACTGATTGAAACGAAACAATTTGCTGGTGTTAGAAATTTGTTCACCAAGTTGCAGGACACAGGAAATAATTTGCTACAAGTCTTGTACTGCTGGTTTTTTTCAAAAAGCCAAGTTTGAACGGATTCATCTTGTCAAAGAAAATCTCATCAGGGGAAACAATTTGCTACAAGCCCTGTACTGCTTGTTTTATTCGGAAAAGCCAAGTTTGAACAAATTCGTCTTTGCCAAGAAAACTTTTTCAAGAAAACCTCATCAATGGAAACTGGTTACGAGGGAAACTTGTACTGCTTGTTAATTCGGAAAAGCCAAGATTGATCCCAGAAACTTTTGTTTTCCTCCCAGGGTAAGTTTATTTTTTCATCCAGCTATCAAAGTATACAAGACTCTTATTCAACGTTGGCTAAATATTGAAACCAAAAAAATATCGACAAAGTATGCCATTTTCCAGTGAGGAAGATGACATACTTTGTCGATATTTTTTTGGTTTTATTAAAAAATACAACACAAGAAATACAACACAAATTTATTACAAATATTTTTTTTACAAGTTATTTACATAATTTATTCGTCCCAGTAGGGCTCGAGTCCAAATTTTGTGTTCAAGGAACGGGCAGCTCTTTTACTCAAATCCAATGGCATGATGTCCTGTCCGAGCTGCTCGTTCAGTAGGGTGACGTTGGGCATCATGCCCAACAGCAAATTGTGTGTGGCCGAGTCCAGGCAGACGATGCGGGGCTCGTGCCACGCCTCGCGTAGATAGTCTTGGATGAATTTTCCACCCAAGTACGATGACAGGTGGTCGACGTGGCACGTCAGATGATGGGAGGTCGGCGGCAGTCTTTGATGGGATCCGCTGAAGAGATGAGGCGACATTTTCAAGTTTCTCCGCACGTCTGCGTATGTCATCTGCAGCGTGTCCAAGTCCGCTTCCAACAAGATTGATTTTTCGGGGTTTCGGGTACTTGTGAAAAATACCCGCAGCGGGACGAGGACTCCCTGCAGGAACATGAACTCGGCAACTGCGACGAAATCAAACATGGTGTTTGGACAAAAAGAGAGCGAGAGACTCGTGTGTGTCTTTTACAATGAGACTGAGAGCAAATAATGAGGCTTGACGAACACTCTCCTTTTATACTCTTCCAGAAACGCATGCAGCGCCCTCTATCGCCCATTGAAAACACTTGATAGTTCAAGTCCAAATAACAAAGATTAACAGCTAGTTTCAAGATGGGCCTAAACAGAATCTTGCAAACTCAATCTCGAAATAAGGGCTTTTTTTTCGGCAGCGTGTGAATCAGAAATTGTTAAGTTTTGCTTCAGTCTTGTAAAAAAAAAGCCAATCATTGGCACTTGTGTGACTCCAAGGAATTATGCTTCAACCCTGAAGGTGTAGAGCAATTTCATTTTTTTCACCCGTAGCCTATAACAAGAGATTCCATGAATGAATGCTGGCAAACACAAAATGAAAAAGATGGAAACGTATTGCAAGACTTGAGTCCTGACGATTGTATCCAATACCGGAAAAGAAAACATTGGATCAAGTGGACAAGTGCTATCAATATGAAAGCCAAGAGGGTTATATAGGGCATAGAAAAAAAAAAAAAAAAAAAAAAAAAAAAAAAAATTTTTTTTTTTTTTTTTTTTTTTTTTTTTTTTTTTTTTTATAGATCTTATATATACTCTTGACTCGCCAACTTCTCTGTCTCTTCTTGTAGTTACCAGCTTCATGTGGTTTCAACTTTCCCGAGGATACCACCATGGCAAGCATTGATAGGAGCTGATGGTCGAGTCCAATTGGAGAGTTTTTGGATATTGCCTGCCTTGGCAAAGAAAAGCTTTAACCATTTCGCCAAGAGGTACGCTTAGACGCCTTTTTTCCAACTGTTTCGAGTGAACCAAGCCAGCGTTGGCATGCATCTGGATTAGAGAAGGCTTTTGACCAAGTGCGAGAACTAAAACCGTCGTCATACCTTGTTTGCAAGTTTGGTAGAAATGAGCGGCAAATCATCTCCAATGAGTTCCTGGTTTTTCCGAATGGATAAACACTTGTAGAGAAGCAAATATATTCGAGTCAACGTTGGCTACACATGAAACTCAAAAAAATTGAGGAGTGGAGCCTATTTAATAGGCTCCACTCCTCAATTTTTTTGAGTTTCATGAGAGAGCATGAAACTTACTCGTCCAAGATGACAACATCATCGTCGTCGTCGTCCAATTCCAATCTTTCTCTGTCCGAAAAATGTTCATCTTCCAACTGCTGCAAGACATTTCGTCCCAGCTCCGACGGATTATAAGACCCGGAGAAATCGATCCGGGATGGACGGATGAATCCCAGATCAAACTCTTTCGGCAATGCGTTGATCAAGGCGTAAAATGTCGCCGTGTCCACGCATGCCACGGGTTTGTTGTAATCGGCGATGATTCGGGCAGCCAGCGGTAAAAGTTGATCAATGTCCCTGATGGTGTAGACGAGGGCATCTCGTGGAATGGAATTGTCCGGATACGAAAAACTATTTGCAGTCCACGGGCTGTTGTAGTCCCGTTGGATGTCGTTGAATTGAAATTGGAGCAAGTCTTCATCGGACTTGATGACGATGGGCGGTCCATGCATGCGGGTTAGATACAAACGAAACATTTTGAATGTTCCGTGATGGCAGATGAAATGAGACGTGGCTACGACAGTATACTCCATGATGAAATGAAGCGAAAAAGTTTTCCGGGGTGCCTTTTTATATGCGATGCTTATCAAAAGACACGTGACTCTTATCAGATGACACGTGATCCTTATGACGTGACTTGCCAGATGATGCATAACCAAGATTCGGTTCGTAGTGTAGTGAAGACTTTCAAGTTTGAGAATGCAACCTGGTGAAATACTTTTGCCTAATGATTTTCTACAAGACAACAACATTACAAATCAAAGAACTATGACTACAGATTTCCAAGGTTGTACGAGGTGGATATCTTGCGCTATAAACACAAAATGAAAAAGAAGGAAAGTAATTGCACAAGTCATAAGGACAAGAGTCTACAAGAAGAGGAAGGAAAAAAAAAAAAAAAAAAAAAAAAAAAAAAAAAAAAAAAAAAAAAAAAAAAAAAAAATTTTTTTTTTTTTTTTTTTTTTTTTTTTTTTTTTTTTTGTAGACTATATAAGCTCTGACTCTTTACTCCTGACTATACCTCCTCTGGTTTGTATGCTTGCAAGTTCATCATGAACAAGTTACATTCTTGTCGAGTTCGTCAGTGCGGATTCAAGTTTAAAGAATGTCTTTTTTCGAGAAATGTCCAGCGAAAGAGTTTGTGCCGCCTCACTTGTCCCGTGTGTCATTGGGACATGTCCTTAAAGTTTTACCTCCAACATCATTTACGTACGATTCATGGAATAGACACTGACTCGTATTGCCCGTTTTGCTTCGGTTCCTCCGAGATTGACTTTAATCATCTCAGCGAGTGTTTTATAAAAACGTTTCCATACTTGTTCGTCGGCAAGGTTCGTCCACCAAAGAATTTATCATCAGATCATATCAACAAGATCAAACACTGATAACACCCAGCCAATCAAATCAGTCCATCTGATAAGCCCTCCCCCCGAATCGTATAAATAGTTGCTCTCGGGATAAAAACTAATCAGATCATTTCTTTCTGTCAATATGGAAGCTCACGGTCAGTACTTGCAGCAGGCGATTCGCAGATTTCCCCATGAAGCGGAATACCTCTCTCGAGCTTCGGACGTCTTGTGGGTCGCGGAAGGAACTTTTCCGGACATTCAAGTGTTGGAAGAGGCGAGAATCTTGGAAACTCTCCTCAACCGAGACGAGTTTCCTGCCCGTCCCTTCATGTATTTGCTGGCTTACTACCCTTTCGACATGGACGTGTTTTTCGATGCGGGTCGAGTCGAGACGGCAGCCCGCCAGTACGCGAGCAGACGTTTCCCCGTGCTCGCATGGATATGGGAGGAATACATCCTGGACTTTATTTACCAATACCTCGTGCAACTCTTGCCCGAGACTCGCTTGAGCAACGAGTCCATCTTCAAACTCGGAAACACGCTCTGGAATGCTCTGATGAGGCACACTTGGCCCAATCGGTATTTCCAGTCGACAGTGACCTGCCCCGTTTGTTTCGAGCCGACCATTTCTCTGCAAGTTCGCTTGACGACCTGCCGCCACGTCTTTTGCGAAGACTGCATCTTTAAATGGTTGGAAACTAGAAACTCTTGTCCCATGTGCCGAGCCGTCATCTTTTGGAACTATTAATAATAAGCCATGGGGCCCAAAAAAAATCCTCGAGGGACGATTGCAAAACAAATGCAATCGTCCCTCGAGGATTTTTTTTGGAAACGACTTTTCACCAACGTTGGTGTAAAACTATTTTGAAATTTTCACCCAGAGACTTTGACAAGTGCACCGATAAAGCTTTTTTAAGATCCCCCGAGAATGGTTATAAACATTACCGGCAACTTGTAGAAGAATCCCTTTTACAGTTTGTTTGTCCAAGATTGGTGAAAAACAATACACTAGCGAAAGGATATTCAACAGAGTCTCGAGAAGATGCAAAAGTCTTGCAATATGTGTTTGCCCACGATTGGATGAAAGCGAAAGGATATCTACGCTATGAACACAAAATGAAAAAATAGAAACTAGCTGCACAAGTCAAAGATGCAAGAGTCTACACGAAGTAAAAAAAAAAAAAAAAAAAAAAAAAAAAAAAAAAAAAATTTTTTTTTTTTTTTTTTTTTTTTTTTTTTTTTTTTTTGTCCTATATAAGCTCATCCCCACACTCTCTGCTACATCAGTTGTGCTTGCTCTGATAGTTTACAACGTTGATGCGACACCTACTCTTTTACAACGTATCATTTCAAGATTGACTTTTCGTACTTTCAGTTTTGCTTACTTTGACTTCCCAGATTTTGGAGCTGATTAGATAAATGACGTCACAGGACCAGCAGTATATATAGAGGAGGGTCTGCCCCATCTCCACTTCATTCTGCAAACATGTCTTCTCGTTCAGACTGCATCTTTCCTCGACCCGTCGACAATGTGGCAGCTTTGGACTCTTCCAAGGATTATTGGTTAGCCCATCTCCTACAAGTCATGGCCTACGTGTCACACATTACCGGCGAAGGAGATCGCATCTACCACAAGCCCTTGGACCCAAACACTTTCGTCAAAGGCAAAGGACTCGAACATCTCAAGTTTTGTCTTCATGCCGTCCTCGGAGAAGTGCCGTTCGACTCGCGGCAACTCGACCGCGCTTGGGATGCCATCGGCCGTCGTCTCAGAAGAGATCCGTCTCGGAGTTTGAGCAACTCCAACGTCTGTTTGCTGTTCAAGCTCCACAACATGTTCCTGGTCAAGAAGGGCTTCACTTTCGGCAATTGGTTGGTGGCCGAGGACGAGCAGCACGTCATCCAGACGTCCAATGCGGCCATGCTCTGCTTCGTGCTGCCCAAGAATTCCACGATCCCTGTCCAGGAACGAATGAGGCGCCATTTGCCGGAGAATTATCAACTGTTTTACGACCGATACGTTCTCCCGCCACACGGCACCTACCTCGTTCCCAAAAATACCCGATACGTGTTGGTGGCCGTCCAAAAGACCATCTTTGCTTTGGACGTCCTCTCTACGGACTATCTTTTTCAAGGAGCCACTCCATTCGATGCCTGCAAACGGTATTGTACGCAGCAGGCGGAATACAACGTGCCACCTCCGACACCCTGCCGCGAATCTGAAGAACCGACGATGCCGCCACCACCCTCGACGATGATGCCGCCGCCGCCCTGCCCACCAAAGAAACGTAAATCATCTTGGGGAAATTATAAAATTCCCAAAAAGAATTGTCAACCCGTCCCAGAACCCACTCTTCCAACACAGCCTGAAATCGTGCCGCTGCCAGAAAAAGCCTCGCATGTGTCCGAAATGGATTTCAATAGCCTGGAAATTCCCAAAAAGAATTGTCAACCCGTCCCAGAACCCACACAGCCTGAAATCGTGCAGCTGCCAGAAAAAGCCTTGCAAGTGCCAGAAATGGATTTCAATAGCTTGGTAGAAGAACCATCGGGAAAAAGTGTGGCAGACTTTGTCGACAACTTTTTTTCAAACATATCTTTTGGCGACGATCCATTTCAAAAATCCAACCTCCCAGATCTGGACTTGTCCTTTTTAAATCAACCATCCAATTTAATTTTAAATCCGGCTTCTAGCAAAACAATATTTGGAAACCCAAAAGACTTTCCACCTGTTCAAATTTTTTATGAAGAGCCAGAACAAGAGGCTCCTGTAAATTATTCACTGAAATAAATGTGTACGTAGTGTTTTGATTGAAACACCCTTAAATATGAGGCAAAGGATGCATTCGATGCATCCTTTGCCTCATATTTTTGGTAAAGTGTAAATGCCAACGTTGGTGGGTGCAGAGAAACAAGGAGACGGACTTAACAAAAAAAACTCTTGAAACGCATGTACCACGAGATTGGTCATCAAAGTCTTGGATGGGGAACTTTTTAACCGAGAGGATTCCATCAGAACATTTTTCCATCAGAGCATGATTCAAGTTTGGTAACCAGAGTTATGGAAAGTGCCACCAGACAATTGATACCAACTAAAAAAAACCAAAAAAAAAAAAAAAAAAAAAAAAAAAAAAAAAAAAAAAAAAAAAAAAAAAAAAAAAATTTTTTTTTTTTTTTTTTTTTTTTTTTTTTTTTTTTCTAGTGGGTATATAAGCCAGACACACTCTTCATGCCACAAGAGTTTACCAGAGTCTCATACCTTGAGATTCTGTTTTTGAAATTTCCTTCGTTGTTATATTCGTCGTCAAAAGATGTCGGCGGTCGACTACGTTGCAACTTGTTCGTTCATGTGGATCAACAAAAAGTGTTTGCCGTCCAAGATTGCTTTCGTGTCCGTCCACGAGCCTTCGGTTGTGTTTACCGTGGAACCAGACCCTACAACCTGTTACTTTTCCATGCAAGATGTTTTATTGAACATGTCTTTGCCTGCCAACCCATCGTTCGTCGTGAAAGAGAAACAACCGGGCGAAGCTTTCGTCGTCCCCGTGTGGGACATGGAACGCTACATCGGAGAGTTTCACACCAAGTATTTGGAACGTCAAGATATTTGGGTAGAGGGCATCGTTGGATGTATGGACATTGCCACGTACAACTACCTGTTCCCTTTGCTTCCACTGGGCACTGTCCAATATCTGGGTGCCACTAACGTGTCGGCCACCCTAGAAGCACAACATGCAGCTCAAGTCTTGTCAAACAACAACCCTGGCTGCTATGAAGTGTGTGAGGATGAATAGAGACAACCAGCAGGAGGACTTAAAGTATGCAAGGTATACCACAAGACTTTAAGAATAAAAGTGAGGAAAAAAAAAAAAAAAAAAAAAAAAAAAAAAAATATTTTTTTTTTTTTTTTTTTTTTTTTTTTTTTTTTTTTTTTTCTTGATGGGTATATATACAGCCTCACCACCATTTGATTTTCATTAGGTATTTGGTAAAGCCTATTGCCAAGTGACTTTGGAAAAACTCTTCTGCCTTTTCAACCATGGATACTCCGCTACGTTATTCGCCAATAAGCTCTGCTTCATCGAGTGCATCATCATCACCGAGTCGTACTCCATCTCCACCACGTCTCTCGAGTTTGATAACATTTCCACCGGCTCCACTTTCCCCGTTCCCTCCGTCTCCCGTGCCGCCGCATCGTTCATCATTGCAAGATCCAACGTCTCCCATGCCTCCTCGTAGACAGTCTCCATCTCCCAAGCGAGACCAGATGCAAGATTCTCGTACACAGTCTCCATCTCCCAAGCGCCACCCATTGCCATCCCATCGGCGTACATGGTGGAGAACCGAACGTGCAGATTCTCCCCAGCCTCCTAGAAAAAGTACCCAGCCACCTAGAAAAAATTCCCCGCCTCCCAGAAACTGTTTTCCACCACGAGATCCCAGAAACCATTCTTCAGATGGCCGGGCAAAGTGGTTTCCCCGACCTAGCCGTCGTCAACCGTTTGTACGTACCCACGTGCATGGTGGGGTACGTGCAGTGATATGTATCACGCCCAGTGGATTTACGCTCACCAACGGATGTCTCTCCCGTACGTTGGACGATGGCAGATGGAGCGTCGTGACGAATGCCGTGTCTACAAGTATTCGAACCATGAAGGTTGGGGAATTGATTCACACGGACCGTGCGACCTATTATCGTCTTCGACAAATGAGAGACACTCTGCCTTCAAAGGTGAAATTTTTCAAGTTGGACAAAACTTTTGACAAGCATTGTAATCTGTGTGAATCGGACCGTTGTCATCGCCATTGGGCTGTTCAAGGCATCTCTCGGGTGTTGTGTACGCCCGTCGAAGCCATTCCTCATCGCTAAATCATTTTTTCGTAATAAACAGCTTTTCATGTATGGTCGTTTTGTGTTTTTGAAAAAAAATTACAGTGGTTACGGTACTCGGACATTTTTTCGAGCGACTGTATCATTCAAAAAAACTTTTATTTCAATGAATTGCTGATAGTTAGTAAAAAAATTACAATTCTTACAGACACGTTAATGTATCATTTAACTATAGCTGAAGACGAGGTGGCCGAGTGGTTAAGGCGATGGACTGCTAATCCATTGGGCTCTGCCCGCGTGGGTTCGAATCCCATTCTTGTCGTTCTCATTTTATTTATCATTCAAACAAACTTTTATTTCAATGTATTGCTGATAGTTAGATAAAATTTGCAAATCTTATGGACACGGTAATGTATCATTTAAAAATACATGAAGACTAGGTGGCCGAGTGGTTAAAGCGATGGACTGCTTATCCATTGGGCTCTGCCCGCATGGGTACGAATCCTATTCTCGTCGTTCTCATTTTATTTAGCATTCAAACAAACTTTTATTTCAATGTATTGCTGATAGTTAGATAAAAATTGCAAATCTTACGGGCGTGGTAATGTATCATTTAACTATAGCTGAAGACGAGGTGGCCGAGTGGTTAAGGCGATGGACTGCTAATCCATTGGGCTCTGCCCGAGTGGGTTCGAATCCCATTCTCGTCGTTCTCATTTTACTTATCATTCAAACAAACTTTTATTTCAATGTATTGCTGATAGTTATATAAAAATTGCAAATCTTATGGACACGGTAATGTAACATTTAACTATAGCTGAAGACGAGGTGGCCGAGGGGTTAAGGCGATGGACTGCTAATCCATTGGGCTCTGCCCGCGTGGGTTCGAATCCCATCCTCGTCGTTCTCATTTTATGTATCATTCAAACAAACTTTTATTCAATGAATTGCTGATAGTTTGTAAAAAAATTACAATTCTTATAGACAGGGTAATGTATAATTTAACTATAGCTGAAGACGCGGTGGCCGAGTGGTTAAGGCGATGGACTGGTAATCCATTGGGCTCTGCCCAGGTGGGTTCGAATCCCATCCTCGTCGTTCTCATTTTATGTATCATTCAAAAAAACTTTTATTTCAATGAATTGCTGATAGTTAGATAAAAATTGCAATTCTTATAGACACTGTAATGTATCATTTAACTATAGCTGAAGGCGAGGTGGCCGAGTGGTTAAGGCGATGGACTGCTAATCCATTGGTCTCTGCCCGCGTGGGTTCGAATTCCATTCTCGTCGTTCTCATTTTATTTATCATTCAAACAAACCTTTATTTCAATGTATTGCTGATAGTTAGATAAAAATTGCAAATCTTACGGACACGGTAATGTATCATTTAACTATAGTTGAAGACGAGGTGGCCGAGTGGTTAAGGCGATGGACTGCTAATCCATTGGGCACTGCCCGCGTGGGTTCGAATCCCATCCTCGTCGTTCTCCTTTTATGTATCATTCAAAAAAACTTTTATTTCAATGAATTGCTGATAGTTAGATAAAAATTGCAATTCTTATAGACACGGTTATGTATCATTTAACTATCGCTGAAGACGAGGTGGCCGAGTGGTTAAAGCGATGGACTGCTTATCCATTGGGCTCTGCCCGCATGGGTACGAATCCTATTCTCGTCGTTCTCATTTTATTTAGCATTCAAACAAACTTTTATTTCAATGTATTGCTGATAGTTAGATAAAAATTGCAAATCTTATGGGCGTGGTAATGTATCATTTAACTATAGCTGAAGACGAGGTGGCCGAGTGGTTAAGGCGATATACTGCTAATCCATTGGGCTCTGCCCGCGTGGGTTCGAATCCCATCCTCGTCGTTCACATTTTATGTATCATTCAAAAAAACTTTTATTTCAATGAATTGCTGATAGTTAGTAAAAAAATTACAATTCTTACAGACACGGTAATGTATCATTTAACTATAGCTGAAGACGAGGTGGCCGAGTGGTTAAGGCGATGGACTGCTAATCAATTGGGCTCTGCCCGCGTGGGTTCGAATCCCATCCTCGTCGTTCTCCTTTTATGTATCATTCAAAAAAACATTTATTTCAATGTATTGCTGATAGTTAAATGAAAATTGCAAATTCTATGGACACGGTAATGTATCATTTAACTATAGCTGAAGACGAGGTGGCCGAGTGGTTAAGGCGATGGACTGCTAATCCATTGGGCTCTGCCCGCATGGGTTCGAATCCCATCATCGTCGTTCTCATTTTATGTATCATTCAAAAAAAACTTTTATTTCAATGAATTGCTGATAGTTAGATAAAAATTGCAATTCTTATAGACACTGTAATGTATCATTTAACTATAGCTGAAGGCGAGGTGGCCGAGTGTTTAAGGCGATGGACTGCTAATCCATTGGGCTCTGCCCGCGTGGGTTCGAATCCCATCCTCGTCGTTCTCATTTTATGTATCATTCAAACAAACTTTTATTTCAATGTATTGCTGATAGTTAGATAAAAATTGCAAATCTTATGGACATAGTAATGTATCATTTAACTATAGCTGAAGACGAGGTGGCCGAGTGGTTAAGGCGATGGACTGCTAATCCATTGGGCTCTGCCCGCGTGGGTTCGAATCCCATCCTCGTCGTTCTCATTTTATGTATCATTCAAAAAAACTTTTATTTCAATGAATTGCTGATAGTTAGATAAAAATTGCAATTCTTATAGACACGGTTATGTATCATTTAACTGCTGCTGAAGACGAGGTGGCCGAGTGGTTAAGGCGATGGACTGCTAATCCATCGGGCTCTGCCCGCAAGGGTTCGAATCCCACCCTCGTCGTTCTCATTTTATTTAACATTCAAACAAACTTTTATTTCAATGTCTTGCTGATAGTTAGATAAAAATTGCAAATTTTATGGATGTGGTAATGTATAAGTAACTATACCTGAAGACGAGGTGGCCGAGTGGTTAAGGCGATGGACTGCTAATTCATTGGGCTCTGCCCGCATGGGTTCGAATCCCATCCTCGTCGTTCTCATTTTATTTATCATTCGAACAAACTTTTATTTCAATGAATTGCTGATAGTTAGATAAAAATTGCAATTCTTATAGACACGGTTCTGTATCATTTAACTATCGCTGAAGACGAGGTGGGCGAGTGGTTAAGGCGATGGACTGCTAATCCATTGGGCTCTGCCCGCGTGGGTTCGAATCCCATCCTCGTCGATCTCATTTTATGTATCATTCAAAAAAACTTTTATTTCAATGAATTGCTGATAGTTAGTAAAAAATTACAATTTTACAGACACGTTAATGTATCATTTAACTGTAGCTGAAGACGAGGTGGCCGAGTGGCTAAGGCGATGGACTGCTAATTCATTGGGCTCTGCACGCGTGGTTTCGAATCCCATTCTTGTCGTTCTCATTTTATTTATCATTCAAACAAACTTTTATTTCAATGTATAGCTGATAGTTAGATAAAAATTGCAAATCTTATGGACACGGTAATGTATCATTTAACTATAGCCGAAGAAGAGGTGGCCGAGTGGTTAAGGCGATGGACTGCTAATCCATTGGGCTCTGCCCGCGTGGGTTCGAATCCCATCCTCGTCGTTCTCATTTTATGTATCATTCAAAAAAACTTTTATTTCAATGAATTGCTGATAGTTAGTAAAAAATTACAATTCTTACAGACACGTTAATGTATCATTTAACTATAGCTGAAGACGAGGTGGCCGAGTGGTTAGGGTGATGGACTGCTAATCCATTGGGATCTGCACGCGTGGGTTTGAATCCCATCCTCGTCGTTCTCATTTTATGTATCATTCAAAAAAACTTTTATTTCAATGAATTGCTGATAATTAGATAAAAATTGCGATTCTTATTTGACACTGTAATGTATCATTTAACTATAGCTGAAGGCGAGGTGGCCGAGTGGTTAAGGCGATGGACTGCTAATCCATTTAGCTCTGCCCGCGTGGGTTCGAATCCCATCCTCGTCGTTCTCATTTTATGTATCATTCAAACAAACTTTTATTTCAATGTATTGCTGATAGTTAGATAAAAATTGCAAATCTTATGGACACGGTAATGTATCATTTAACTGTAGCTGAAGACGAGGTGGCCGAGTGGTTAAGGCGATGGACTGCTAATCCATTGGGCTCTGCCCGCGTGGGTTCGAATCCCATCCTCGTCGTTCTCATTTAATGTATCATTCAAAAAAACTTTTATTTCAATGAATTGCTGATAGTTAGATAAAAATTGCAATTCTTACAGACACGGTAATGTATCATTTAACTATCGCTGAAGACGAGGTGGCCGAGTGGTTAAATCGATGGACTGCTAATCCATTGGGCTCTGCCCGCATGGGTTCGAATCCCACCCTCGTCGTTCTCATTTTATTTAACATTCAAACAAACTTTTATTTCAATGTATTGCTGATAGTTAGATAAAAATTGCAAATTTTATGGATGTGGTAATGTATCATATAACTATACCTGAAGACGAGGTGGCCGAGTGGTTAAGGCGATGGACTGCTAATCCATTGGGCTCTGCCCGCATGGGTTCGAATCCCATCCTCGTCGTTCTCATTTTATTTATCATTCAAACAAACTTTTATTTCAATGTATTGCTGATAGTTAGATAAAAATTGCAAATTTTATGGAGGTGGTAATGTATCATATAACTATACCTCAAGACGAGGTGGCCGAGTGGTTAAGGCGATGGACTGCTAATCAATTGGGCTCTGCCCGCGTGTATTCGAATCCCATCCTCGTCGTTCTCATTTTATGTATCATTCAAAAAAACTTTTATTTCAATGAATTGCTGATAGTTAGTAAAAAATTACAATTCTTGCAGACACGGTAATGTATCATTTAACTATAGCTGAAGACGAGGTGGCCGAGTGGTTAAGGCGATGGACTGCTAATCCATTGGGCTCTGCCCGCGTGGGTTCGAATCCCATCCTCGTCGTTCTCATTTTATGTGCCATTCAAAAAAACTTTTATTTCATTGAATTGCTGATAGTTAGATAAAAATTGCAATTCTTAAAGACACGGTTATGTATCATTTAACTATCGCTGAAGACGAGGTGGCCGAGTGGTTAAGGCGATGGACTGCTAATCCATTGGGCTCTGCCCGCGTGGGTTCGAATCCCATCCTCGTCGTTCTCATTTTATGTATCATTCAAAAAAACTTTTATTTCAACGAATTGCTGATAGTTAGATAAAAATTGCGATTCTTATAGACACTGTAATGTATCATTTAACTATAGCTGAAGGCGAGGTGGCCGAGTGGTTAAGGCGATGGACTGCTAATCCATTGGGCTCTGCCCGCGTGGGTTCGAATCCCATCCTCGTCGTTCTCATTTTATGTATCATTCAAACAAACTTTTATTTCAATGTATTGCTGATAGTTAGATAAAAATTGCAAATCTTTTGGACACGGTAATGTATCATTTAACTGTAGCTGAAGACGAGGTGGCCGAGTGGTTAAGGCGATGGACTGCTAATCCATTGGGCTTTGCCCGCGTGGGTTCGAATCCCATCCTCGTCGTTCTCATTTTATGTATCATTCAAAATAACTTTTATTTCAATGAATTGCTGATAGTTAGTAAAAAAATTACAATTCTTACAGACACGTTAATGTATCATTTAACTATAGCTGAAGACGAGGTGGCCGAGTGGTTAAGGCGATGGACTGCAAATTTATTGGGCTCTGCCCGCGTGGGTTCGAATCCCATTCTTGTCGTTCTCATTTTATTTATCATTTAAACAAACTTTTATTTCAATGTATAGCTGTTAGTTAGATAAAAATTGCGAATCTTATGGACACGGTAATGCATCATTTAACTATAGCTGAAGACGAGGTGGCCGAGTGGTTAAGGCGATGGACTGCTAATCCATTGGGCTCTGCCCGCGTGGGTTCGAATCCCATCCTCGTCGTTCTCATTTTATGTATCATTCAAAAAAACTTTTATTTCAATGAATTGCTGATAGTTAGATAAAAATTGCAATTCTTAAAGACACGGTTATGTATCATTTAACTATCGCTGAAGACGAGGTGGCCGAGTGGTTAAGGCGATGGACTGCTAATCCATTGGGCTCTGCCCGCGTGGGTTCGAATCCCATCCTCGTCGTTCTCATTTTATGTATCATTCAAAAAAACTTTTATTTCAACGAATTGCTGATAGTTAGATAAAAATTGCAATTCTTATAGACACGGTTATGTATCATTTAACTATTGCTGAAGACGAGGTGGCCGAGTGGTTAAGGCGATGGACTGCTAATCCATTGGGCTCTGCCCGCAAGGGTTCGAATCCCACCCTCGTCGTTCTCATTTTATTTATCATTCAAACAAACTTTTATTTCAATGAATTGCTGATAGTTAGTAAAAAAAATTACAATTCTTACAGACACGGTAATGTATCATTTAACTATAGCTGAAGACGAGGTGGCCGAGTGGTTAAGGCGATGGACTGCTAATCAATTGGGCTCTGCCCGCGTGGGTTCGAATCCCATCCTCGTCGTTCTCCTTTTTATGTATCATTCAAAAAACATTTATTTCAATGTATTGCTGATAGTTAAATGAAAATTGCAAATTCTATGGACACGGTAATGTATCATTTAACTATAGCTGAAGACGAGGTGGCCGAGTGGTTAAGGCGATGGACTGCTAATCCATTGGGCTCTGCCCGAATGGGTTCGAATCCCATCCTCGTCGTTCTCATTTTATGTATCATTCAAAAAAACTTTTATTTCAATGAATTGCTGATAGTTAGATAAAAATTGCAATTCTTATAGACACTGTAATGTATCAATTAACTATCGCCGAAGGCGAGGTGGCCGAGTGGTTAAGGCGATGGACTGCTAATCCATTGGGCTCTGCCCGCGTGGGTTCGAATCCCATCCTCGTCGTTCTCATTTTATGTATCATTCAAACAAACTTTTATTTCAATGTATTGCTGATAGTTAGATAAAAATTGCAAATCTTATGGACATAGTAATGTATCATTTAACTATAGCTGAAGACGAGGTGGCCGAGTGGTTAAGGCGATGGACTGCTAATCCATTGGGCTCTGCCCGCGTGGGTTCGAATCCCATCCTCGTCGATCTCATTTTATGTATCATTCAAAAAAACTTTTATTTCAATGAATTGCTGATAGTTAGATAAAAATTGCAATTCTTATAGACACGGTTATGTATCATTTAACTATAGCCGAAGGCGAGGTGGCCGAGTGGTTAAGGCGATGGACTGCTAATCCATTGGGCTCTGCCCGCGTGGGTTCGAATCCCATCCTCGTCGTTCTCATTTTATGTATCATTCAAAAAAACTTTTATTTCAATGAATTGCTGATAGTTAGTAAAAAAATTACAATTCTTACAGACACGTTAATGTATCATTTAACTATAGCTGAAGACGAGGTGGCCGAGTGGTTAAGGCGATGGACTGCTAATCCATTGGGCTCTGCCCACGTGGGTTCGAATCCCATTCTTGTCGTTCTCATTTTATTTATCATTCAAACAAACTTTTATTTCAATGTATTGCTGATAGTTAGATAAAATTTGCAAATCTATCGGCCACCTAGTCTTCATGTATTTTTAAATGATACATTACCGTGTCCATAAGATTTGCAATTTTTATCTAACTATCAGCAATACATTGAAATAAAAGTTTGTTTGAATGATAAATAAAATGAGAACGACAAGAATGGGATTCGAACCCACGTGGGCAGAGCCCAATGGATTAGCAGTCCATCGCCTTAACCACTCGGCCACCTCGTCTTCAGCTATAGTTAAATGATACATTAACGTGTCTGTAAGAATTGTAATTTTTTTACTAACTATCAGCAATTCATTGAAATAAAAGTTTTTTTGAATGATACATAAAATGAGAACGACGAGGATGGGATTCGAACCCACGCGGGCAGAGCCCAATGGATTAGCAGTCCATCGCCTTAACCACTCGGCCACCTCGCCTTCGGCTATAGTTAAATGATACATAACCGTGTCTATAAGAATTGCAATTTTTATCTAACTATCAGCAATTCATTGAAATAAAAGTTTTTTTGAATGATACATAAAATGAGATCGACGAGGATGGGATTCGAACCCACGCGGGCAGAGCCCAATGGATTAGCAGTCCATCGCCTTAACCACTCGGCCACCTCGTCTTCAGCTATAGTTAAATGATACATTACTATGTCCATAAGATTTGCAATTTTTATCTAACTATCAGCAATACATTGAAATAAAAGTTTGTTTGAATGATACATAAAATGAGAACGACGAGGATGGGATTCGAACCCACGCGGGCAGAGCCCAATGGATTAGCAGTCCATCGCCTTAACCACTCGGCCACCTCGCCTTCGGCGATAGTTAATTGATACATTACAGTGTCTATAAGAATTGCAATTTTTATCTAACTATCAGCAATTCATTGAAATAAAAGTTTTTTTGAATGATACATAAAATGAGAACGACGAGGATGGGATTCGAACCCATTCGGGCAGAGCCCAATGGATTAGCAGTCCATCGCCTTAACCACTCGGCCACCTCGTCTTCAGCTATAGTTAAATGATACATTACCGTGTCCATAGAATTTGCAATTTTCATTTAACTATCAGCAATACATTGAAATAAATGTTTTTTGAATGATACATAAAAGGAGAACGACGAGGATGGGATTCGAACCCACGCGGGCAGAGCCCAATTGATTAGCAGTCCATCGCCTTAACCACTCGGCCACCTCGTCTTCAGCTATAGTTAAATGATACATTACCGTGTCTGTAAGAATTGTAATTTTTTTTACTAACTATCAGCAATTCATTGAAATAAAAGTTTGTTTGAATGATAAATAAAATGAGAACGACGAGGGTGGGATTCGAACCCTTGCGGGCAGAGCCCAATGGATTAGCAGTCCATCGCCTTAACCACTCGGCCACCTCGTCTTCAGCAATAGTTAAATGATACATAACCGTGTCTATAAGAATTGCAATTTTTATCTAACTATCAGCAATTCGTTGAAATAAAAGTTTTTTTGAATGATACATAAAATGAGAACGACGAGGATGGGATTCGAACCCACGCGGGCAGAGCCCAATGGATTAGCAGTCCATCGCCTTAACCACTCGGCCACCTCGTCTTCAGCGATAGTTAAATGATACATAACCGTGTCTTTAAGAATTGCAATTTTTATCTAACTATCAGCAATTCATTGAAATAAAAGTTTTTTTGAATGATACATAAAATGAGAACGACGAGGATGGGATTCGAACCCACGCGGGCAGAGCCCAATGGATTAGCAGTCCATCGCCTTAACCACTCGGCCACCTCGTCTTCAGCTATAGTTAAATGATGCATTACCGTGTCCATAAGATTCGCAATTTTTATCTAACTAACAGCTATACATTGAAATAAAAGTTTGTTTAAATGATAAATAAAATGAGAACGACAAGAATGGGATTCGAACCCACGCGGGCAGAGCCCAATAAATTTGCAGTCCATCGCCTTAACCACTCGGCCACCTCGTCTTCAGCTATAGTTAAATGATACATTAACGTGTCTGTAAGAATTGTAATTTTTTTACTAACTATCAGCAATTCATTGAAATAAAAGTTATTTTGAATGATACATAAAATGAGAACGACGAGGATGGGATTCGAACCCACGCGGGCAAAGCCCAATGGATTAGCAGTCCATCGCCTTAACCACTCGGCCACCTCGTCTTCAGCTACAGTTAAATGATACATTACCGTGTCCAAAAGATTTGCAATTTTTATCTAACTATCAGCAATACATTGAAATAAAAGTTTGTTTGAATGATACATAAAATGAGAACGACGAGGATGGGATTCGAACCCACGCGGGCAGAGCCCAATGGATTAGCAGTCCATCGCCTTAACCACTCGGCCACCTCGCCTTCAGCTATAGTTAAATGATACATTACAGTGTCTATAAGAATCGCAATTTTTATCTAACTATCAGCAATTCGTTGAAATAAAAGTTTTTTTGAATGATACATAAAATGAGAACGACGAGGATGGGATTCGAACCCACGCGGGCAGAGCCCAATGGATTAGCAGTCCATCGCCTTAACCACTCGGCCACCTCGTCTTCAGCGATAGTTAAATGATACATAACCGTGTCTTTAAGAATTGCAATTTTTATCTAACTATCAGCAATTCATTGAAATAAAAGTTTTTTTGAATGATACATAAAATGAGAACGACGAGGATGGGATTCGAACCCACGCGGGCAGAGCCCAATGGATTAGCAGTCCATCGCCTTAACCACTCGGCCACCTCGTCTTCAGCTATAGTTAAATGATACATTACCGTGTCTGCAAGAATTGTAATTTTTTACTAACTATCAGCAATTCATTGAAATAAAAGTTTTTTTGAATGATACATAAAATGAGAACGACGAGGATGGGATTCGAATACACGCGGGCAGAGCCCAATTGATTAGCAGTCCATCGCCTTAACCACTCGGCCACCTCGTCTTGAGGTATAGTTATATGATACATTACCACCTCCATAAAATTTGCAATTTTTATCTAACTATCAGCAATACATTGAAATAAAAGTTTGTTTGAATGATAAATAAAATGAGAACGACGAGGATGGGATTCGAACCCATGCGGGCAGAGCCCAATGGATTAGCAGTCCATCGCCTTAACCACTCGGCCACCTCGTCTTCAGGTATAGTTATATGATACATTACCACATCCATAAAATTTGCAATTTTTATCTAACTATCAGCAATACATTGAAATAAAAGTTTGTTTGAATGTTAAATAAAATGAGAACGACGAGGGTGGGATTCGAACCCATGCGGGCAGAGCCCAATGGATTAGCAGTCCATCGATTTAACCACTCGGCCACCTCGTCTTCAGCGATAGTTAAATGATACATTACCGTGTCTGTAAGAATTGCAATTTTTATCTAACTATCAGCAATTCATTGAAATAAAAGTTTTTTTGAATGATACATTAAATGAGAACGACGAGGATGGGATTCGAACCCACGCGGGCAGAGCCCAATGGATTAGCAGTCCATCGCCTTAACCACTCGGCCACCTCGTCTTCAGCTACAGTTAAATGATACATTACCGTGTCCATAAGATTTGCAATTTTTATCTAACTATCAGCAATACATTGAAATAAAAGTTTGTTTGAATGATACATAAAATGAGAACGACGAGGATGGGATTCGAACCCACGCGGGCAGAGCTAAATGGATTAGCAGTCCATCGCCTTAACCACTCGGCCACCTCGCCTTCAGCTATAGTTAAATGATACATTACAGTGTCAAATAAGAATCGCAATTTTTATCTAATTATCAGCAATTCATTGAAATAAAAGTTTTTTTGAATGATACATAAAATGAGAACGACGAGGATGGGATTCAAACCCACGCGTGCAGATCCCAATGGATTAGCAGTCCATCACCCTAACCACTCGGCCACCTCGTCTTCAGCTATAGTTAAATGATACATTAACGTGTCTGTAAGAATTGTAATTTTTTTACTAACTATCAGCAATTCATTGAAATAAAAGTTTTTTTGAATGATACATAAAATGAGAACGACGAGGATGGGATTCGAACCCACGCGGGCAGAGCCCAATGGATTAGCAGTCCATCGCCTTAACCACTCGGCCACCTCTTCTTCGGCTATAGTTAAATGATACATTACCGTGTCCATAAGATTTGCAATTTTTATCTAACTATCAGCTATACATTGAAATAAAAGTTTGTTTGAATGATAAATAAAATGAGAACGACAAGAATGGGATTCGAAACCACGCGTGCAGAGCCCAATGAATTAGCAGTCCATCGCCTTAGCCACTCGGCCACCTCGTCTTCAGCTACAGTTAAATGATACATTAACGTGTCTGTAAAATTGTAATTTTTTTACTAACTATCAGCAATTCATTGAAATAAAAGTTTTTTTGAATGATACATAAAATGAGATCGACGAGGATGGGATTCGAACCCACGCGGGCAGAGCCCAATGGATTAGCAGTCCATCGCCTTAACCACTCGCCCACCTCGTCTTCAGCGATAGTTAAATGATACAGAACCGTGTCTATAAGAATTGCAATTTTTATCTAACTATCAGCAATTCATTGAAATAAAAGTTTGTTCGAATGATAAATAAAATGAGAACGACGAGGATGGGATTCGAACCCATGCGGGCAGAGCCCAATGAATTAGCAGTCCATCGCCTTAACCACTCGGCCACCTCGTCTTCAGGTATAGTTACTTATACATTACCACATCCATAAAATTTGCAATTTTTATCTAACTATCAGCAAGACATTGAAATAAAAGTTTGTTTGAATGTTAAATAAAATTAGAACGACGAGGGTGGGATTCGAACCCTTGCGGGCAGAGCCCGATGGAATAGCAGTCCATCGCCTTAACCACTCGGCCACCTCGTCTTCAGCAGCAGTTAAATGATACATAACCGTGTCTATAAGAATTGCAATTTTTATCTAACTATCAGCAATTCATTGAAATAAAAGTTTTTTTGAATGATACATAAAATGAGAACGACGAGGATGGGATTCGAACCCACGCGGGCAGAGCCCAATGGATTAGCAGTCCATCGCCTTAACCACTCGGCCACCTCGTCTTCAGCTATAGTTAAATGATACATTACTATGTCCATAAGATTTGCAATTTTTATCTAACTATCAGCAATACATTGAAATAAAAGTTTGTTTGAATGATACATAAAATGAGAACGACGAGGATGGGATTCGAACCCACGCGGGCAGAGCCCAATGGATTAGCAGTCCATCGCCTTAAACACTCGGCCACCTCGCCTTCAGCTATAGTTAAATGATACATTACAGTGTCTATAAGAATTGCAATTTTTATCTAACTATCAGCAATTCATTGAAATAAAAGTTTTTTTTGAATGATACATAAAATGAGAACGACGATGATGGGATTCGAACCCATGCGGGCAGAGCCCAATGGATTAGCAGTCCATCGCCTTAACCACTCGGCCACCTCGTCTTCAGCTATAGTTAAATGATACATTACCGTGTCCATAGAATTTGCAATTTTCATTTAACTATCAGCAATACATTGAAATAAATGTTTTTTGAATGATACATAAAAGGAGAACGACGAGGATGGGATTCGAACCCACGCGGGCAGAGCCCAATTGATTAGCAGTCCATCGCCTTAACCACTCGGCCACCTCGTCTTCAGCTATAGTTAAATGATACATTACCGTGTCTGTAAGAATTGTAATTTTTTTACTAACTATCAGCAATTCATTGAAATAAAAGTTTTTTTGAATGATACATAAAATGTGAACGACGAGGATGGGATTCGAACCCACGCGGGCAGAGCCCAATGGATTAGCAGTATATCGCCTTAACCACTCGGCCACCTCGTCTTCAGCTATAGTTAAATGATACATTACCACGCCCATAAGATTTGCAATTTTTATCTAACTATCAGCAATACATTGAAATAAAAGTTTGTTTGAATGCTAAATAAAATGAGAACGACGAGAATAGGATTCGTACCCATGCGGGCAGAGCCCAATGGATAAGCAGTCCATCGCTTTAACCACTCGGCCACCTCGTCTTCAGCGATAGTTAAATGATACATAACCGTGTCTATAAGAATTGCAATTTTTATCTAACTATCAGCAATTCATTGAAATAAAAGTTTTTTTGAATGATACATAAAAGGAGAACGACGAGGATGGGATTCGAACCCACGCGGGCAGTGCCCAATGGATTAGCAGTCCATCGCCTTAACCACTCGGCCACCTCGTCTTCAACTATAGTTAAATGATACATTACCGTGTCCGTAAGATTTGCAATTTTTATCTAACTATCAGCAATACATTGAAATAAAGGTTTGTTTGAATGATAAATAAAATGAGAACGACGAGAATGGAATTCGAACCCACGCGGGCAGAGACCAATGGATTAGCAGTCCATCGCCTTAACCACTCGGCCACCTCGCCTTCAGCTATAGTTAAATGATACATTACAGTGTCTATAAGAATTGCAATTTTTATCTAACTATCAGCAATTCATTGAAATAAAAGTTTTTTTGAATGATACATAAAATGAGAACGACGAGGATGGGATTCGAACCCACCTGGGCAGAGCCCAATGGATTACCAGTCCATCGCCTTAACCACTCGGCCACCGCGTCTTCAGCTATAGTTAAATTATACATTACCCTGTCTATAAGAATTGTAATTTTTTTACAAACTATCAGCAATTCATTGAATAAAAGTTTGTTTGAATGATACATAAAATGAGAACGACGAGGATGGGATTCGAACCCACGCGGGCAGAGCCCAATGGATTAGCAGTCCATCGCCTTAACCCCTCGGCCACCTCGTCTTCAGCTATAGTTAAATGTTACATTACCGTGTCCATAAGATTTGCAATTTTTATATAACTATCAGCAATACATTGAAATAAAAGTTTGTTTGAATGATAAGTAAAATGAGAACGACGAGAATGGGATTCGAACCCACTCGGGCAGAGCCCAATGGATTAGCAGTCCATCGCCTTAACCACTCGGCCACCTCGTCTTCAGCTATAGTTAAATGATACATTACCACGCCCATAAGATTTGCAATTTTTATCTAACTATCAGCAATACATTGAAATAAAAGTTTGTTTGAATGCTAAATAAAATGAGAACGACGAGAATAGGATTCGTACCCATGCGGGCAGAGCCCAATGGATAAGCAGTCCATCGCTTTAACCACTCGGCCACCTAGTCTTCATGTATTTTTAAATGATACATTACCGTGTCCATAAGATTTGCAAATTTTATCTAACTATCAGCAATACATTGAAATAAAAGTTTGTTTGAATGATAAATAAAATGAGAACGACAAGAATGGGATTCGAACCCACGTGGGCAGAGCCCAATGGATTAGCAGTCCATCGCCTTAACCACTCGGCCACCTCGTCTTCAGCTATAGTTAAATGATACATTAACGTGTCTGTAAGAATTGTAATTTTTTTACTAACTATCAGCAATTCATTGAAATAAAAGTTTTTTTGAATGATACAGTCGCTCGAAAAAATGTCCGAGTACCGTAACCACTGTAATTTTTTTTCAAAAACACAAAACGACCATACATGAAAAGCTGTTTATTACGAAAAAATGATTTAGCGATGAGGAATGGCTTCGACGGGCGTACACAACACCCGAGAGATGCCTTGAACAGCCCAATGGCGATGACAACGGTCCGATTCACACAGATTACAATGCTTGTCAAAAGTTTTGTCCAACTTGAAAAATTTCACCTTTGAAGGCAGAGTGTCTCTCATTTGTCGAAGACGATAATAGGTCGCACGGTCCGTGTGAATCAATTCCCCAACCTTCATGGTTCGAATACTTGTAGACACGGCATTCGTCACGACGCTCCATCTGCCATCGTCCAACGTACGGGAGAGACATCCGTTGGTGAGCGTAAATCCACTGGGCGTGATACATATCACTGCACGTACCCCACCATGCACGTGGGTACGTACAAACGGTTGACGACGGCTAGGTCGGGGAAACCACTTTGCCCGGCCATCTGAAGAATGGTTTCTGGGGATCTCGTGGTGGAAAACAGTTTCTGGGAGGCGGGGAATTTTTTCTAGGTGGCTGGGTACTTTTTCTAGGAGGCTGGGGAGAATCTGCACGTTCGGTTCTCCACCATGTACGCCGATGGGATGGCAATGGGTGGCGCTTGGGAGATGGAGACTGTGTACGAGAATCTTGCATCTGGTCTCGCTTGGGAGATGGAGACTGTCTACGAGGAGGCATGGGAGACGTTGGATCTTGCAATGATGAACGATGCGGCGGCACGGGAGACGGAGGGAACGGGGAAAGTGGAGCCGGTGGAAATGTTATCAAACTCGAGAGACGTGGTGGAGATGGAGTACGACTCGGTGATGATGATGCACTCGATGAAGCAGAGCTTATTGGCGAATAACGTAGCGGAGTATCCATGGTTGAAAAGGCAGAAGAGTTTTTCCAAAGTCACTTGGCAATAGGCTTTACCAAATACCTAATGAAAATCAAATGGTGGTGAGGCTGTATATATACCCATCAAGAAAAAAAAAAAAAAAAAAAAAAAAAAAAAAAAAAAAAAATTTTTTTTTTTTTTTTTTTTTTTTTTTTTTTTTTTTTCCTCACTTTTATTCTTAAAGTCTTGTGGTATACCTTGCATACTTTAAGTCCTCCTGCTGGTTGTCTCTATTCATCCTCACACACTTCATAGCAGCCAGGGTTGTTGTTTGACAAGACTTGAGCTGCATGTTGTGCTTCTAGGGTGGCCGACACGTTAGTGGCACCCAGATATTGGACAGTGCCCAGTGGAAGCAAAGGGAACAGGTAGTTGTACGTGGCAATGTCCATACATCCAACGATGCCCTCTACCCAAATATCTTGACGTTCCAAATACTTGGTGTGAAACTCTCCGATGTAGCGTTCCATGTCCCACACGGGGACGACGAAAGCTTCGCCCGGTTGTTTCTCTTTCACATCGACGAATGGGTTGGCAGGCAAAGACATGTTCAATAAAACATCTTGCATGGAAAAGTAACAGGTTGTAGGGTCTGGTTCCACGGTAAACACAACCGAAGGCTCGTGGACGGACACGAAAGCAATCTTGGACGGCAAACACTTTTTGTTGATCCACATGAACGAACAAGTTGCAACGTAGTCGACCGCCGACATCTTTTTGACGACGAATATAACAACGAAGGAAATTTCAAAAACAGAATCTCAAGGTATGAGACTCTGGTAAACTCTTGTGGCATGAAGAGTGTGTCTGGCTTATATACCCACTAGAAAAAAAAAAAAAAAAAAAAAAAAAAAAAAAAAATTTTTTTTTTTTTTTTTTTTTTTTTTTTTTTTTTTTTTTTTTTTTTTTTTTTTTTTTTTACTCTATGGTTCTTTTAGTCTTGGTATCAATTGTCTGGTGGCACTTTCCATAACTCTGGTTACCAAACTTGAATCATGCTCTGATGGAAAAATGTTCTGATGGAATCCTCTCGGTTAAAAAGTTCCCATCCAAGACTTTGATGACCAATCTCGTGGTACATGCGTTTCAAGAGTTTTTTTTGTTAAGTCCGTCTCCTTGTTTCTCTGCACCCACCAACGTTGGCATTTACACTTTACCAAAAATATGAGGCAAAGGATGCATCGAATGCATCCTTTGCCTCATATTTAAGGGTGTTTCAATCAAAACACTACGTACACATTTATTTCAGTGAATAATTTACAGGAGCCTCTTGTTCTGGCTCTTCATAAAAAATTTGAACAGGTGGAAAGTCTTTTGGGTTTCCAAATATTGTTTTGCTAGAAGCCGGATTTAAAATTAAATTGGATGGTTGATTTAAAAAGGACAAGTCCAGATCTGGGAGGTTGGATTTTTGAAATGGATCGTCGCCAAAAGATATGTTTGAAAAAAAGTTGTCGACAAAGTCTGCCACACTTTTTCCCGATGGTTCTTCTACCAAGCTATTGAAATCCATTTCTGGCACTTGCAAGGCTTTTTCTGGCAGCTGCACGATTTCAGGCTGTGTGGGTTCTGGGACGGGTTGACAATTCTTTTTGGGAATTTCCAGGCTATTGAAATCCATTTCGGACACATGCGAGGCTTTTTCTGGCAGCGGCACGATTTCAGGCTGTGTTGGAAGAGTGGGTTCTGGGACGGGTTGACAATTCTTTTTGGGAATTTTATAATTTCCCCAAGATGATTTACGTTTCTTTGGTGGGCAGGGCGGCGGCGGCATCATCGTCGAGGGTGGTGGCGGCATCGTCGGTTCTTCAGATTCGCGGCAGGGTGTCGGAGGTGGCACGTTGTATTCCGCCTGCTGCGTACAATACCGTTTGCAGGCATCGAATGGAGTGGCTCCTTGAAAAAGATAGTCCGTAGAGAGGACGTCCAAAGCAAAGATGGTCTTTTGGACGGCCACCAACACGTATCGGGTATTTTTGGGAACGAGGTAGGTGCCGTGTGGCGGGAGAACGTATCGGTCGTAAAACAGTTGATAATTCTCCGGCAAATGGCGCCTCATTCGTTCCTGGACAGGGATCGTGGAATTCTTGGGCAGCACGAAGCAGAGCATGGCCGCATTGGACGTCTGGATGACGTGCTGCTCGTCCTCGGCCACCAACCAATTGCCGAAAGTGAAGCCCTTCTTGACCAGGAACATGTTGTGGAGCTTGAACAGCAAACAGACGTTGGAGTTGCTCAAACTCCGAGACGGATCTCTTCTGAGACGACGGCCGATGGCATCCCAAGCGCGGTCGAGTTGCCGCGAGTCGAACGGCACTTCTCCGAGGACGGCATGAAGACAAAACTTGAGATGTTCGAGTCCTTTGCCTTTGACGAAAGTGTTTGGGTCCAAGGGCTTGTGGTAGATGCGATCTCCTTCGCCGGTAATGTGTGACACGTAGGCCATGACTTGTAGGAGATGGGCTAACCAATAATCCTTGGAAGAGTCCAAAGCTGCCACATTGTCGACGGGTCGAGGAAAGATGCAGTCTGAACGAGAAGACATGTTTGCAGAATGAAGTGGAGATGGGGCAGACCCTCCTCTATATATACTGCTGGTCCTGTGACGTCATTTATCTAATCAGCTCCAAAATCTGGGAAGTCAAAGTAAGCAAAACTGAAAGTACGAAAAGTCAATCTTGAAATGATACGTTGTAAAAGAGTAGGTGTCGCATCAACGTTGTAAACTATCAGAGCAAGCACAACTGATGTAGCAGAGAGTGTGGGGATGAGCTTATATAGGACAAAAAAAAAAAAAAAAAAAAAAAAAAAAAAAAAAAAAAATTTTTTTTTTTTTTTTTTTTTTTTTTTTTTTTTTTTTTTTACTTCGTGTAGACTCTTGCATCTTTGACTTGTGCAGCTAGTTTCTATTTTTTTCATTTTGTGTTCATAGCGTAGATATCCTTTCGCTTTCATCCAATCGTGGGCAAACACATATTGCAAGACTTTTGCATCTTCTCGAGACTCTGTTGAATATCCTTTCGCTAGTGTATTGTTTTTCACCAATCTTGGACAAACAAACTGTAAAAGGGATTCTTCTACAAGTTGCCGGTAATGTTTATAACCATTCTCATGGGAAATGCATCTTAAAAAAGCTTTATCGGTACACTTGTCAAAGTCTCTGGGTGAAATTTCAAAATAGTTTTACGCCAACGTTGGTGAAAAGTCGTTTCCAAAAAAAATCCTCGAGGGACGATTGCATTTGTTTTGCAATCGTCCCTCGAGGATTTTTTTTGGGCCCCATGGCTTATTATTAATAGTTCCAAAAGATGACGGCTCGGCACATGGGACAAGAGTTTCTAGTTTCCAACCATTTAAAGATGCAGTCTTCGCAAAAGACGTGGCGGCAGGTCGTCAAGCGAACTTGCAGAGAAATGGTCGGCTCGAAACAAACGGGGCAGGTCACTGTCGACTGGAAATACCGATTGGGCCAAGTGTGCCTCATCAGAGCATTCCAGAGCGTGTTTCCGAGTTTGAAGATGGACTCGTTGCTCAAGCGAGTCTCGGGCAAGAGTTGCACGAGGTATTGGTAAATAAAGTCCAGGATGTATTCCTCCCATATCCATGCGAGCACGGGGAAACGTCTGCTCGCGTACTGGCGGGCTGCCGTCTCGACTCGACCCGCATCGAAAAACACGTCCATGTCGAAAGGGTAGTAAGCCAGCAAATACATGAAGGGACGGGCAGGAAACTCGTCTCGGTTGAGGAGAGTTTCCAAGATTCTCGCCTCTTCCAACACTTGAATGTCCGGAAAAGTTCCTTCCGCGACCCACAAGACGTCCGAAGCTCGAGAGAGGTATTCCGCTTCATGGGGAAATCTGCGAATCGCCTGCTGCAAGTACTGACCGTGAGCTTCCATATTGACAGAAAGAAATGATCTGATTAGTTTTTATCCCGAGAGCAACTATTTATACGATTCGGGGGAGGAGTTATCAGATGGACTGATTTGATTGGCTGGGTGTTATCAGTGTTTGATCTTGTTGATATGATCTGATGATAAATTCTTTGGTGGACGAACCTTGCCGACGAACAAGTATGGAAACGTTTTTATAAAACACTCGCTGAGATGATTAAAGTCAATCTCGGAGGAACCGAAGCAAAACGGGCAATACGAGTCAGTGTCTATTCCATGAATCGTACGTAAATGATGTTGGAGGTAAAACTTTAAGGACATGTCCCAATGACACACGGGACAAGTGACGCGGCAAAAACTCTTTCGCTGGACATTTCTCGAGAAAAGACATTCTTTAAACTTGAATCCGCACTGACGAACTCGACAAGAATGTAACTTGTTCATGATGAACTTGCAAGCACACAAACCAGAGGAGGTATAGTCAGGAGTAAAGAGTCAGAGCTTATATAGTCTACAAAAAAAAAAAAAAAAAAAAAAAAAAAAAAAAAAAATTTTTTTTTTTTTTTTTTTTTTTTTTTTTTTTTTTTTTTTTTTTTTTCCTACCTCCTCTTGTAGACTCTTGTCCTTTTGACTTGTGCAATTAGTTTCCTTCTTTTTCATTTTGTGTTTATAGCGCAAGATATCCACCTCGTACAACCTTGGAAATCTGTAGTCATAGTTCTTTGATTTGTAATGTTGGTGTCTTGTAGAAAATCATTAGGCAAAAGTAATTCACCAGGTTGCATTCTCAAACTTGAAAGTCTTCACTACACTACGAACCGAATCTTGGTCAAACTCGGTTATGCATCATCTGGCAAGTCACGTCATAAGGATCACGTGTCATCTGATAAGAGTCACGTGTCTTTTGATAAGCATCGCATATAAAAAGGCACCCCGGAAAACTTTTTCGCTTCATTTCATCATGGAGTATACTGTCGTAGCCACGTCTCATTTCATCTGCCATCACGGAACATTCAAAATGTTTCGTTTGTATCTCACCCGCCTGCATGGACCGCCCATCGTCATCAAGTCCGATGAAGACTTGCTCCAATTTCAATTCAACGACATCCAACGGGACTACAACAGCCCGTGGACTTTAAATAGTTTTTCGTATCCGGACAATTCCATTCCACGAGATGCCCTCGTCTACACCATCAGGGACATTGATCAAGTTTTACCGCTGGCTGCCCGAGTCATCGCCGATTACAACAGACCCGTGGCATGCGTGGACACGGCGACATTTTACGCCTTGATCAACGCATTGCCGAAAGAGTTTGATCTGGGATTCATCCGTCCATCCCGGATCGATTTCTCCGGGTCTTATAATCCGGTGGAACTGGGACGAAATGTCTTGCAGCAGTTGGAAGATGAACATTTTTCGGACAGAGAAAGATTGGAATTGGACGACGACGACGATGATGTTGTCATCTTGGACGAGTAAGTTTCATGCTCTCTCATGAAACTCAAAAAAATTGAGAAGTGGGTCCCATTAAATGGGTCCCACTTCTCAATTTTTTTGAGTTTCATGTGTAGCCAACGTTGACTCGAATATATTTGGTTCTCTACAAGTGTTTATCCATTCGGAAAAACCAGGAACTCATTGGAGATGATTTGCCGCTCATTTCTACCAAACTTGCAAACAAGGTATGACGACGGTTTTAGCTCTCGCACTTGGTCAAAAGCCTTCTCTAATCCAGATGCATGCCAACGCTGGCTTGGTTCACTCGAAACAGTTGGAAAAAAGGCGTCTAAGCGTACCTCTTGGCGAAATGGTTAAAGCTTTTCTTTGCCAAGGCAGGCAATATCCAAAAACTCTCCAATTGGACTCGACCATCAGCTCCTATCAATGCTTGCCATGGTGGTATCCTCGGGAAAGTTGAAACCACATGAAGCTGGTAACTACAAAAAGAGACAGAGAAGTTGGCGAGTCAAGAGTATATATAGGATCTATGAAAAAAAAAAAAAAAAAAAAAATTTTTTTTTTTTTTTTTTTTTTTTTTTCTATACTCTATATAACCCTCTTGCCTTTCATATTGATAGCACTTGTCCACTTGATCCAATGTTCTCTACAAGTGTTTAAAGCACATCAAAGCATTTCAGAAGAGGGGTCGTCGGCACGAGGGACACGTATCGTGATTTCCAATCCATCTTCGGAGACATTCTCGATGGAAAACGTGATTACAATGAGTTTCCCATCTCTTGACATGGCACTTTTCCAGACAAATGACACACTCTGTCGGCTCCTTGTAGAAATCCGTTCTCCAACGCAGGTGATTGTATAAGCACGCGAGGAGAAGTTGGCCGAGTTCTTGAAAGTCTGCAGTCGAGACTTTAAACGGCCATTCCGCTCGTACCAAGTCGTAGACTTTTGGAATCAATTTCTCTTTGTAAAGAGCTACGATTCCGGTCGTCTGATGAAAACGACTCCAGTGATCCACAACTCCCAAAGAAATATTCGTGTATTGAAATCCATGTAGACTGCGTATATTGTAACTGGAATCGGGAAACATGTATTTGAGGTGTCGTTTAATAGAGATGCGGTCGGGAGTGGCAATACGTTCTGGTAGCTCGGCCTGATGCAAGGCAGCAGAGATTTGTAGCAAGGCTCCAGTGAAATCCATAAAGTCCCGTTTCCTGTAAGACTCGATAGCAGCATCCCGATGGAGATCGACGGGTATCTTTTCGACGAAAGCCATAGTTGCAAGTATTACGTCTGACAATAGGCTCAAGACCTAATGAAAGGAAATGGATAGTGAGGCTCTATATATACAAAAAAAAAAAAAAAAAAAAAAAATTTTTTTTTTTTTTTTTTTTTTTTTTTTTTTTCCTATACTCTATATAACCCTCTTGCCTTTCATATTGATAGCACTTGTCCACTTGATCCAATGTTTTCTTTTCCGGTATTGGATACAATCGTCAGGACTCAAGTCTTGCAATACGTTTCCATCTTTTTCATTTTGTGTTTGCCAGCATTCATTCATGGAGCCTCTTGTTATAGGCTACGGGTGAAAAAAATGAAATTGCTCTACATCTTCAGGGTTGAAGCATAATTCCTTGGAGTCACACAAGTGCCAATGATTGGCTTTTTTTTTACAAGACTGAAGCAAAACTTAAAAATTTCTGATTCACACGCTGCCGAAAAAAAAGCCCTTATTTCGAGATTGAGTTTGCAAGATTCTGTTTAGGCCCATCTTGAAACTAGCTGTTAATCTTTGTTATTTGGACTTGAACTATCAAGTGCTTTCAATGGGCGATAGAGGGCGCTGCATGCGTTTCTAAAGAGTATAAAAGGAGAGTGTTCGTCAAGCCTCATTATTTGCTCTCAGTCTCATTGTAAAAGACACACACGAGTCTCTCGCTCTCTTTTTGCACAAACACCATGTTTGATTTCGTCGCAGTTGCCGAGTTCATGTTCCTGCAGGGAGTCCTCGTCCCGCTCCGTGTATTTTTCACAAGTACCCGGAACCCCGAAAAATCAATCTTGTTGGAAGCGGACTTGGACACGCTGCAGATGACATACGCAGACGTGCGGAGAAACTTGAAAATGTCGCCTCATTTCTTCAGCGGATCCCATCAAAGACTGCCGCCGACCACCCATCATCTGACGTGCCACGTCGACCACCTGTCATCGTACTTGGGTGGAAAATTCACCCAAGACTATCTACGGGAGGCATGGCACGAACCCCGCATCGTCTGCCTGGACTCGGCCACACACAATTTGCTGTTGGGCATCATGCCCAACGTCACCCTACTGAACGAGCAGCTCGGACAGGACATCATGCCATTGGACTTGAGTAAAAGAGCTGCCCGTTCCTTGAACACAAAATTTGGACTCGAGCCCTACTGGGACGAATAAATTATGTATATAACTTGTAAAAAAAATATTTGTAATAAACGTGTAATGTATTTCTTGTGTTGTATTTTTTAATAAAACCAAAAAAAATGGCAAAGTATGCCATCTTCCCTTCAAAAAGGGAAGAAGGCATACTTTGCCATTTTTTTTGGGTTCAATATTTAGCCAACGTTGAATAAGAGTCTTGTATACTTTGATAGCTGGATGAAAAAATAAACTTACCCTTTTCTGGACTGGAAAAACAAAAAGTTTCTGGGATCAATCTTGGCTTTTCCGAATAAACCAGCTTTACCGACAGATTCCACCGATGAGATTTTCTTTGAAAAAGTTTTCTTGACAAAGACGAATCGGTTCAAACTTGGCTAAGACGCTGGTCCCCACGGGTATCTGTTTCCGAGAGTCGTTTCAAGTCTTGGCTAATTTCGTAGACACGGATCTCGAGAGCAGTCACTTTTTGCCATACATCCATGCTAGTTGAATCCAATAGCAATTGAAGAGCTTCCGATGAAACGAGTAGTGACAGGATAGACACGTAATCAGCTTGAGGTGACGCGGTTCAATGGAATCAATTGAAGAGCTTCCTACGATGAAACGCTGTGGAAAGTTTTTAACAAAAGACTTTGAAATTTTTTAATGACAAACTTGACCAGCCAAGGAAGCACAAGACTAACAGCTGCGAGCAGTGAGGCTCTATATATACCCATCAAAAAAAAAAAAAAAAAAAAAAAAAACAAAATTTTTTTTTTTTTTTTTTTTTTTTTTTTTTTTGATGGGTATATATAGAGCCTTCTCGTTCTGGGCTACAGTCTTCTATATCATAAACTTGTTTGACCACAATCGATCTTGGACACAATCACTGGTTTCCCGATGGAACGACTATGAGACGACGGACTTTCATATCATATACTTTTTTAATCACAATCAATTTTGGCAAAAGGTCCTTTGGTTTTCACAGTTGACCAGCAACACTACTCCAATATGAATGCTGGGGAAAAACAATTTTGCTGGACAATAGCTTCCCAGACAAGACGACTCGGTTCAATCGTTGCTTTCTGAATAAACAGTCAGAACAGGACTTGTGAAACTTGATTAGTACTTGTTCAGTCAGTTTGTAATTGTGTCAATTAGTCAGTCACCAACACTGGGGACATTGTTTCCCCGATAGCCTCTCCTTCCAGCGTCATGTGTCCGGCGGCTGCACTTGTAGTATGCATATTTTTTCCGGGTTCTACGATTTTGTGATCTGTTTTAACAATGCAACTTTTATTTAGAATAGAATGAATTCTCAGATTGGTTTTCCGGCCAAAAGATCGCTTGCAAATGTCACATACATAAGGTTTAATTTTAGCGTGTACAGTTTTTATATGTCTGTCTAAATCACCTTTTCGTTTAAACGAAAATGAACAAAAACAACAGACATGAGATCTTTCTTCTCTGTGTACTATTAGATTGTGTTTTTTTAGAGTTCTTTTAGTGGTAAAAGAGGAACTACAATCATTACACTTGAACATTTTTTCGTTTTGATGGTTTGGAATTTTCTCAAGACATGTTAGACTGTGAGTTTTTAGTTCATACTTGGTCACGAACAATTTCTTACACATGTCACATTCGTAAATTCTTATATCAGTGTGTATTCTTATGACATGCCTGTCTAAATGTTCTTTTCGTTTAAACGAAGATGTACAAAAACAACAGACATGAGGTCTTTCTTCTCTGTGTACTGTTAAATTATGTCGTTTTAGAGTTCTTTTAGTGGTAAAAGAGGAACTACAATCATTACACTTGAACATCTTTTTGTTTTGATGGTTTGGAATTTTCTCAAGACTTGCTAGATTATGAATTTTTAGTTCACACTTGGTCGCGAACAATTTCTTACATATATCACATTCGTAAATTCTTATATCAGTGTGTATTCTTATGACATGCTTGTCTAAATCATTTTTCCTTGAAAATGATTTTGATCAAAAAGAACAAACGTTTTTTTTCACCAGAATATATTCCAGTCACACCCACAGCAGCCAATATCCAGCCACACCCACAGCCGCAAGTTTAGCCCAGAACGAGAAGCCTATATATATACTAGTCTAAAAAAAAAAAAAAAAAAAAAAAAAAAAAAAAAAAAAAACATTTAACGTCCACTCTCGTCGACATTTTCGATTCGATCGGATCATGTCACCCACGTCCAAGTTTCACAAGTCCTGTTCTGACTGTTTATTCAGAAAGCAACGATTGAACCGAGTCGTCTTGTCTGGGAAGCTATTGTCCAGCAAAATTGTTTTTCCCCAGCATTCATATTGGAGTAGTGTTGCTGGTCAACTGTGAAAACCAAAGGACCTTTTGCCAAAATTGATTGTGATTAAAAAAGTATATGATATGAAAGTCCGTCGTCTCATAGTCGTTCCATCGGGAAACCAGTGATTGTGTCCAAGATCGATTGTGGTCAAACAAGTTTATGATATAGAAGACTGTAGCCCAGAACGAGAAGGCTCTATATATACCCATCAAAAAAAAAAAAAAAAAAAAAAAAAATTTTTTTTTTTTTTTTTTTTTTTTTTTTTGATGGGTATATATAGAGCCTCACTGCTCGCAGCTGTTAGTCTTGTGCTTCCTTGGCTGGTCAAGTTTGTCATTAAAAAATTTCAAAGTCTTTTGTTAAAAACTTTCCACAGCGTTTCATCGTAGGAAGCTCTTCAATTGATTCCATTGAACCGCGTCACCTCAAGCTGATTACGTGTCTATCCTGTCACTACTCGTTTCATCGGAAGCTCTTCAATTGCTATTGGATTCAACTAGCATGGATGTATGGCAAAAAGTGACTGCTCTCGAGATCCGTGTCTACGAAATTAGCCAAGACTTGAAACGACTCTCGGAAACAGATACCCGTGGGGACCAGCGTCTTAGCCAAGTTTGAACCGATTCGTCTTTGTCAAGAAAACTTTTTCAAAGAAAATCTCATCGGTGGAATCTGTCGGTAAAGCTGGTTTATTCGGAAAAGCCAAGATTGATCCCAGAAACTTTTTGTTTTTCCAGTCCAGAAAAGGGTAAGTTTATTTTTTCATCCAGCTATCAAAGTATACAAGACTCTTATTCAACGTTGGCTAAATATTGAACCCAAAAAAAAATGGCAAAGTATGCCTTCTTCCCTTTTTGAAGGGAAGATGGCATACTTTGCCATTTTTTTTGGTTTTATTAAAAAATACAACACAAGAAATACATTACACGTTTATTACAAATATTTTTTTTACAAGTTATATACATAATTTATTCGTCCCAGTAGGGCTCGAGTCCAAATTTTGTGTTCAAGGAACGGGCAGCTCTTTTACTCAAGTCCAATGGCATGATGTCCTGTCCGAGCTGCTCGTTCAGTAGGGTGACGTTGGGCATGATGCCCAACAGCAAATTGTGTGTGGCCGAGTCCAGGCAGACGATGCGGGGTTCGTGCCATGCCTCCCGTAGATAGTCTTGGGTGAATTTTCCACCCAAGTACGATGACAGGTGGTCGACGTGGCACGTCAGATGATGGGTGGTCGGCGGCAGTCTTTGATGGGATCCGCTGAAGAAATGAGGCGACATTTTCAAGTTTCTCCGCACGTCTGCGTATGTCATCTGCAGCGTGTCCAAGTCCGCTTCCAACAAGATTGATTTTTCGGGGTTCCGGGTACTTGTGAAAAATACACGGAGCGGGACGAGGACTCCCTGCAGGAACATGAACTCGGCAACTGCGACGAAATCAAACATGATGTTTTGGGCAAAAAGAGAGCGAGAGACTCGTGTGTGTCTTTTACAATGAGACTGAGAGCAAATAATGAGGCTTGACGAACACTCTCCTTTTATACTCTTTAGAAACGCATGCAGCGCCCTCTATCGCCCATTGAAAGCACTTGATAGTTCAAGTCCAAATAACAAAGATTAACAGCTAGTTTCAAGATGGGCCTAAACAGAATCTTGCAAACTCAATCTCGAAATAAGGGCTTTTTTTTCGGCAGCGTGTGAATCAGAAATTTTTAAGTTTTGCTTCAGTCTTGTAAAAAAAAAGCCAATCATTGGCACTTGTGTGACTCCAAGGAATTATGCTTCAACCCTGAAGATGTAGAGCAATTTCATTTTTTTCACCCGTAGCCTATAACAAGAGATTCCATGAATGAATGCTGGCAAACACAAAATGAAAAAGATGGAAACGTATTGCAAGACTTGAGTCCTGACGATTGTATCCAATACCGGAAAAGAAAACATTGGATCAAGTGGACAAGTGCTATCAATATGAAAGGCAAGAGGGTTATATAGAGTATAGAAAAAAAAAAAAAAAAAAATTTTTTTTTTTTTTTTTTTTTTTTGTATATATAGAGCCTCACTATCCATTTCCTTTCATTAGGTCTTGAGCCTATTGTCAGACGTAATACTTGCAACTATGGCTTTCGTCGAAAAGATACCCGTCGATCTCCATCGGGATGCTGCTATCGAGTCTTACAGGAAACGGGACTTTATGGATTTCACTGGAGCCTTGCTACAAATCTCTGCTGCCTTGCATCAGGCCGAGCTACCAGAACGTATTGCCACTCCCGACCGCATCTCTATTAAACGACACCTCAAAGAGATGTTTCCCGATTCCAGTTACAATATACGCAGTCTACATGGATTTCAATACACGAATATTTCTTTGGGAGTTGTGGATCACTGGAGTCGTTTTCATCAGACGACCGGAATAGTAGCCCTTTACAAAGAGAAATTGATTCCAAAAGTCTACGACTTGGTACGAGCGGAATGGCCGTTTAAAGTCTCGACTGCAGACTTTCAAGAACTCGGCCAACTTCTCCTCGCGTGCTTATACAATCACCTGCGTTGGAGAACGGATTTCTACAAGGAGCCGACAGAGTGTGTCATTTGTCTGGAAAAGTGCCATGTCAAGAGATGGGAAACTCATTGTAATCACGTTTTCCATCGAGAATGTCTCCGTAGATGGATTGGAAATCACGATACGTGTCCCTCTTGCCGACGACCCCTCTTCTGAAATGCTTTGATGGAATTGTTCCTGGTTTTCCGAATGGATAAACACTTGTAGAGAACATTGGATCAAGTGGACAAGTGCTATCAATATGAAAGGCAAGAGGGTTATATAGAGTATAGACAAAAAAAAAAAAAAAAATTTTTTTTTTTTTTTTTTTTTTTTTTCATAGATCCTATATATACTCTTGACTCGCCAACTTCTCTGTCTCTTCTTGTAGTTACCAGCTTCATGTGGTTTCAACTTTCCCGAGGATTCCACCATGGCAAGCATTGATAGGAGCTGATGGTCGAGTCCAACTGGAAAGTTTTTGGATATTGCCTGCCTTGGCAAAGAAAAGCTTTAACCATTTCGCCAAGAGGTACGCTTAGACGCCTTTTTTCCAACTGTTTCGAGTGAACCAAGCCAGCGTTGGCATGCATCTGGATTAGAGAAGGATTTGACCAAGTGCGAGAACTTAACCGTCGTCATACCTTGTTTGCAAGTTTGGTAGAAATGAGCGGCAAATCATCTCCAATGAGTTCCTGGTTTTTCCGAATGGATAAACACTTGTAGAGAACCAAATATATTCGAGTCAACGTTGGCTACACATGAAACTCAAAAAAATTGAGAAGTGGGACCCATTTAATGGATCCCACTTCTCAATTTTTTTGAGTTTCATGAGAGAGCATGAAACTTACTCGTCCAAGATGACAACATCATCGTCGTCATCGTTCAATTCCAATCTTTCTCTGTCCGAAAAATGTTCATCTTCCAACTGCTGCAAGACATTTCGTCCCAGCTCCATCGGATTATAAGACCCGGAGAAATCGATCCGGGATGGACGGATGAATCCCAGATCAAACTCTTTCGGCAATGCGTTGATCAAGGCGTAAAATGTCGCCGTGTCCACGCATGCCACGGGTTTGTTGTAATCGGCGATGATTCGGGCAGCCAGCGGTAAAAATTGATCAATGTCCCTGATGGTGTAGACGAGGGCATCTCGTGGAATGGAATTGTCCGGATACGAAAAACTATTTAAAGTCCACGGGCTGTTGTAGTCCCGTTGGATGTCGTTGAATTGAAATTGGAGCAAGTCTTCATCGGACTTGATGACGATGGGCGGTCCATGCAAGCGGGTGAGATACAAACGAAACATTTTGAATGTTCCGTGATGGCAGATGAAATGAGACGTGGCTACGACAGTATACTCCATGGTGAAATGAAGCGAAAAAGTTTTCCGGGGGGCCTTTTTATATGCGATGCTTATCAAAAGACACGTGACGCTTATCAGATGACACGTGATCTTTATGACGTGACTTGCCAGATGATGCATAACCAAGATTCGGTTCGTAGTGTAGTGAAGACTTTCAAGTTTGAGAATGCAACCTGGTGAATTACTTTTGCCTAATGATTTTCTACAAGACACCAACATTACAAATCAAAGAACTATAACTACAAGTTTCCAAGGTTGTATGAGGTGGATATCTATACGCTATGAACACAAAATGAAAGAGTAAGGCAACTAGCTGCACAAGTCAAAAGGACAAGAGTCTACAAGAGGAGGTAGGAAAAAAAAAAAAAAAAAAATTTTTTTTTTTTTTTTTTTTTTTTTTTTTTGTAGACTATATAAGCTCTGACTCTTTACTCCTGACTATACCTCCTCTGGTTGTGTGCTTGCGAGTTCATCATGAACAAGTTACATTCTTGTCGAGTTCGTCAGTGCGGATTCAAGTTTAAAGAATGTCTTTTTTCGAGAAATGTCCAGCGAAAGAGTTTTTGCCGCGTCACTTGTTCCGTGTGTGGTTGGGACATGTCCTTAAAGTTTTACCTCCAACATCATTTACGTACGATTCATGGAATAGACACTGACTCGTATTGCCCGTTTTGCTTCGGTTCCGAGATTGACTTTAATCATCTCAGCGAGTGTTTTATAAAAACGTTTCCATACTTGTTTGTTGGTAAGGTTTGTCCACCAAAGAATTTATCATCAGATCGTATCAACAAGATCAAACACTGATAACACCCAGCCAATCAAACTCAGTCCATCTGATAACTCCTCCCCCGAATCGTATAAATAGTTGCTCTCGGGATAAAAACTCCTCAGATCATTTCTTTCTGTCAATATGGAAGCTCACGGTCAGTACTTGCAGCAGGCGATTCGTAGATTCCCCTATGAAGCGGAATACCTCTCTCGAGCTTCGGACGTCTTGTGGGTCGCGGAAGGCACTTTTCCGGACATTCAAGTGTTGGAAGAGGCGAGAATCTTGGAAACTCTCCTCAACCCAGACGAGTTTCCTAACCGTCCCTTCATGCTGATGCTGGCGTATTTCCCTTTCGATTTGGACGTGTTTTTCGATGCGGATCGAGTCGAGACGGCAGCCCGCCAGTATGCAAGCAGACGTTTCCCCGTGCTCGCTTGGATCTGGGAAGAATACATCCTGGACTATATCTACCAATACCTGGTGGAACTCTTGCCCGAGACTCGCTTGAGCAACGAGTCCATCTTTAAACTTGGAAGCACGCTTTGGAATGCTTTGATGCGGCACACTTGGCCCAATCGATATTTCCAGGCGACAGCGACCTGCCCCGTCTGTTTCGAGCCGACCATTTCTCTGCAAGTTCGCTTGACGACCTGCCACCACGTCTTTTGCGAAGACTGCATCTTTAAATGGTTGGAAACTAGAAACTCTTGTCCCATGTGCCGAGCCGTCATCTTTTGGAATTATTAATAATAGCCATGGGACCCAAAAAAAACCCTCGAGGGACGATTGCAAACAAATGCAATCGTCCCTCGAGGGTTTTTTTTGGAAACGACTTTTCACCAACGTTGGCATAAAACTATTGAAATTTTCACCCAGAGACTATGACAAGTGTACCGATAAAGTTTTTTACCGATGCATTTCCCCCGAGAATGGTTATAAACATTACCGGCAACTTGTAGAAGAATCCCTTTTACAGTTTTGTTTGTCCAAGATTGGTTAAAAACAATACACTAGCGAAAGGATATTCAACAGAGTCTCGAGAAGATGCAAAAGTCTTGCAATATGTGTTTGCCCACGATTGGATGAAAACGAAAGGATATCTACGCTATGAACACAAAATGAAAAAATAAAAACTAGCTGCACAAGTCAAAGAGGCAAAAGTCTACACGAAAAAAAAAAAAAAAAAAAAAAAAAAAAAAAATTTTTTTTTTTTTTTTTTTTTTTTTTTTTAGTCCTATATAAGCTCATCATCACACTCTCTGCTACATCAGTTGTGCTTTCTCTGATAGTTTACAACGTTGATGCGACGCCTACTCTTTTACAACGTATCATTTCAAGATTGACTTTTTCTTACTTCCAGATTTGCTTACTTTGACTTCCCAGATTCTTGAGCTGATTAGATAAATGACGTCACAGGACCAGCAGTATATATAGAGGAGGGTCTGCCCCATCTCCACTTCATTCTGCAAACATGTCTTCTCGTTCAAACTGCATCTTTCCTCGACCCGTCGACAATGTGGCAGCTTTGGACTCTTCCAAGGATTATTGGTTAGCCCATCTCCTACAAGTCATGGCCTACGTGTCACACATTACCGGCGAAGGTGATCGCATCTACCACAAGCCCTTGGACCCAAACACTTTCGTCAAAGGCAAAGGACTCGAAAATCTCAAGTTTTGTCTTCATGCCGTCCTCGGAGAAGTGCCGTTCGACTCGCGGCAACTCGACCGCGCTTGGGATGCCATCGGCCGTCGTCTCAGAAGAGATCCGTCTCGGAGTTTGAGCAACTCCAACGTCTGTTTGCTGTTCAAGCTCCACAACATGTTCCTGGTCAAGAAGGGATTCACTTTCGGCAATTGGTTGGTGGCCGAGGACGAGCAGCACGTCATCCAGACGTCCAATGCGGCCATGCTCTGCTTCGTGCTGCCCAAGAATTCCACGATCCCAGCCCAGGAACGAATGAGGCGACATTTGCCAGAGAATTATCAGTTGTTTTACGACCGATACGTTCTCCCACCACACGGCACCTACCTCGTTCCCAAAAACACCCGATACGTGTTGGTGGCCGTCCAAAAGACCATCTTTGCTTTGGACGTCCTCTCTACAGACTATCTTTTTCAAGGAGCCACTCCATTCGATGCCTGCAAACGGTATTGTACGCAGCAGGCGGAATACAACGTGCCACCTCCGACACCCTGCCGATCTCCCGAACCCTCGATGATGCCGCCACCACCCTCGACGATGATGCCGCCGCCGCCCTGCCCACCAAAGAAACGTAAATCATCTTGGGGAAATTATAAAATTCCCAAAAAAAATTGTTCTCCAGCCTCAGAACCTACTCCAGTCGTCCCAGAACCCACTCTTCCAACACAGCCTGAAATCGTGCCGCTGCCAGAAAAAGCCTCGCATGTGTCCGAAATGGATTTCAATAGCCTGGAAATTCCCAAAAAGAATTGTCAACCCGTACCAGAACCCACACAGCCTGAAATTGTGCCGCCGCCAGAAAAAGCCGCGCATGTGCCCGAAATGGATTTCAATAGCTTGGTAGAAGAACCATCGGGAAAAAGTGTGGCAGACTTTGTCGACAACTTTTTTTCAAACATATCTTTTGGCGACGATCCATTTCAAAAATCTAACCTCCCAGATCTGGACTTGTCCTTTTTAAATCAACCATCCAATTTAATTTTAAATCCGGCTTCTAGCAAAACAATATATGGAAACCCAAAAGACTTTCCACAAGTTCAAATTTTTTATGAAGAGCCAGAACAAGAGGCTCCTGTAAATTATTCACTGAAATAAATGTTCGCATAGTGTTTTGATTGAAACACCCTTAAATATGGGGCCAAAGGATGCATTCGATGCATCCTTTGGCCCCATATTTTTGGTAAAGTGTAAATGCCAACGTTGGTGGGTGCAGAGAAACAAGGAGACGGACTTAACAAAAACAAAACTCTTGAAACGCATGTACCACGAGATTGGCCATCAAAGTCTTGGAGGGAAACTTTTTAACCGAGAGGATTCCATCAGAACATTTTTTCCATCAGAGCATGAAACAAGTTTGGTAACCAGAGCTTTGGAAAGTGCCACCAGACAATTGATACCAAGACTTAAAGAACCATGGAGTAAAAGAAGTAGTGAAAAAAAAAAAAAAAAATTTTTTTTTTTTTTTTTTTTTTTTTTTTCTAGTGGGTATATAAGCCAGGCACACTCTTCATGCCACAAGAGTTTACTAGAGTTTCATACATTGAGATTCTGTTTTTGAAATTTCCTTCGTTGTTATATTCGTCGTCAAAAAGATGTCGGTGGTCGACTACGTTGCAACTTGCTCTTTTATGTGGATCAACAAAAAGTGTCTGCCGTCCAAGATTGCTTTCGTGTCCGTCCACGAGCCTTCGGTTGTGTTCACCGTGGAACCAGACCCTACAACCTGTTACTTTTCCATGCAAGATGTTTTATTGAACATGTCTTTGCCTGCCAACCCATTCGTCGACATGAAAGAGGAACAACCGGGCGAAGCTTTCGTCGTCCCCGTGTGGGACATGGAACGATACATCGGAGAGTTTCACACCAAGTATTTGGAACGTCAAGATATTTGGGTAGAGGGCATCGTTGGATGTATGGACATTGCCACGTACAACTACCTGTTCCCTTTGCTTCCACTGGGCACTGTCCAATATCTGGGTGCCACTAACGTGTCGGCCACCCTAGAAGCACAACATGCAGCCCAAGTCTTGTCAAACAACAACCCTGGATGCTATGAAGTGTGTGAGGATGAATAGAGACAACCAGCAGGAGGACTTGGAGTATGCAAGGTATACCACGGGACTTGTAAAATAGAAGTGAGGAAAAAAAAAAAAAAAAAAATTTTTTTTTTTTTTTTTTTTTTCCTTGATGGGTATATATACAGCCTCACCACCATTTGCTTTACATTAGGTATTTGGTAAAGCCTATTGCCAAGTGACTTTGGAAAAACTCTTCTGCCTTTTCAACCATGGATACTCCGCTACGTTATTCGCCAATAAGCTCTGCTTCATCGAGTGCATCATCATCACCGAGTCGTACTCCATCTCCACCACGTCTCCCGAGTTTGATAACATTTCCACCAGCTCCACTCTCCCCGTTGCCGCCGTCTCCCGTACCGCCGCATCGTTCATCATTGCAAGATCCAACGTCTCCCATGCCTCCTCGTCGACAGTCTCCATCTCCCAAGCGAGACCCGATGCAAGATCCTCGTACACAGTCTCCTAGGCAAAACCCATCCCATCGGCGTACATGGTGGAGAACCGAACGTGCAGATTCTCCTCAGCCTCCTAGAAAAAGTTTCCCGTCTCCTAGAAAAAGTACCCAGCCACCTAGAAAAAATTCCCCGCCTCCCAGGAACTGTTCCCAACCTCCCAGAAACCATTCTTCAGATGGCCGGGCAAAGTGGTTTCCCCGACCTAGCCGTCGTCAACCGTTTGTACGTACCCACGTGCATGGTGGGGTACGTGCAGTGATATGTATCACGCCCAGTGGATTTACGCTCACCAACGGATGCTTGTCCCGCACTTTGGACGATGGCAGATGGAGCGTCGTGACGAATGCAGTGTCTACAAATATTCGAACCATGAAGGTTGGGGAATTGATTCACACGGACCGTGCGACCTATTATCGTCTTCGACAAATGAGAGACACTCTGCCTTCAAAGGTGAAATTTTTCAAGTTGGACAAAACTTTTGACAAACATTGTAATCTGTGTAAATCGGACCGTTGTCATCGCCATTGGGCTGTTCAAGGCATCTCTCGAGTGTTGTGTACGCCCGTCGAAGCCATTCCTCATCGCTAAATCATTTTTTGAAATAAACAACTTTTCATGGATGTCGTTTTGTGTTTTTGAAAAAAAATGGCAGTGGTTACGGTACTCGGACATTTTTTCGAGCGACTGCATGGGGCCTATGGCAGGTACTGTGAAACCAGCCACTTGTTGATTTCACAGTACTTTTGAGACTTGGCACGTTCGATAGATTTGGGAAAATGGTCTCATTGCGGATCGCAGAGTCTCATCGGTCTCTCTCGGATCGACTCTTGTCAAAGTTGTTTGCCCAGAACCGGTAAAAGGTGTTTGGCCGAGTGAGTCTTGTAAACCCGTGACTTGGAAATTTTTAAATGGTCAGACTTGAAGACATTGTTGGGTGAATTGCATTTCTTTGGATATACTCATGTGCAAAGAAGAACGAGTCAAAGAAGAATGAACATTTATTTTACCAGCTGGTAGCGTGACTATGGCATCAAGAAAAGTTCATGAGTTTGGAAGACACGACAAGAGGAGGTTAAAAAAAAAAAAAAAAAAAAAAAAAAAAAATTTTTTTTTTTTTTTTTTTTTTTTTCTTGCTGAGTATATATAGAGCATCACTGCTCACAGCTGGTAGTCTTGTGTTTGCGTGGCTAGTCAAGTTTGTCATTTCCCAGAGTCTTTTGTTAAAACGTTCCACAGCGTTTCATCGTAGGAAGCTCTTCAATTGATTCGATTGAACCGCGTCACCTGCAGCTGGTTCCGTGTCTTTCCTGCTATTGGATTCAATTAATATGGATGTGTGGCAAAAAGTGACTGCTCTCGAGATCCGTGTCTACGAAATTAGCCAAGAATTGAAACGACTCTCGGAAACAGATACCCGTGGGGACCAGCGTGTGGAGGAAATGAAACGGCAGCTTATAGATTGCCAAAGGAAGCTTTCCGATTTCAAACAACAGCTGCAAAGGCATTGAAGATGCATTTCTTCAGCTTCTCACCGTGGGGCTGTTCAAGGCATACAGCTTCATTGGCAAAAAGCTTTTCAACAGCGTCTTTTTGTTTGTCTTTTCCAAGATTGTGGTGGTCGCCGAGGACTTTTCACTCGGGTTTTTGAAACATAGCCCTTGGAGCATTCCATGAGCAGTCGAAGAAAAGAAATGTTTTTACGAAAGAAAAAAAATTTTTGACTTTAAAAAACCATAACATTCCTCCACCCTTTTTCTTGGATTAACCTCAGGAAAACTCTAGACAACTGTGAAACCGGCAACTTGTTGATTTCACAGTACTTTTGAGATTTGCCACTTTCGATGACCCAATGAAAATGTGATCGATTTTCCCTCGACTCTTCGATGTGAACTACCCATTTTTCGAGAAAAAAAACTTTTTGTTCGTGTCACCGGCAGCGATGTGAACCACACATTTTTCGAGGAAAAAAACTTTTTTTTCGTGTCACCGGCAGCATTGCAAACCACCTAGCAAAAAAAAAACTCGTTTCCCAATATTCATGTCACCGGCAGCGTGTGTCCGGCCCGCCCAATTAGACTCGGTGTAATTGCGATAAAACTCTTCCGTGTGACCCGTTACCCCCAAAAGTGCTTGAAGGATGCATTCAACTTGTTGATTTCACAGTACTTTTGAGATTTGCCACTTTCGATGGATTTGGGAGAATGATCTCATGCAGATCGACTCTTGTCAAAGTTGTTTGCCCAGAACCGGTAAAAGGTGTTTGGCCGAGTGAGACTTGGAAACCGCTGACTTGGAAATTTTTAAATGGCCAGTGTTGGACTCGAAGATGGGTGAATTGCATTTCTATGGATACTCGTGTGCAAAGAAGAACGAGTCTCGTGGTACATTTAGTTTACCTGCTGGTAGCGTGATTGTATCATCAAGTAAAGTTCATGAGTCTGGAAGAGAGGTTAGGAAAAAAAAAAAAAAAAAAAAAAAAATTTTTTTTTTTTTTTTTTTTTTTTTTTTTTCATAGCTCCTATATATACCCCCACCACTCTGTGCTTTCAAATGTTCGGATGGCGGAGATACCCTCCAGCGAAATAAAACGCCTCAACGACAACTATAACCAATTCTTTGCTACCAAGAAACACCACGTAGTCTACTGTCAACGTTGTTCGAGTGGTGGCGAAACCGTGGGTACTTTTGCCAGACATTTGAAAACTGTCCATGGCATAAATTGCGATACGGCCTGTCCATTTTGTTATGGCAACGTTCGGTGGAGGAGAGGCGATATTGGCACTCTGCCTTTTGTGTCTCAGCATCGTCAGGCATGCTTGCGAAATTTTTTAAATGGTTGCACCGGTGAGATGCCTCAGATGGATAATAACGTGACAACACCTGAAAAAATGAAACTATGCACGATTCCGTTGCCGCCGGAAGAAAAACGACCACCCGAGTTTTGCGAGACCTGTTACACTCACAATCGACGGGGTGTCAGGCAATCGATGGATGGGAGGACGCGTCATCCCGAATTTGGCGATTCGTTTTACGCACCTTTTCCGGACGATGAGCTCTTTAGCCGAGTGAAGGGTTCCCAGCACGTATTATTCAGTCCTCAGAGTGGATTGGGTGCATACGCATACAACATTTTCCGATTATTTTTTTCCGGGGAGTATGTCTTTTTTCACTTGATGGTGAGAGCACGCGTGTGGAAAAGGTTCGACCAGATGTCTTGGTCGGGAGTACATTTTCTCAACTTTGGCACGTTGTGTGACGGCACTCATGTGGCAGGGCCCGTCGAGGAAGATCGCATTCATCACCGCCACTTGATGGTGGCCATGAAACCGGAGGATGTATTCGAATTCAAGAATCAATGGAAGTCGGTGGTGGCCAGAGAACCGAGGAGAAGTGGTCCACGGCAAAAAAACAAATTGTGCATCGCCATCGATGACTGTAGTCACTTGATGTATTGCCTGTCGTATGTGAGCCGCAGAAAAGGCACGTGTGATGGCTATGGCAATGAAAACGGAGGAAAGGGATCCCACTATTGGATTTTCAACGAATTGAGTCCTTGCGCCAAGTTGGCGATGGCTTCGTTGTGGCCCGACGGTCACGCTACGTTGATTTCGAAAAGGTATCGCGACAGAGACCTTTCTAGTTTTTACACCCATATCAAGAACGTGCGCAACGAGTGGTGTGTCGAGCTGCGTTATTTGGACTTGAACGAATGCGATTGTGTGATTCCGTTTGCCAAACAGTACGAGTTGTGCGACGAGGAAGATGAAGAAGACCGACCCGTGGTGTACATGCATGGCGTCAAACGGTTTTTGAGGTACGTCCCGGAGCTGCAGAGTCTCAAGTATCACGACTGGCTGCGGCATCAAAGGCGAACGGGCAATATTTTTTGGAAATGCGTGTTTGACAGCTATTACGTGTTGGGCCATCAACAGACACGATGTATGAACGTTATAACCAAGGTAGTGGACAGTTTGAACGCCACTCACCAACAGGAAAAGATTCAAATGACGAGCTACATGAAAGAGTTCGAGAGGAACAGTGAACATTGGAAGAATATAGCTTTGCGCCAGTCTGAATCAATCGTTAAGCTTGAGGCCGAGTTGAAACAATGTAAAAAGGATTTACGAGAAATGCATACGGAGAATCAAAAGCGTTTACGACGAACCGAAGAAATGTTGGAGAAAGTGCGGGAACAGTGGCAAAAAGATAGAGAACAGTGGCAAAAAGAAAAGAATCAATGGCAAAAAGACAAAGAGCAACAATGGCAAAATGAAAGAGAGCAGTGGCAAAAAGAAAAGAATCAATTGCGAGAAGAAATAGCTGAATTGCAGAAAACACTAGCAAATGTGTTATGCCACATCCTCCGGTACCTGTATAGCAGCCGGCCCACAGATGGTTTTTCAAAAGAATAAAATAGCAGATGGATTTTTTTTTGAAAAAAAAAAAAAAAAAAAAAAATTTTTTTTTTTTTTTTTTTTTTTTTTTTTTCTTGATGCGTATATATAGAGCCTCACCGTTCTCAGCTGTTAGTCTTTTGCTTGTGTTCTGAACCTTGAAGATTTGTCATTAGAAATTTCCCAGTCTTATTTTAAAAGCTTTTGTTCCTTAGAGTTTTATCGGAAGATTGTCAATTGAATCGTGTACAGATTGAACCTTGCTGGTTACGGAGGAGCGTGTCTCCTTGTTTGTTCTGTTGTTAGAAAGTGTTCTCCTTGTTAGAAAAGCCTTCCCGATTCAACCAACATGGATGTACGGCAAAAAGTGACTTCTCTCGAGATCCGTATCTACGAAATCAGCCAAGACTTGAAACGACTCTCGGAAACCGATACGCGTGAGGACGTGCGTATAGAGGAAATGAAACGGCAGCTTATATATTGCCAAAGGAAACTTTTCGATTTCAAACGACAACTGCAAAGGCCTGCTGCGGAACATTGAAAACGCGTTTCACAGCTCTGTCCCATGGAAGCTGGAACCCCACCTCTGACGGGCAAACCTTTTTTTCAACGAAGAGACCTGACTTGGAAATCAAAAATTGCCAGCGCAAAGACATCGTTGGGTGAAAGAGGATTTCTTTGGATACTCATGTGTAAAGAACAAGTAGTAGCATCTTTCGAGAATGGTTGCGACCAAGATTCTGTATTCAGGTGAGGATGAACCTACTGTCGAACAGGGACAAAGTGGACATCAATTTGTATCCTTGAGGTGCAAATGTAGAAACACCATAACATTGCATCCAGGAGAAGAGCTAGCATTACCTCTCAAATTTGAATTTATAATTCCATCTGGAAGAGTGGGATACTTGATGGAAAGTCCATCTCTGCTTGTCAACAATATCACGATCACGCAAAGGATGGTATTTGGTTTGCAGCATCATATTCATATAAAGAACACTGGTCACACGCCTTATAAAATTGACAACAGAGATCATATCGCTGACATGATTGTAATGACCACAGAAGGCCTAATAATGGAGAAATTCAAACAACACGTCCGCCGCAACAGCGTGTGGCGCCTATTGACCAGAGCTGAACTACGATACTTTGTATTGGGCTCATTGTTCATGCTGTCTGCCAAGTACCTAGGTGATTATGTGTAGTGAAAAAAAAAAAAAAAAAAAAAAAAAAAAAAAAAAAAAAAAAAAAAAAAAAAAATTTTTTTTTTTTTTTTTTTTTTTTTTTTTTTTTTTTTTTTTTTTTTTTTTTTTTTTTTTTTTTTTTTTTTTTTTTTTTCATAGCTCTTATATATACCCTCACCACTCTTTGCTTTCAGTTGTTATGATGGCCGAGTTATCCTCCAGCGAAATAAAACGTCTCAATGACAACTATCACCACTACTTTGATAACAAGAAACACCACGTAGTCTACTGTCAACGTTGTTCTTCGGGTGGTGGAGGCGGCGAAACCGTGGGTACTTTTGCCAGACATTTGAAAACTGTCCACGGCATAGATTGCGATACGGCCTGTCCATTTTGTTATGGCAACGTTCGGTGGAAGCGAGGCGAAATCAGCACTCTGCCTTTTGTGTCTCAGCATCGTCAGACATGCTTGCGAAAATTTTTAAATGATCACACCGGTGAGATGCGCGTCCCCAGTCTTTTGTTAAAAGATTCCACAGCGTTTTATCGGAAACATTTCCATTCAACTAGCATTGATGTGTGGCAAAAAGTGACTGCTCTCGAGATCCGTATCTACGAAATGAACCAAGACTTGAAACGACTCTCGGAAACCTGTGGGGACGACGACGAGCGTTTGGAGGAACTGAAACGGCTGTTTATAGATTGCCAAAGGAAGCTTTCCGATTTCAAACAACAACTGCAAAGGCCTGCTGCGTGAAGATGCATTTCTCGCCATAGGTTCCATGGCACCATTGGACTTACTAAGACAGGTGCATCCCATCAAAGCCCATCGCTAATAATCATTTTTTCGTTTCGTGTTTTTGAAAAAAAATGGCAGTGGTTACGGTACTCGGACATTTTTTCGAGCGACTGTATGGGGGCCTATGTCAAGTACTGTGAAACCGGCAACTTGTTGATTTCACAGTACTTTTGAGATTTGCCACGTTCGATGGATTTGAGAAAATGGTGTGCAAAGTCTCAGGCGGATCGTCAAAGTTGTTTGTAAAGGTGCGAAGGTGTTTGGCCGAGTGAGTCTTGTAAAACCTCTGTCTTGGAAATTTTAAAATTGCCAGGGCTGGACTCAAAGTCTCAAAGAGTCTGAAAGTCACGAGTCAGGAAGACACAACGAGAGAGGAAAAAAAAAAAAAAAAAAAAAAAAAAAAAAAAAAAAAAAAAAAAAAAAAAAAAAAAAAAAAAAAAAAAAAAAAAAAAAAAAAAAATTTTTTTTTTTTTTTTTTTTTTTTTTTTTTTTTTTTTTTTTTTTTTTTTTTTTTTTTTTCATTGGTGTATATATAGAGCCTCACTACTCTCAGCTGTTAGTGTTGTGCTTGTGTGGCAAGTGTCAAGTTTGCCATTACAAATTTTCCCAGTCAAAAGATTCCATAGCGTTTCATCGTCGGAAGCTCTTCAATTGTTTCGATTGAACCGCGTCACCTAAAAAGCTCTTGGCTTTGAAGCTGACCATTGGGCTGTTCAAAGGCATCTCTCGGGTGCGCCGTGTCGAAGCCATTCCTTCATCGCTAATTATTTTTTTTAGACAAGTTGTTTGGCGAAAAAAAGTTCTAGGCTGGTTGGTAGAGTACTGCTAAAACAAGGATATAATATGCAAGACTCTAGCATTGTTCAGACTCGAGAGGAAGCCGACTACCTGAGCATGGGTGAGAACTCGGAGGATCTTTCTGCTGGGGTCACTGCTGCCAGAGACCCTAGTCTTGAAAACAATGTTCCCGACTCTGTTGGCACAGTTGAGATTAGAACAGATTATTCCGAGGTTAATGGATACGACGTGGGTGATTTATCTGGAGATGTAGATTCTGCCGAGGATGATGGAGACGACGTGGTGGGTCATTATTCTGGACCACCAGATTCTGCCGAGGATGGTGGATACGACGTGGGTGATCTTTCTGGACCAACAGATTCTGCCGAGGATGATGGAGACGACGAGGTTGATTATTCTGGACAAACAGATGCTGCCGAGGATGATGGAGGCGACGGTGGTGATCATTCTGGAAACGTAGATGCTCCACCACAGTGACTGGCATATAAATTCATTCTTCTTGAGGCGACACCTTCGTGTTGTGGCAGAGATATCCTGATTAACAACAGCCCTTGAAATTCTACGAGATGTAAATTAACACGAGACTGGAAAAAGTGCAACCAGAAAAATATGTAAGCATCCCAATAGAATAGATGAAAAAAAAAAAAAAAAAAAAAAAAAAAAAAAAAAAAAAAAAAAAAAAAAAAAAAAAAAAAAAAAAAAAAAAAAAAAAAAAAATTTTTTTTTTTTTTTTTTTTTTTTTTTTTTTTTTTTTTTTTTTTTTTTTTTTTTTTTTTTTTTTTTTCACTGGGTATATAAACCCGACACATTCTGCTGTCAGTCAGTAGTTGTGGTGGTTGCTTTTTCTCTACATTGCTGTGCTGGTTGTATAGTTTATACATTGCACTTCTACGCACTCGTCGTTTCAAGAAAGGTTTTGAACGAGTATATATATTTCTACAGACAATGCCGCTCCCGATAAACCTGTGGAAGTACTCCGGACCATTTGAACAATCACTGGTTTACTTTCCAAAGAGACACATTTCATCAGACATGAACGAAAAGGATTGGACTCTCAAATAAAAAGTATCAACTCTGGAGAACTATGCAGTGTGAACAGACCATCGACGAAGAGAATCTCTTTACCCCCATGAAGTTGGAATTGAATCGTTTGAATACTTTTCAAGAAATATGGCCTCTCAGCTATGTGAAACCAAAAGACTTGGCGGAGAACGGATTCTTTTACTTGCAATCGGAAGACAGAGTTCAGTGTGCCTTTTGCCACGTGATAGTGGACGTTGGTCAGAAATCCCTGACGGAACACGTCAAGAAATCGCCCGAGTGTCCGTTTCTGTCGTCTTCCAATGTCGGAAACGTACCGATTGTAAAAAAACCTAAACCCATGCCCACATTGCAACCAACAAGTTCCATAAATTATTTCAATCATAAACCCAAATATTTCAGAATGTGTGCACTCGAAAAGCGTATAGCTTCCTTTCGAAATTTCCCCGTCGTCACTCTGAGTATTCGAGAACTGGCCACATGTGGATTCTTTTATACGGGTCTGTCTACTGTGGACGAAGTCACGTGTTTCTTTTGCGGGGGAAGGTTGGGAAATTGGGAACCCACTGACGAGCCTTTTGAGGAGCACGCAAAGTTTTTTCCACATTGTGCTCACCTAAAGCTGCAGAGAAAAGAATTGAATTCAGCATCTCTCCCTGGAACAACCGATGCGAGAGTCGTGAATGCTGCTATCCACCAAACTTGTGTGGAAAATGTAGTAGAGCGACACTTGGAAAGAACAGGTCATGTTTCACCGACTCATCTTTGCACAGACATCTTGGAATATTCTGTGGCCAACCAACAACCCTCTGAAGACGTCACGGGACATGAAAGGATCGACGCGAGTAAGGACTCGAGTGTGGAGAAACAAGATGAAAGTAAAAATCACGACCATCTATTGTGTAAAGTCTGCATGGATCGAGAAATGGACACGGTCTTTCTGCCATGCAGCCACCTGATGTCTTGCCTGACATGTGCGCAAGTGTTGAAGACGTGTCCGATGTGTCGGCAGAAAATCACGAGCAGAATGAAAACGTACTTGGGATTGTAAGAGAGCTTGAAAGAAAAAGTACTGTACAAGAGGTAATGAAAGAAAAAAAAAAAAAAAAAAAAAAAAAAAAAAAAAAAAAAAAAAAAAAAAAAAAAAAAAAAAAAAAAAAAAATTTTTTTTTTTTTTTTTTTTTTTTTTTTTTTTTTTTTTTTTTTTTTTTTTTTTTTTTGACTGGGTATATAAGTCCCCGACACTCTCTACTTTCAGTCAGTAGTTGTGGTGGTATCTTTTTTTACATTGCTGTGTTGGTGATATAGTTTATATTTTGCATTTCTTTCTACGCAGTCTTCATTTCAAAGAAGAGCACGAGTACATATATTTCTACACAAGAGATGTCGTCTTCTTGGCCATCGAAAAACAACTCGCCCCTTTCAAAGGTGTGGCCTGCAAGAGATCCCGATAAACCTAGACCTGTGGCGGTAGTCAGACCCATGGATGCTTTTGGAAGAATCATAGAGCCCAAAAACAATACTCCAACAACACAGACATCGAAACCAAGATTTGAAAACCCCAAATCCTCTCTATAAGAATATTTTATTTCATCTCTCTTTGTATGGGAAAGCTGGACCTCGTGACATTTGTTCCTTGCCCTGTTGGAGTATACTTCAGAGACGACACCACTCTTGTGCTTTCGATGGAACAAGATGGCAAGTCACGAGGAATGCCACAAGAATTACATTGAATGTATTTTGAGCCGAGAACAGCAAAACTTGCAGGCTTCAGCACTACACGTGTTGCGAACCTTGGACGAGGTGTGTGATGTGTATCCAGAACCCGTGTGGTTTTTGGAACGTCAAGTGTTTCGTGGACTGTGGCGAAACATGGAAGAATGCGTACGATTCATGGTGCTGCATCTGAAACCACCACCACCACCACCCGTGGAAAGAGATTGGGAAAGGAATCCAGAGGAGGAAGAGGAGGAGGATGTTTCAGCGGCAGAAGTTGAAACAACGGATCGATCCAAAAAGTGACGTGCTTGTTCTAGTGTGAAGAGGCACGACAATGCATCTTGTGAAACTGCGGGCAAAAGAAAATCTGGTGAGAATAATTTATTGAAAAAAAAAAAAAAAAAAAAAAAAAAAAAAAAAAAAAAAAAAAAAAAAAAAAAAAAAAAAATTTTTTTTTTTTTTTTTTTTTTTTTTTTTTTTTTTTTTTTTTTTTTTTTTTTTTTTTTTTTTTTTTTTTTTTCATACACTACTATATAAACCCAAGCCATTTGCTCTTCCTCCCTTTACTTGTTCGTAGTGCTGCTGCAATTGTCATCTTGGTTATTCAATCTTGTGCAGTAGTACACGCTATTCAAAATCCACACTGTCGACTTCAGTCGTATATTCCCATGGTTCGAGGTGGTCAATCATACGGTCCAGGCTGCAAAACATTGCTCGAAAAATACTTCCCAAGATTTCCAATTCTCCCGTGAGATTGCTAGCGTAATCGTCTCTCAAAGAAAACAGATGGACGATCGCATACTGAAGATTTTGGCGTTCCCGTTTCAGCGCAGAAAGCAAGTATTCTTTCATTCCTTTAGTTTTCCCGACAATGCCTCTTCGTCACTCGACTTTTACCACAACCGCCCATCCGTGTCCAGAATGTAAAGATTACTATGCTGTCCACGGAGAATACGTACAAGAGTCTTGTCGTCATCGCAAACGCGAGTGTCGAACGCCTCCTGGATTTTGGGACTTGGACGGATTTTCGGACGAACCGATACCCGTCGAGGTTGAAAAAATGTCACTGCCGCCGCCATGTCGTCGTCACAGCAACCGTTATGATGATGTACCCGAGAAGAAAAAGGTAACGTGTCGACCGTTGCCTTTGAAACGAGGTTGGACGCGTGCCATCAAAGACGATCCGTTGTGGTGGCAAAAACCAATCGAATGCCATCGAGAGCATGTCCAAGACCCCGTCCGTAATGTTTCATAGAGTGTTGTTAGAGTAAAGAGCCTGTACTTGGAAAACCATTCTCGGTTTCAATAGTTATTGAAGATTCAAGTCAGAAGAATTATACAAGTCAAACTCACAAGTCTGAGAGACACAAGAAGTAATGGAGAAAAAAAAAAAAAAAAAAAAAAAAAAAAAAAAAAAAAAAAAAAAAAAAAAAAAAAAAATTTTTTTTTTTTTTTTTTTTTTTTTTTTTTTTTTTTTTTTTTTTTTTTTTTTTTTTTTTTTTTTTTTTTTTTTTTTTTTTTTTTTCACTATTACTATATATACTGCCTCTTTGCTTTCAGCTCGTTAGTCAGTCTTTATCGTCTAGCCATGGATCATAGTAGTGCTTCAAATTTTTTCCACCATACTCCATGTACTTGGCTTTCGACTTTTGCAAATGTATTTTCCACTCGTCTTTTACTGATGTAGGCACACTGTAGTGCCATGGTCGAGGACAGTTTTCCGCGTGCGTCAAGAGTTCCAGGTAAGCTTCCCGAGGATCGTCGCTCGTGACTCTATAAACGATTCCTTCTTCAGTGGGATACCTCGTTTGAGCCGTGGGCACATGACAGTGGACGACGCGAGTACTCTTGGTATCAAACTCCAAGTCCATGTGGCTGGTCAGAATGATTTGAAACAGATTGGGATCGACCACGTGGCCAAACTCGGGTTCCACGAGCAGGTAGACGTCTCGTCCGTCGTATTGAAACCATGCGAGTGGGGAATCGTCTGGATCACCACGAGGAATCCAGTACGTGTGTAGGGAGTGCTCCAACAATGCCGGATATCTTCCGACATTGCCCACGACGATGGTGGAACGAGACGCATTTAAAGCTTCCAAGAGAATGTCGTGTAGGGCCATGAGCTCGTTATTCCTTGATCATTATGCTTGATTTCCCCCCAGTGAATAAGGAATTTTTTTGTTTGAGCGTGTTTCATTCCCCCGAACAACAAACAAGCATGATTCGACGTGAGCGTACTAGTGTTCGAGACAAACCGTATGAAGTTGTTCCGAGAACCAACTCGGTGCTTTCATTTACATGGCCCGCAAGGGATCCAAACAAACCTAGACCTGTGGCGGTGGTCCGGCCCATGGACTATTTGGGAAGAATCATCGAGCCGGGAGGAAGAGTCCGGCCCGCGGAATATTTGGGAAGTATCATCGAGCCGGCAGAAGGAGGAGGAGGAGAAACGAGTATACCACCTGCTACGAGTATTCCACCACCACCAGTTTCGACTGCTCAGCTATCGTCGAGACCACAATTTGAAAACCCACACCTGGTACCTTCTCTGTAAAACTCTGAAACATTGTTGGGTGAATCAACTCTTGCAAAGAAAAAACAAAAACCCTGAAGACGTTAAACTCGAGACATCTACAAGTGGAAGCATAGCGTTAAAAAAAAAAAAAAAAAAAAAAAAAAAAAAAAAAAAAAAAAAAAAAAAAAAAAAAAAAAAAAAAAAAAAAAATTTTTTTTTTTTTTTTTTTTTTTTTTTTTTTTTTTTTTTTTTTTTTTTTTTTTTTTTTTTCTTGATGCATATATATAGAGCCCTCATCACACTTTGCTTTTCAATAGTGATTGCTGTGTGCATACAGAGCCTTGTTGGACACTAGAATTTTTTTCTTCTCGTACAAGATTGATACAAGGCGGACTTTGTCATCATGCCTCTCGTAAAGCTTTTATATCAACTCTACCATCCTCGAGCTTTGGATCCGACCGTCTTTGACGACCAGTCGCCAGGCATCGACCTCTACACTCCCGAACCAGTCACTATCGCTCCTGGGCATCAAGTACTGGTCGACACGGGAGTCGTCATTCTTTTTCCAGAAGGACAAGATTGGCATCATCAAAGACAAGTCTTCGGTGGCACACCACAAGCAAATCGTCACGCAGGCCGGTGTCATCGACACGGGGTATCGTGGAACCGTGCGAGTCTTACTGCGCAATGTCGGACCAAAAGCGCAAACTCTGCAACCGGGGGAACCCATTGCACAAATGCTCGTGACCACTGCATGGCAACCCGTCTTGTCACGGACGACCGACTCTCCCATCGACACAAACACGTTTCGAGGGACTCGTGGATTCGGTGGCACGACAGAGTAAATAAAGATGACTTGGACACTTCATATTCTATTTCCCATCCAGGAACCTCTCGCCACGTTTCCCGTCACTGAGATGCTCGTAAACTTGAGTGGAGGAAAGGAGGTGCGATTCCAAGTCCATGATGAGCACGTCGACTTTACCTGTGAAAACTTTCCGAGTCACGAACCGTCCGAAAAGTTGTTCAAGTTGTTTGGAGAGGAAAGAGAACCCAACGAATACTTTATCGATTTCGGCACTTTGGATGCACAGGCATTCTACACAAAGATGCTTTCGTTATGGGTCGTGGAATACTTTAGAGAATGTTTGGATAAAATAACTCCACGGAAACAACTTTGCATCGACGGCAATCCTCCTCCACCAGAAGAAACTGTATAAAAAGCTTCGTGTGGGAAGAAACAAGATGCCTTTGACACTCTATATTCGAGGACCCACCCAGTACCCCTTTACCACGTTTACCGTCACTGATATGCGCGTTAGGCTCAGGGACGGTACAGAGTGGCGAATTAAAGTCCAAGATCAGCACGTCGAAGTAACTTTGAAAAACTTGGCAAGCAACGAGACGATTGAACAGTTGCTGAGACTGGTTGGAGAGGAAAGAGAATCAAACGTGTTTTATATCGATCTCGGCACTCTTGATGCAGAGACATTCTGCAAGCAGTGGTTGTCGGTCTTTGTGACGGAAAACATTGGACACGGTTTTAATCGAATCATGGATACTCCATCACCACCACATGATCCTAGCAGCACTACTACAGAGACGAGCAGTACTACGGAGACACATGATCCTAGCAGCACTACTACAGAGACACATGATCCTTGTAGCACTACAGAAACAAGCAGCACTACTACAGAGACGAGTTAAGAAAAAAAAAAAAAAAAAAAAAAAAAAAAAAAAAAAAAAAAAAAAAAAAAAAAAAAAAAAAAAAAAAAAAAAAAAAAAAAAAAAAATTTTTTTTTTTTTTTTTTTTTTTTTTTTTTTTTTTTTTTTTTTTTTTTTTTTTCCTTATCCTTTATATATAGCCCGACACTTGCCACTCTTTACTCATTCAGCTTACAAGAGCTTACAAGAGTATATCGTCACAAGTATCAAGTCAAGATAGTCATGGAACCCAGCCACGTCGTAGAAGCGAGTTATGCCTCCGACGACTTTTTGCAACAGTTTGTGACACAGGCCCTTGTCCAAGAGATTCGAGACAACTCCAACAGTCATCTCACCTACGAAACCATGGCCGTGCGCATCTTGAAGCGTGTGACCGAAGAAGGGTTCAGACTGTCGTGGGAACATCAAATCCTCGAGACGACCCGACACGTTTACGTGCCTCCCGCACTGCACGCGCTATTGGAACACGTGTGGAAAGAGAGGACCAAAACCTCCGCCGCCTCCGTCACGTTGGAAGAGCAGCATTGCATCGAACGCATTCTCGGCAGAGATTACGTGCGGCAGACGGATTTGGTGAAACTGGCCGGATGCGTGCACAAATTTGCACGGGACGAAAAAGACGTCTGGATGCTGTTTGCGGTCGACGGGTTGCTGGGGCAAGATCCGAAACGATACGTGGACTCGCTGAAGTGTGAGGAAGGACCCAAAGCCAAGCACGTGAGGCTGGTGAGGAAATGGTATCTGGAGGAAAGGGTCAAGCATCCGGCCGAAATGAAAGAGATTTTGGAAGCCGTATTTCAACGAAGTGCGGGTGGTGACGTGCAGAAGGAATATCTCGAAGCGGTGGGAGGAGAAGAGTCGTCGGTGAAGCAGATTGTGGAATGGTTCGAACTTCGAAAGAAAAGGGTAGAAGGAGAATCGAGTCGAAAGAGAAGTAAGACGACGGCTGTGGTAGAAGAAAGCGAGTAGTAGCCCACCAGTTTCTTTGACTGCTCGAGTTGAACAATTTGAAAAGACTCACACCTCTAAGACCAAAACATTGTTGGACATTCCGGTGGATATCAACTCTTGCAAAAGAAAACCAAGGAGAATACGACCAGCCGGTACCATGATTGTAAATTCCAAATCCTGGAGAAGTACAAAATCAAAGCGTCTAGAAAAAAAAAAAAAAAAAAAAAAAAAAAAAAAAAAAAAAAAAAAAAAAAAAAAAAAAAAAAAAAATTTTTTTTTTTTTTTTTTTTTTTTTTTTTTTTTTTTTTTTTTTTTTTTTTCATGCAACCTATATAAGCTCCCGACACCTCGCAGACTGCATTACTTTTTTTCTTCTCCTTAGGGTCATGGAAGTACTGCAAGATCATGATGAGAATATCGAGGAATATTGCTGCGACCGTAAATGTTACAAAGCACCCGAAACACAGGTGGATGAATTGGCTTGCGAAAAGTGTCACAGCTTTGGATATTGCAAATGTCTTTGTTCCACTTTAATGTCGAGACCGTACTACAATGTTTGCTGTAGCAAAAAGTGCTCCAAGCTGGGTTACGATATTTGCATCTTGTGTCGATTTGCCTGTTATTGCCTGTGCGACTATCGCAACGATGATATTGTCAAAAGGCCTGGCATTGGTACGGCTCGTATCAACTGCAAAATCGTACAAATGTGCAAGTACGAAGGCAAGCGAAAATATTGTTGTGAAAAGCAATGCATACCCATACCGACACTGGTCGTTCGTGGATTAGCGTGTAGGAAATGTAAAGCCGTCAACTATTGCAAGTGTGAATGTCCGACATGGATGCGACGTTACAAGGAAGCTGTCGAACAACTGATGCAAGAATGGCAATACAACGAAAAACTATACTTTTACAACTTTATACCACAATAAAGGGATGGCTCGAACAGAGAACGGACGAGTGGCATCCAAACGAAAGCGTCTCGAATATTTACGAGTTCGACGGAAGGAAACAAGATCAATGCCGATCACACATCAACCTATGATATTTGGGGTTCAACACCCACCCATCATTGGAGCCAATAAGCCAACGGCTCCACGACAGCCTACCGTCAACCCTGCTCCCGTGGCAAACAATCCTCTAGTTGGTCAGCAAGGTGCCGTGGCAAACAATCCCGTGGTGAACAATCCAGCTGCCGTGGTAAACAATCCACAAGCCGGTCAGCAAGGTGCCGTGGTAAACAATCCACAAGCCGGTCAGCAAGGTGCCGTGGCGAGCAATCCACAAGCCGTGGTAAACAATCCAGCTGCCGTGGCAAACAATCCCGTGGTGAACAATCCACAAGCCGGTCAGCAAGGTACCAGTCAAAATGCTCCTGTGGCGAGCAATCCACAAGCCGTGGTAAACAATCCTCAAGCCGTTCAACAAGGTGCCAGTCAAAATGCTCAAAATCCAGGCCAGCAAGGTGCCGGTCAAAATAATCCCGTCAAATCACAACCTCGTCTCGCTCCACCAGTGTTTGTCAAACCGTTCTGGCAAAAAACACTCGATTTTTTTAAATCCTTCAAAGGACTCGTGATAACCATCGCTGGGGTAGGAATAACCTGGCTCTGTTTGGACGGTGTCTTGAAATGGGTAGTCTTGGGTATGTTGGCTTTCATCCTTCTCTTGTGGATCATATGCAGGGTCAAGTAAGAAAGACATGGCTGACTCACAAACGGAAATGCCGGCATCGATTCAACTCGTGTCACGCTTTCGAGATGAAGGGTTTGCTGCCGTCGCTGTGGATGACACGCAATGTGTGGTCGTGATGGACACCGTATGGTTTCGGGTGTCACCGCAAGAACCCGACTGGGAGAGAACGGTGATGGATGCGTTGAGATCGCTAAACGTAAAGACTGTTTACGTGCCGTATGGAGCGATGACGCTGAAAAGAGCAGCAGACGAAACGATGAATGTCATTGTCGCAGAGAGACCTTTTGAATTGAGATTTCCGTGCAGCCAGTGTATGCGGCACAAGAGCTGTGCAGTCACCAAGGCATATCTCGTGTGGAGACAACATGCAAAGAGGACTCCGTGTAATTTGATGCATTGAAAAAAAAAAAAAAAAAAAAAAAAAAAAAAAAAAAAAAAAAAAAAAAAAAAAAAAAAAAAAAAAAAAAAAAAATTTTTTTTTTTTTTTTTTTTTTTTTTTTTTTTTTTTTTTTTTTTTTTTTTTTTTTTTTTTTTTTTTTTTTTGATTCACTATATATACCCTGTGTTCGTGCGTGTTCAGTGTATCCAGTGTAGAGTCAAGAGTGTCAAGAATAGTGCCAAGTGCCGGATATGTTTAGGTTTCATCGTCAAATGCTCTTCAATACCTTCAATATGCTTCAGAGTCTTGATGATGAAGAAAACAATATTGATACTTTGGAAGGTTCTACCGAAGATTATTTTTCAGAGGAAAATAATATTTCCTCAAATGAATCGAGCAACAATTTTGCTACACCAGAAGAACATCGCACGAGTAATTGGGATTATGATATTTTAGATTTGTATTTTGATGATTCGGATTTTGATGATTCGGAAATTTGGGATTTGTTGGACGATTCGAAACCACCACCCTTGTCCGAGGAGCAAATTCAATTACTGGCCAATATCAAGGTGGAAGATGTTCAAGTTGAAAAAGAACTAGTATGCACTATATGCATAGACAGTTTTAAACTACATGACAAAGTTATACAACTTGGATGTGAACATTGGTATCATGAGGCTTGTCTTTTACCGTGGTTGAAGAAAGCATCAACTTGTCCAACCTGCCGAACACTTATTCAGGTTGAAACAAAGAAAAAAAGTCACGCGAGATGTAGAATGCGGTTAAGGAATCGGGATCGTACGAGCTCAACGGACCAGATATCGAATTTTTTTACAACGAGTATATGATTCCATTCCGATACATAAATAACCAGCCTATATAATCCTGCCTTGGGTGATCAGTGTCAAGAGTAGTGCCACATGGAAGAACCCTCGACTATTGCGTCGGTGGACTTGGTGGACATATCAAAGTCGTAAAAAAGGTAATCAAGGCATCAGCTTTTCCAAGTTGGGGAATCATGGATCAACAATATTGCTGTGCCCTCAAGTGCTTTCCTGCACCTCAAGACCAGGTGGATGGTTTAGCTTGCCACAAGTGTCAAAGTTTTGGATACTGTCGATGTCTGTGCAAAACAATGAGGAGTAATGATTGCTGTTCGCAAAGATGTCATCTTGAAAGTCTTAGCCACTGTCATCGAATACCTGATGGCAGTCAGCGTCCCCTGATGAAGAACACTTTGAATGTACGGAGAAAAACATTTTAATGAACAAGACATATTGACTAAAGTAATCATGAGAAAAAAAAAAAAAAAAAAAAAAAAAAAAAAAAAAAAAAAAAAAAAAAAAAAAATTTTTTTTTTTTTTTTTTTTTTTTTTTTTTTTTTTTTTTTTTTTTTTTTTTTTTTTTTTTTTTTTTTTTCTAAGCTACTATATAACCCAATCATCCTCGTACCTTGCTCATTAGTTGTGTCGACTTGCAAGATGATGATACTGGAACAAAGGTACTGCTGGCAACGACCACCGCTGTTACTATACCGTGAATGATGGCCGAAGCTCTGCGGTTCGAGTCCAACTATTTTTGTCATCGGTGTACACGAGAGTTTAGACTTCCGGATGAATTCATCTGTCCAGGTTGTTCGAGTGATTTTCTTGAAATTGTTTCAAAAGATTTTTATGAAGCCGAAAACCAGCCTTGCAATGCATGTGAATCTTCCGAAAGCGATAATGAATCCGATGAAATTCTCATGTCTGAACTCAGCATGGAAAGACTTCTCAGTCAAATGCTTTTGAATGTTGCTCAAAATTTACCACCAGAACCCGGCGGCGATGAGTCGGGTATTGTTTCTCGTCCGCCAGAAGAACTTTCCATATTCAGCACTGACTCCCATATCCCTGTTGGTCTAGGGGATGTTGGTCTAGGGGACTTTTCGACTGCTGATGAACATGTGAGAAATTTCGACTGGATCGCAGATGCAGAAATCGACGCTCTTGCATCTCAGCTATTGGATGAAATGAATGTTTCGGGCCCACCGCCCTTGTCCAAAGAGCAAATTAAATCGTTACCTACCGTGAAAGTGGAGGACAGTGTCATTGAAAAAGAATTACAGTGCACAGTATGTGTTGACGACCTTAAATCAAACGAAAAAGTGAAACGACTGCCGTGTGGCCATTTTTATCATGAAAATTGTATTACTCCATGGTTAGAAAAACAATCCACGTGCCCAAACTGCCGGCAAGTGATCCAGGTTGAAACTGAATCGAAAAATGCCAAAAAAAGGTTGAAAAGTCGAGCAAGAATGCGTCTTCGAAGCGGTAATAGTCGGAGATTCTCTGAGGCTCCATCGATCAGCGAATTCTTTACTACAAGCATGAATCCATTTCGCTACATCAACTAATGAACCGGGAGCAGAACTTGCAAGTCAGAAGAAGTATACAAGTCAAACTCACAAGTCTGAAGAACACAAGAGATGAAGAAAAAAAAAAAAAAAAAAAAAAAAAAAAAAAAAAAAAAAAAAAAAAAAAAAAAAAAAAAAAAAAAAAAAAAAAAAAAAATTTTTTTTTTTTTTTTTTTTTTTTTTTTTTTTTTTTTTTTTTTTTTTTTTTTTTTTTTTTTTTTTTTTTTCGTGGGGAGTATATAAAGTCTTGGGCACTTTGTTTCATTCGTGTCTTCTCTTACAGAAACAATTGTGTTCACCAACAAGTTTACAAGTGGAATATTTCTTTACCATGAGTGACTGGTCTTGTGCCCCAGATGACTTGGTAAATGTATCCTTTGATGATTTTACCGACATGTTACAACTTTGTCAAAACAAGTATGGACAGTTTTGCTCCAAGGATCGAGAAGGTGCGATTGCCGTGCATCGTGAATATGTTCATCACATTGTAAACCTCTTCAAAGAAGTGGATAGTCTTCGACGCATGCAGAGTGCGTACTTTGATTGGAAAAATATCCAGCATGCCATGCCACCGAATCAGATTGAAATGTGTGGACTTTGCCGAGAGTCATGTGGATTAAAAACCTACCATGAGAAAGTGGTAGAGATGCAGGAATATCGAAAGAGGTGGCTGAGAGATTCTGTACAATGTTTGCAGAAAGCAACTAGAGATTTGGAAATGGAATTGGAACTTTTCAAGTAGCTACAAAGCTCATCAGTTTTCCAAGCAATGAAAAAGGACATTTAACACCTTTCCCGAGTCCTTGTATCACCAAGCCTGTACCTACTGCATGGGGCCTATGGCAAGTACTGTGAAACCGGCAACTTGTTGATTTCACAGTACTTTTGAGATTTGCCACTTTCGAAAGTTTTCACTACAAGGTGTTTGGCCGAGTGAGTCTTGTAAAACCTGACTTGGAAATTTAAATGGCCAGTGTTGGACTCGAAGACATTGTTGGGTGAATTGCATTTCTTTGGATACTCGTGTGCAAAGAAGAAAGAGTCTCGTGTCACATTTATTTTACCACCAGCTGGTAGCGTGATTATATTATCAAGAAGAAACGTAAAGTTCATGAGTCTGGTAGAGAGAGGGTTAAAAAAAAAAAAAAAAAAAAAAAAAAAAAAAAAAAAAAAAAAAAAAAAAAAAAAAAAAAAAAAAATTTTTTTTTTTTTTTTTTTTTTTTTTTTTTTTTTTTTTTTTTTTTTTTTTTTTTTTTTTTTTTTTTTTTTTTTTTTTTCTTAGTCCTTATATATAGTCCTGCTACTCGGGTTAGTTTGTCACTTTGTATGCAGTCGTTGGTTGGTATCAAGACTACAGGTTCCCTCTAGAAATAAAGTCTTCTTTTCCAGTTTTTCTTTTGCAATTTGAACGTGAACGGACATTTTACTTTTTGGAATATGGCTGCTGCTCATGAAAAGACTGATGATGGGGTATGCCTTCCCAAGGAGATTTTAAGTAATCTCATTGTCGACTGCTACTTGACTTCCGATGACCAATTTTGCAATTTTCATCGGCGCAAAGCTTTTCGTGTCCATGAGGAATATGCGTCGATTATTGGGACTCTGTGTCGAGAACAATTTGTGCTGAAAGAAATTCAACGTGCTGCCTGCAGATGGAAAGACGTAAAGTATGAAATGGAACCATCAGATATTGGAAATGTCAATTGTCGGAGATGTAGATTGGCATTGGTGGCTATGCAGCAAGAGTACAACCACCGCCTGGTCGAAATGTATAAAAGGAGGACAAATGTGCTACGAGAGGTGCGTGACACGTTGCAATCGGTAGTGTCTCATCTAGACTGGGAAATTGGACGTAAGTGGACCAAAGATGCCATCGGGATGGTGAATGAAAATGAGTTTTTACAACAAGACCATCATCGGAGGCCAGTCAAGTTCCAATAGAGTCATATGAAAAGAGATGTATCAAAAAATGAGAATGAAAAAAAAAAAAAAAAAAAAAAAAAAAAAAAAAAAAAAAAAAAAAAAAAAAAAAAAAAAAAAAAAAAAAAAAAAAAAAAAAATTTTTTTTTTTTTTTTTTTTTTTTTTTTTTTTTTTTTTTTTTTTTTTTTTTTTTTTTTTTTTTTTTTTTTTTTTCATAAGCACTATATATACCCCATACCTTCAGCTGCTGCCTCGTCGACTCCCAATGACACTTTCGTCATGAATGCTGCTGAGCGGTTATTTGATCATGTGCAACGTGTAGCTCCGGAAACGTATCAACGCATTTTGCAAGAGATTCGTCCTCATTCGCTGGCGGCCGTCACACGAATTCTCCAACAGCATCTAGTTCATTCGGTGCCTGATTTGAGGGTATTCCAGCGGCACTCAAAGAAAATCCCCGAATTTTGTCTACAGTTTGTTTTGGCTATTCGCAAGCAGTTTCCTTCTCCCGGAGATCCGTTTGGGATTCTATTGACATGTCGAATTACAAAGTCGGATACCCAAGGAACGCTAGACAGCAAACATTTGCAAGTTGCGGATCCCACCGTTTCGTATAACGTCGACAAGGCGTTGAGATACGAGTTGAATCTGTTTACCATTCACACGCACGTTTTCGAAATGGCTACGACACACCAGTATGCCAGCGTGTTTACGAAAAATTATACAACCTCGGAATTGATGGACTTGCTGCCCAACTCTGGCATCTTGGAACGTGGCGAACCTTTTCACAAGGGGAGAGATGTTCGCGGTCGACTCCAGTACTTGAGTACGTTCCAGTTTATACTCGTCCCGAATCGAATCATTTACAAGTCCTTTAAAGATTTGCAAATATTGCTGCAACAACTAAAGTTGGATCACATCGTTGCCTTTTCGGATATCAGGAATATATTTCAGAAATGTGGATTGGTGTGTTACTTTTTCAATTTAGTGAATGTGGTGCAGCACCAGTTGTTGACAGACATGTCTAGTGTGTATGCTCGTGATGTCTTGACCATCATGAAATATCAATGTCGTACGGGTACACCTCTACCGTTGACCCGAGAAGGTTTGAGCAAGAATCCGGATCGATCACCCATCGATGTTTTGAGTTTCGAAGCACCCAAAAAGAATTATGCACGCATGTGTACGGAGCAACCGAAACGCTCGTTCCCAGTCATGACATCGGCCGATAAGATTTTTTTTGGCCAACAATTTAATGAAGGCACTGGATACCACTTTGGTTTGATGCCTAAAAAAGGCCAATAGACATGGCTTATCATTCTTTCCTGCGCTCCCTGTTTGGAAGCAACTATGCACTTTATCGATCGTATCTCCATGGGATACACATGTATTGTTTGTTTGTCGTGACACTTGTAGTAGCGCTGTGTGCCTACAGTGCTCATGCGTACAGCCTCGAGTGTGACAAGACTTTTCAAGAACGTGTCCACGCATTGCGAGTAAAGTATGCCAGCGGAACAAGTCCAAAAGAACAGCTCCAAGAATAGATGGATTAAAAAAAAAAAAAAAAAAAAAAAAAAAAAAAAAAAAAAAAAAAAAAAAAAAAAAAAAAAAAAAAAAAAAAAAATTTTTTTTTTTTTTTTTTTTTTTTTTTTTTTTTTTTTTTTTTTTTTTTTTTTTTTTTTTTTCCATGGCTAGTATATATAGCCCGACTCATCTGCCTGGTTTAATCGTCTGCTCCTTTTACTTGGAGTTGTCATCTAAACATCATGCTGAATGTGCCGCAGATGCTCAAGCCCATTTTGGACAACTATGATGCACACGTGGAAACATTTATTCAATTTTTACGTGATCAAGTCAACTGCCAACTCATCTACGATGGACCTTTCGACATTCACCAGCACATCTGTGAAAAAACCGTGTACGCTTGCTCGGTTCGACATGTGCCCACGCAAAAAGTTCTCAAGGATGTCTTTCCAATCATGTTGGGGTCTCGACTGGATTTGGCGATTCGACATTGGCAGAACACAGAGTTTCCTGCAGGATTCGATACCTGCACCGACGGTCCGTTTCAAGAGGCGGATATTGGACGTGGCTATTTTATCATTCTTGGATTTCTGAGGCACTTGCCGTACTTTTTTACCAACGATCCCACGCATACGCATATCGTTCAACGAAGCTGTGTGCGAGTCTTTACCTACGATGCCATGGACCGAGGCAAACAACTGTGTTATTATATCCAGGAGCATGGAAACAAAAAACGTGGAGATTTGCTGATGAGTTCCAACAACGGCAATGAATCGACTGAAGACATCGATACCTTTTTCGATTTTTGCCCTTTTTCCACCGATTCGGCAACCTACATGGCCCACATGCATCGGAACGCACTCTTTGACATTGATTCGCTGGCCAACAAAATGGTCATCAGCCCTGGGCATTTGTTTACCAAATTGTTTGTCAAGTACTTGTACGGGCCGTTGCGTGACGGGGATTGGAAACGCATCAAAGCCAAGTATGCCTGGGTGATCAAGTCGATCGAAACGGGAGCACTCTTGCACGTCTTGTCTCGAAAGACGGATTACTTTAAAGAAAATGGTTCCGTCGGCAAAATGACCAACACGACGCGAGAGTCTCATCGGGAAATTGGCGCAGACGGTCAAGTGTTTGTGGAAAAGTCGATGGGATGTTATCGAGAAGTCAACATGCAGACGTATCCCCTGAACCCGTACTTGTTGTATTTGACGGTACGCCAAATGTCCAGCAAAGTCAAAAGCAATGCAGTACCGCCCTTTCACGCGAGCTACCTAGGATATTTGTGCATCTTGGGATGCTTCGAGACGAAAAATGTCGGTCGGACCACGATGATGGTGCGTGGGACGGTCGTGTCGACCTGCAACGAGTTGGATCCCGTGTTTCACGATGCCAAACGAGCCGACATGTGGCGATATTTGAATCTGGAACCTCTGCAAAAGTCCAAGTACTTTGTCGTGGTGAATGGAGCCTGTATTCCAGTGACGGAAACGAGTTATCGTCGACTCGACTTGATTCATCTCAAACAAACGTTTCGACTCGTGGAATGTTTTGAAGCGAGTCCGTTCATCTCCATTCGGTACAAGGTGGGAATTCTTTTTAAAGAAATTCCCGGCACCGATCTATGGGTGACTCCCAAAGACTTGTGGTATTGGTGTGAACGCATGCTGAACGTTACCGATATCGATGCCCTGGCCCGACGGTTCGGATACGATTTCTTTACGAGTTTTCACGTGGATCTCAATCCGTTTTTCATGCACAACTATGTTCCGAAAAGTATTTTAGGATTCAATGCGTTAAAAAATGCCGTCTTGGCGACGGATAATCGTTACCATTTGTATTTTATGGATTCGCTGTCGGCCTATGTGCATCATGTGACATCCTATCATCGAACCGTGTTGGAACCCATGGACGATGGTATTTCACCTTATTTTGTACTCAAACTTCCCCACGTCAGGGTGGCGTATATGAGTTTTCTCGGATGCACGCAAGAAGATAGTATCGTGTGTCGCCGAGGCGTGGACGCTTTCGACTGTTGTCGGTTTCATACCCTGCGCATACGTATCGAGGCGGGATGTATGGTGCGATTCGTTCCGATGAACGGCTACGAGTCGCCCGTGTTGGGCACCGTGTATCATTATGGAGACGAACCGTTCAAAGTGGAACCGACTTCTATCCAGGTTCGGTGCGAACAACTGACGCCTCAAGCGGTACGACTTGTCTTTTCCAAAACCCCCTTTCGAATCGTGCGTCATCAATTGAGTGGTCAAATGCTGACCATTTGTTGCGAGACGGATCATTTCATCAGCACAGGAGACAAGTTGTGCAGTTTCCACGGGCAGAAAGGAGTTTTGCGCATCATGGACGAGGTGCCCATCTTGGACGACGGTATCCGACCCGATTTGGTGGTCAATCCGTTTTGTTTTTTCCGCATGACGGGAGGACAGTTTATCGAAGGTCTCAGGCTGGGAGAAGGCAGAGACGCTACCCGAGTGCGCAACTCCCGAGGTGAAGATGTTCCAAATGGTTCAGTTTTCTACTCCAAGATGTTTTATTTTTTGCTCACGTACTTGGCGGTCGAGCACATTTACTATCCTCGAGAGTGCACCGTGGACTTGGTCACGGATCAAGCCATGAAAGGCCGTTCTCGTTGCGGTGGAATGCGCTTGGGAAATATGGAGTTGTACAATGGATTGGAAGGGAATGGTTTGGGTTCTTGTTTTCAAGAGATATTTTTCGAACACAGCGACTTTGCGAAAACGAATCGGATCGTACCGAAATCGATGGAGTTGGTTCAACAGGATGCGTGTTTTTACAAATGCAAGATTTGGTACGACTCTAAACCTCCAGTGACATTACAAGTGTCGAGAGACGTATTGGATCGCGTTTTTCACTCTGGGGTCCTCTGGGAACGCTAGGGTGTGACTTTAAAAAAAACTTTAAAAGTATAGCCGACTTTTAAAGAATCTTTTAAAGTTTACCCAAACTTTTAAAGTTTTTTGGTACCAGAATTTCTGGTACCAAAAAACTTTAAAAGTTTGAGTAAACTTTAAAAGATTTTTTAAAAGTCGATATTGACTTTTAAAGTTTCAAGTCGTTTGGGCTATTAGAGTCTGTTTGACTTTAAAACTGGTGCTTATATAAAAACCTGTTTGAGTTTTTAAATTGTTTTCACAGTACTTTGTTGCCTCTAGCACAGTAAAACCGATTTAATGTATAAGCGCTCGACTTTAAATCTGTCTGCTAACCCACCTTGACTTTTAAAGTTTCTGAGGTGGGTGTGCCAAAGATTTAAAAATATAAGCGCTTATATATTTTTTCTGTTTGGCAACCCACCTTGACTTTTAAAGTTTCTGAGGTGGGTTGCCAACAGATTTAAAATATAAGCGCTTATATATTTTTTCTGCTTATATATTTTTTCTGTTTGTCTTTGATGCGCAGGTGGTTGGACAACAGATTTAAAATATAAGCGCTTATATATTTTTTCTGCTTATATATTTTTTCTGTTTGTCTTTGATGCGCAGGTGGTTGGACAACAGATTTAAAAATATAAGCGCTTATATATTAAATCTGCTTGCACACCCACCTTGACTTTTAAAGTTTCTGAGGTGGGTTGCCAGCAGATTTAATATATAAGCGCTTATATATTAAATCTGCTTGTACACCCACCTTGACTTTTAAAGTTTCTGAGGTGGGTGTGCAAACAGAAAAAATATATAAGCGCTTATATTTTAAATCTGTTTTCCTACCACCTGCGCATCAAAGACAAACAGCAAAAATATATAAGCAGAAAAAAAAAAAAAAAAAAAAAAAAAAAAAAAAAAAAAAAAAAAAAAAAAAAAAAAAAAAAAAAAAAAAAATTTTTTTTTTTTTTTTTTTTTTTTTTTTTTTTTTTTTTTTTTTTTTTTTTTTTTTTTTTTTTTTTTTTTTTCTTTTTTTTTTTTTTTTTTTTTTTTTTTTCTAGTGTGTATATATACTCGTCTCCCTAACAGTGACCACTGCCCAAGCTGCAACCCACTGATGATTTCACCATGGCGCCAGACTCTTCTTCTTGAAAGAAATTGGATTCGGGTTTGCCTAGACAGTGCCATTTACCCCGGACAAATAATTTCTTGTACGGATGAGGACAGATACACAGCGATGTGTCGCGGTTCTTGTATAAAAATACGCCATGCTCACATATATCCGGATTCAACGTATCGCATGCAGGGCCCGACCATATAGACTCTTCTGTGCACAAACATTTCCACTGAGGAAAAGGAATATGCGTCAGCATCAACATGCCACCTTTTTCAGTGTCACACTTGGGGATAGGATCTGTATTTCTGTCATTCGCGACGCACACGCCTCCTGCACACGATACGTCCTGTTCGACGCATAAAAAGCTACAGTCATTGACGCATGGCACACGCTTGGACGAACAATCTTGTTTAAAGACGGGAACTTGAACTTGGATGGGTAGGCTTGCAGGACGATCGGTGGAAGAAAAGGTCAGCCAGGCAAATGCCAACCACATCAACAGGAAAAGGACCCATGACATTCTTTTTTTTTTAAGCAAAGTAAAGATGGAACGTGGCATTGATCATCACGAGTCTCAAAGACCTGCTCGCAATAATGCGAGTCGCATCCATAGATGGCGCGATGCATGGACCGCATGCTCCTCCGTCGTCGAAGGCTTCTCCAGCTCCAATCTCAAAAGTTTTCATTTAATTTTCGGACAGTGGATTTCCATTTTGAACTGGATTTTTGGCAATCCCATTCATCAAATGGACAAGTATGTTCTCTTTTTTTACTATTCCAACGATCCGAATGGATCTAAAGAGATTTTGCACATGTACATGGATCCTCAAGTCGGTGACAACAACGAACGCTACATGCACATTGTCTTTAACCTCTATGAATTTAATAAAATTCGGAGAGACTTTTGCGACAATATGAATCGAAACAATCACATGCTGGTGGACGAGGCGAGAGGTATCATCAACTTTTCCATCATGGAAGATACGCTACACAATCCAGCCGAATATTTCCAGCATACGACCACGTGGCAAATGCTCTTTGCCTTTACGCTTCATTTCATGGCACACTGGGACACGTACGACAAGTATCAACATGCCAACTACGATACGCATATGCGCGTCCGAGAGTCTGATTTTTACAATCTGTACTTTTACGGGCAGATTGTGTATCATCAATAAAGTGATGCCTCCTCGAAAACGCATTGCACGCACGCCAGCTAGAACACCCTTGCGGGTTCCCTTTGGATACGTATTTCAGCTGATACAACAAATCCAAGATGCGTCTCCGGAAGATTTCAAAGACGCACGAGTCGTGTCACGATCGTATCTGCAACAGTTTACCGTGGACGAGGGTCTCATGATTCCGGTCAGTAAACTCAAACCTCTGTTTCGGACTGCTCGTACTTTTAACGAATTTAAAAGCACCTACTTGACCAACATTCCCGCAGCCGTGTGGCTCGATGTCGTCAACAGAAATGCTCGACTCGGAAGGTATGCGAACCGATACGTCGGATCGTATGCCAACAAAAAGAAGCTAAAGATGAAATCGTTTATCGGTTCCCCAGACATGAGTGAAGTGTCTTCGGACGAATCCATCTTGTCCATCGACAGCGCTAAAGACCGTTGCGATCGAAATAACAAAAACTTGCCCAAATCCGTGTGTCAAGGCGTGAGACGCGTGTGTCGTTATTATGACGATGCACGTCGCTATAAACCCTTTGACAAGGACGACAGTGAAGACTCTTTGTACCATCTCAACTTGCAGTATCGTTAAAAGGGTACGATGATGGGATTCTCCAGAGGATTGTACACCAAGGGTAACAGCGTCTTGTGCTGAGAAGCATAGTGCCACACAAACGGATGTCGGCCACTCAAATGGGCTTCGTGATCATTGTTTAACGACAAGAGTGTCGATTGCGAAGTACACGGAGCCAGTTTGCCTCGTAACACGCGAATGGGTAGTACACCCTCTGCTGTTGTGGGGGGTCCGAAGCAATCTGCCAGTCGAGTGTCGACGGGTATGTGATCCAATGGCCGTTCCTCATACTTATAAGCCCAGAGACGTATGCATTGCGGCAATAGACGCGTGCAATCCACAAAACTCGTGTCTATGAAGGGTGCCAGGGCGGGTACGTCAAAGTTTAAGAGAGTCAAAAAATGATACAACTCTTCTTCAAAAGTCAAACTCTCTTCGTTACGGATGGCATCGATGTAGCCCCTCGACAGTTTAATCCGCTGACAATCAAACGGGAGACTGGCGGTGGTATCCAAATGTTCCGTTTCGTGGATATGAAACAGGGGATGATTGTCGACGAGATAGGAGATGCGGTATGGATCCATATGTTGTTGCCAGACGTACTGCGGATCGTGTAAACGTCGATCAAAACTGCGGATGGTTTGACAGGGCGCCTCTGACGGGATCATTTTGTAATGAATGTCTACGACCACAAACTCTTGGAGCACTGGATACTTTTTCTGTTGAAGGAGTTGGAGCACGAGTTCTTTGTAATCGACAGCCATGCTTGATTGAAGGTCAAAAAAAAAAAAAAAAAAAAAAAAAAAAAAAAAAAAAAAAAAAAAAAAAAAAAAAAAAAAAAAAAAAAAAAAAAAAAAAAAAATTTTTTTTTTTTTTTTTTTTTTTTTTTTTTTTTTTTTTTTTTTTTTTTTTTTTTTTTTTTTTTTTTTTTTTTTTTCACCCTACTACTATATATATGGGTTCTTTGCTTGTAACTCGTTAGTCAGTCTTTATCGTCTAGCCATGGATCATAGTAATGCTTCAAATTATTTCTTGTGTCTCTGGATATATTTGGTCCACGTGACACATTTACAGAGGCAGTAGCAATATGATTGACATTTCAAACAGGCGACACCGTCCACTTCTGGTTCCTGCTTAAAGTCCAGCCAGAAACATTCTCGCTGGCAGCAACTCTGTGCGTAAAACACGGTTTTCCAGTTGCAGTTAGCATGATCGTGGTAGCTCAGGCACTGGCAGTGGCAAAATCCGTAAGCATTGCACTTTCGGCAAGGCATGTCGTACCTATTCCACTTCGAGGGAGCGCGAACACATTTGCGCACACAGCAATATCTAGTGGAGGACCGCATGATGCACAATACATGATTTGCATCTTGGCTTATGCTTTTCTGAATGTGTCAAGAAAGTTTTAAAAAAAAAAAAAAAAAAAAAAAAAAAAAAAAAAAAAAAAAAAAAAAAAAAAAAATTTTTTTTTTTTTTTTTTTTTTTTTTTTTTTTTTTTTTTTTTTTTTTTTTTTTTTTTTAATGCGTGTATATAAACCCGTCTCCCTGACTGTGAGTGACCACTGCTCCAGCTGCTTTTCACTGATGGTTTATTTTTTTTAAATCAATACAATTCATCGTCACTGAAAGCATCATCTCCCAACAATGACAGTGTCCACGGTTCTACGACATCTCGTCTTATATGTTCATTGGGCATCAGGTGGGCAAATGTTTTCAAGATTTGCACCAACGGTTCCTTTTGGCTTTGACACAGCAACTGGTGCGTTTCCGTATCGAAAGCATTTTCGCGTTCGTCCAATATGCATACACTACCCTTTTTCTTTTGTTGAAAGAATAATTTAAATTCCAATTTCAAGTACCGAATCACGTCTCGAAGCGTCTTTTTCATCATGAATCGACGCCATTTCTTTTCGTTAAAGTGAGGTTTGTGACCTTTTAAGCGGACCCGGTTGTCCACGTTGAAACTACCCATGTCGCACAGAACGGGGTGAGTCTCCGTGTACAAAAACAAAAACTGTTTTAAATCGGGAACATTGCCGCCCAGTTGATGGCACACGGTACAAAAAAAGACTGTCAGAGCGTACGCGACTTCTTTGAGCATGTGGGGTTGAATCTTGCGAGGAGCATACAGTTGAATGGGTTGGTAAAACATTCCGATGGTGTAGCCCGAGTATTCTCGAAAACACCCCGAGAATGGCAACACGTATTCCGTCCCAAACTGCTTGTGCATTTGAATCATTTCATAAAAGTGTTCGGGCAAGTCACACGAGCCACTGATGGTATACGATTTCCACACTTTGGAATGATTCGCAAACAAACAATGAAATCGACGGTGGTCGTAATTGTTCAACAAGAGAATGCATTGCTTTCGAGGATGAATTTCGCACAGCGATGCCGTAAATTCCACATTTTCGATATGCCGGACAATACGTTTCGCTTTGTCTTCGTTAGCCATCCTTGGTTATAATCAAGCACATGGACCCAAAATGTGTTTGCGTCTTGGATATGGACGAAACATTGGGGTTTCACGAAGAAACCACCTTTCACGTTCGACCCCATTACAAGACCTTGATTGACTTTTTACATTTGATTCGAGCGGATATTATCTTGTGGAGTTTGGGAACCAATGATTACGTGAAGCGGATGGTCAACGGATTTTTACCCGAATTGGCAGCAAAGGCCTATAAAATATTTGCTCGAAGCGAATCCGAATACGGGCGCCAGTACTACCGCTGCTCGAAAGCATCCGATCATATCCGAGACCTGTACTATCCGGAATCCATCTTTTTAATTGCAATCGACGATCACGTGGCTGAAAATATGGACGACCAGTACGATTTACGGATTCACGTTCATCCCTACACCAAAGTCAATTCCTGCGATAAGGAATTGCTCAAAGTGATCGAAACGCTCATCAAAGGCATCACCCAACTGAAAACCAAGCATGTACAGCGTGGATCTGTATTTGAAACAAATTCGCAACGCACAGACCAAATGGGTTCTGTTACAGTGGCTCCGGCAACATGATGCTGCCCGACCTCAAGTGGGACTGGAATATCGCTATCGCACCTATCAAGTCACACTCATTTATTGACTACTAAAAAACCAAGAGACATGATTTATTATGTGTTATTGGTCTTGTACGCGATCCTATTAATTTTTCATGCTTGGCATTACCAACCTCCTCGAGTCGACAAATGGCCTCTTTTAGATTCTCCGACATCCAAGACCACCACCACCACCGCCTGTCAACAGACCAGTGATTGTCAAGACCATCACGTGTGCCTTTCACAAACATGTTTTCCAAAAATATTGCGGGGAGAAGAATGTTATCCGGAAACGGGAACATGGACCCTCACCGATATTTACGGACAAAAGTTTGCGAGTTGCAGTTGCATCGACGATCGACTCGTGTCTCAAAAAATCTTTGGCGGAAATTGCGACCTGGTCGTGGCCTGTCAACCTCATGGGCGCTTTAATTATTTTACGGGAGTCTGTGAATGTCCCGATGGATACGAGGTCAAAGGATACACGTGTCAGAAACTGACCGCTCTTCAAGTGATGGATTCCAGCGATGACTGTGACTCGGACGAAATACCGTTTAACCGTATTCTGCCCGAACATGGATTCCACGACACATATCTACAAACTCATCGAGACAAGAAATGCTTCAAGAGACCTTGCACGTTTGACGCATTGTCCGGACTCGCCTTGAAAAATGCTCGGTACGAAGAAGGGGTAGGATGCGTCTGCGATCCAACGTTGGGTCAATTTGGTGTGCGGCTGGAGGGTAATGGCGATTACATTCGAGGTCCCGGCTACAATGCCTGTGCCAGTATATTCAAGTATCCCCTTTCGATTCAATCGAGTACGCCCAAATCCGTTTCGATCGTAGCCTATTTCTATCTGATGGATAGGGAACCGGCGGTGTTTCTCCAATACACCAATCTAATACCATCGACGATAGTGGATGCTTTGCAACCGCTCGTCAAGGATGGCAACTTGCAAATCGCTCAAGAATTCCCGTACGATTACATGCAAGTGTTTTTCAGGGAAAGAAAGCAAGACTATGTGACGAGGACGCGCCGATACGATGTCGATACGTATTACATGACCCAACGCAAAGAAGAGTGGAACCTCCAACCTAATCAAATGGAATGGTGTCGGTTCATTCCGAGTCACATTTCTTTTCTCAGGTCCGGCAGTGTATTGAGATATAAATCCGCGTACGAGCAGGCACAGCAAAGACAATGGGCGTGGACGCTCTTGTATCAGTTTCCAGCCTGTTATATTGGAGAGAATGATCTAGAGTCGCCGGAACAGTTCCGAGGTCGGTACGTCTCCAATCCGCTGCACATGACTCTGCCGTCCCTCTTCGAAAAAGATCCACGATTCAACGGACTGCTCTTACGGTTTCAGAACGGCCGATGGTATTTAGATTTTGCCCCGAGCCTAGACGTCGATACCTATATTCAAGCGGCCATCGAAACGACGGTTCCCTTTGTCGTGAATGATGTGGTGAACGGGATCGTCGACAATAGATTGACGAGAGAGAGGCTCCAACAGCATCAAGAAGAGGTGAGCAATGCTCCCAAAGAAGTGACATTTACTTAAACAAGATGAAACGAAATCGTGATGAAGACCCTCCTCTTCTCGAATCGGAAGACGAGGAACCCCTTCCAAAAAGTACTCGAACGCAAGAAGCGGCCATTCTTCAAGACTTGGAGCAGAGTCTGACGAAAAATAATTCCAACTCGTTGAATCAACAACTGTTGGAAACTCAAAAACACTATTTCACCATGTACATGGAAAAGTTGCTGCATGAACTGCCGATGGGTCCCGCCATTATGGACGCTGTGCGTAAAAATGGTCACGCTGACGATTTCGTTTACATGTATACGGCTTCCAAAACCATTATTCAATCCATCATGAGCGTGAAACAGTACAAGGCTATGAAATCCATCGTGGACATGTTTTCGGGAATCATGTGTCGCTACGTGCATGACAAGGTCGTCACACCCATGCTAAAGTCAGTGGTTCAAGATGAACAATTGAAACAGGCATATCTCACGTACCAAACCAGCGTTCAGAAAGAGGAGAACAATACGGAATTGGAAATGCGTTGTTTGTTGCACACGATTTATCAAAACATGGAGGAAGATCAACAAACTGTCCAATTGTCCAGCCCTTTCCAAACGCAATTGACGCAACAAATGAAAGCCGTCAGTGACTATGTAGTCATGCTGCTGTTTTCCATTTCCAAACCGGTGGCACAAACAGAAAAAGCGGCGGAGAAGTCTTTTGCTGACAAAGTAAAATCTTCTGATTTCCAATTTCCCAAAGTCATTAAAGCTGCGATGGTACCGCCGCCACCGGAACTTCCAACACCCATGCCAGAGGCAGTATAAATACTAGTAAAAAAAAAAAAAAAAAAAAAAAAAAAAAAAAAAAAAAAAAAAAAAAAAAAAAAAAAAATTTTTTTTTTTTTTTTTTTTTTTTTTTTTTTTTTTTTTTTTTTTTTTTTTTTTTTTTTTTTTTTTTTTTTTTCTACAGACATATTGCTTTGACCTGGTCCATTGATCTTACCCGGCTCAGGGCAGTATATATCAAATGTAGATTTTGACTCGAGTCAAAGTTTATGGCTATGGCTGCATCGTCCATCGTGTCGCCTTGAAACTTGTGAATGGTCCCCGCAAATCCTACTGTAACCATAAACTCACCAGCCGCATTTCTTGATACAGTCACCGTGCCATCATTGTCATTGGATTCTTCTCGTCGGCCAATCACCACGTCGCGTTCGCTATTGTATTCCACAAATATCAATGGAGTTCCATTCAAAGCACTCGACACACCGTTCTGTGTCACAAATATACGACAACCCGGTTTGACGTCCACATACTTGTCTTTCTTCTTGTTCCACAAGCGATGACGAGGACCCTCGACCATATATTTCAGATAGAAATTATTGTACGTCTCTATGGTCGCATTCTTGTGGGCCATGGCTCGCGTGCATTTCCTTAAAATGTCCGAATTGATGTGATCCACCACTGGGTAGTGCTCCGTGATGAAACCCAACATGCCCGACACGTCGTTCATGTCGACAAACTGCCGCAAGCATTTCACTATCACGTCGTACGAGGGCGTGAATCGAGCACTTTCCAACAAGTTGACACGTTTCGTATTTTCCATCAGATTGACGCTAAACACGTTGTCTTCCGATTTGACGGGTCGTAATTGATTCGGGTCTCCCATCATGATAAACAACGTAGGTATACTTCTTTGAAAAAAGTAGCGAATGATCCAATAAATGAGCCAGTGTGCCACCATTCCCACTTCGTCAATCACCACAATTTCAGGATTTCTAGTGCAGTTCATTTCATTCAAAAGGATTTGGCTCTTGTCGATGCACTTTTGAGGATCACTTTCATTTTCCAATTCTCGAAACAAACCTTCCAACACGGATCCTTCACGCCAGTCGAGTCGCATTGCCGAATGAATCGTTTGACCATTTATTTTATAAGCGACACGTGCCGTATAAGCCATTCTCAATTGTGGCAGGTCGACGTGATCCAAACATGTTGTGACGGTATACGTTTTCCCCGACCCGGGTCCTCCCGCCACCAACACCAATTGATGCTCGGGTTTCAGCAACCATTCATGAAGCAAGTGAGGAAACGCCTTTTGACTCGGAGTCAATTTTTCGACATGTTCCTTGAACCCCAACTTGTAATGGGAATGAATCCATTCGTCAGTCATGGTGGTTGTTCGAGTTGTACGTTGCAATGGATCACTCTTGTTTTAGTCGATCCCGAACAACGTCGGAGGGAATACACAATGTTGGTGTGTGAACGTGTATCAATCTCCTACTTGATGGATTTGTACTCGCTGTATCGAGACAAAAATTCTCCTCGAACGCCACCCGTGTATCTGAAACCAGTGACGATGCTAAAGGTGGACAGTTTGATGGATGATCCGGAAGACTGGTTAAATTGTATTCGCTGGACGCGATATCATCAGCGAGGTGACGATACGAGCTTGGAATGGTTTATAGCTCGACCCAAAGGAGCTGGATTCTATTATTCTTTGGGAGAAGATGGTTCAGTGCTGATGCCTCGAGATGATCGAATGTCGATTTTGACCATTAATCCTGAAACTGTGCTTGCTGTCTCTGGTCAATCTTCTATGACGTGTTCCAAACCAGTGTTGCAAGTGTGGGACAAGAGTAGCAACGAACCAACCGTACAAGACTGACAAGGAAAAGGTTCGCGGTATATATAGGGTGCAAGAAAAAAAAAAAAAAAAAAAAAAAAAAAAAAAAAAAAAAAAAAAAAAAAAAAAATTTTTTTTTTTTTTTTTTTTTTTTTTTTTTTTTTTTTTTTTTTTTTTTTTTTTTTTTTTTGACTACTACTTAGTGGTCAATAATAGTTTCTTCGTTTTCATTTTCTTCCTGTCTTGGGAATTCAATGCTCGGTGTCATGCCTCCGACAAATTTCATTTCATCAGCTGGTCGAATCGACGACTCTTGAAACACCAAAATACTCTTGATGCGTCCGCCAATCTTGTATTTATCTTCTCCAAAAGTCGTACGACTGTAAATGTGGAGTTGGCAAATGGCTAAAAAGGATCCCATGCTATCCAACATGGGTTCCAAAGACTTTTTGAAGGTATGAGTGATTCCTCGCCCATCAAACAGACGTAGTTTGGTGACGCACCAATTCCTGTGAACGTCACATGGCACGTTATGTATTTTGTGTTGGTCACGGCAATGAACACACAGACTCGGATTGCAGTTATCCATAAACAATCGGGCTCCATCGTGCAGTTTTTGACCCTGGTTTTCTGCCATGGCTTGAGCGATGGTTGTCAGAGGTGGACAATCTCGCGTCACAAAACTCATGTCTCCCGCAGTTCCATCCAGATCTTTGGATTTGACACGGTCGCCTGAAAAACTTCCAAGTACGATAATTTTATACGAATGTGTCGGTAATGCCACGTTACGCACGAAAGCTCCCTCTTGACTACAAGCATGTCCTTTGGAAAAGGCCACTCGCTTTGCGACGTGTAACTGGTGTACGGGATAATTGTCCAACTTGGATTCCCATTCCATATCCACGAGATTCAACATGCCGGTTTCGCTCTCCATGTCCCGAACGGCTTTCATCAGCACAGGGTTTTCCAAGGCACATTGCAAAAGGTTTGGATACTCCATCTTGTCTTGTAGCTGAAAGGTGTATAGCGTTGTCCCACGAGGCACACATATATATAGGACGGTAGAAAAAAAAAAAAAAAAAAAAAAAAAAAAAAAAAAAAAAAAAAAAAAAAAAAAAAAAAAAAAAATTTTTTTTTTTTTTTTTTTTTTTTTTTTTTTTTTTTTTTTTTTTTTTTTTTTTTTTTTCTTACTCTGGTTTTTTGCTAGCCAATTCATCTTCCAATTGCTTTATCTTGGCATCTCTTTCCGTCACTTTTGCATCATATTCTTCTCCGAGCCTTCTCAATCTGTCCTCATACTCTGTAAGCACGTCATCTTGCGCCTGTGCTTTCATTGTTTCATCCGGCAGGTGTGAAACTTCAGTAATGTCTTTGTACACATATTCCAATAAAGGTCCTTTGACTTTAGCTGGCAGGTCACTATATTTTTCAAAAATATCAGGTTCTAATTTGGTGTCTTTGGTGTTTGCCAAAATGGTAGATCGATTGAGATGCATTTGACAGTAATCCCTTCTTCGTATTTGTGTTCGTAGCTGGTTTCTGTACCGAAAATAGGCTCGCTGTTTATCCAAGGCTTGACCCGTCATGATGGTCTTTATTGTTGCTTGGCATTTCGAGTCGAGGTTTTTTTTTACTTGCCCATCATCAGGATTTTCCGCATTATAATTCATTGGATCATTCATGTTCTTGATTTAAGAAAAGTATGACTAGCTTGGACATTATTCTGAACAAGGAACCATGGGTACCATACAATGATTCTTTTCTTCATTCCCGTCGAATCTTGACATATCCGAAAAATCAAATCTTTGTCACTCAGTTGCTACACCGAGTCATGTCGCTACCCGTCTACAAAGCGTATCCTTCCGCACAAGTCTTTGACATGGAGAGTTTAGACAATGTCCGATTCCAAGAGGAAGTTATATACTTGGATCGGGACTCTCATGTAATCATGGCTCCTGAACCCGTGTTGGAACTCATTCAATTGGATAGACGCTTGCACTACAAGGAAGCTCAAAAGGCAATCTTTGGCCCGTTTCGGTGGTTGCCACCGATATTCGAGGGGTTTCGCTACCAATGGTTATGGATATGGCTCGTCATCATCGGTTACGTGGCGACGACTTTTTTGTTAAATGCAATACATCGCAAGCCTCGTTGGATTGCGGTACCCAGTAAGATTTGAGTTGATCGAGTATGTCATCGTGACCAAAAACTGCATATTGCGCTTGCTTCGTGGTCGTCAGAGCAGTCGTAGCGCAATCATATGCTTTTTGGGCCCTTTCGTAACAGGGTAGAGAAATGTCTGGATCGATCAAAGCAGTCAGCAACTGGTTTCGATCAAACGCCTGATAGACGGGATTCTCGAGATATTTCTGTGGAAACATGGTTTGCGTGTAGTAATCGTGCAGCCACAAGAAAGTGATCCAAAACGATTCCACCAACAAGTGGTCCATGTGCGTGACGCGTTGAAAACGAATTTTTGGAATCATGTTTTGAATAAACTGAGCCATCATGTCGACCGGATGGTCCACAGCGTCAATCATCATGCTTTGATGAATGTCGGGACCGTTGACGAGCGAAATGCCAATCAGAGTTGGAACGAAATCGTTACCAAAGAGAAACGAACACACTTGAAGATGTTTGGAAGGATACGGTAACCATTCTCGATACAGACGTGTCACTTGGTAGTAACGACCGTACCGATAAATTTGAATCGAATCGTACCGTTCCAATCTCATCAGGGATATGACAAACACGTCTTGGTCGTCGCTCACCACGATGGGATTTCGACACGTTTTCAAAGCTTCGGCCAGGTGAAACAATTTGTGTTCTCCTTCCCCTGGGACGTTACAACCGCTGACGTACACGTGCAACTGACGCAGTTTGCGGAACGACAAGTGTCGAAGTTTGCTTAAAAAATAAGCTTGGACCTGCAAGGCAATTTGATTGACACCAAACAACACCATCCTGTATTTCGTCTTGAGATCCATGGTGTCGTCTTTTTTGGCAGCCCGCCGTTCGCGTTGAGTCGGCCACTTCATGGGAACTCCTTCTCCGTCAAACGACAAGACGAGTGTGAGGGAATCGTTGGTAGCAAAAGGCAAAAATTGCAAGAGTTGTTTGTGCAATTTGTACCATGCCAGACGACATACTTCGAGAAACAATTTCGATTCTTCCGATTCCAAAGCCGAGGCAATACCTGCGTGTATGAATGGTTGTACGTCAAAGAGGATCGAGTCGAAAGGTGCTGGCTTGTTGGGTGGTTTTGGTTCATGCAACGGATCAATGAGTTTACAGAAATTGGTGATGCCCATCTTGACTTGGAGACTAGAGGGAACTTAAACACGGTTATATAGGCACCATGGAAAAAAAAAAAAAAAAAAAAAAAAAAAAAAAAAAAAAAAAAAAAAAAAAAAAAAAATTTTTTTTTTTTTTTTTTTTTTTTTTTTTTTTTTTTTTTTTTTTTTTTTTTTTTTTTTTTTTCAATACAATACTCAAGCCATGCCTGTGGTTTACATCTTGCTCTTCTTTGTCATGTACACTGTACATTGTGTCATGGCGAAAAACTTGTGTGAATATTACACGGCCCAAGCTTATCCCTTTCATTGGAACCTGTTGCGATGGAATCAAGATGTCCAAGTGCTCGTTGATAGATTGGTTTGAACAACTTTTATTTGGAACGAAAGCAACATGTCTTTTGGAACCACCTCCTGAAGCCTTTCTCACTGTCGCCAAACTCAATGCCGAGCGAGTCGACTGGAAGGAAATGGCCCGTCTAGGTGGATTGACCATGCATCGGTATCAAATTCAATGTGATTTCGAAGCCATTTTCGATTATTTGGAAGAAAAGCCGCCGCCCGGAGGAGAAGATCCATTGCCCGTCATGAAGACACGCACCATGAACACCTTTTTCAATTTGATTCTCGCCTTTATGGCACGTCGTCAAACCACCCCCATCGTCGAAGAAACTCTTTCAGACGACAAGGCAATCTTGGAACAAATTCTTTCCGATCCCAGCTCTTCTGGACACTCGTACCATTCGGCCGTCTTCTGGGGGGAATTGGCTCGGCAATGGCTCAACCATCGTCGACCCGTCCCCAAAACATTGAAACCTCTCTCGGACAAAACGGACAATCTGGGTCGTTTGTACGACGTGACGTGTTATACGCGTGGCAAGTCGATAGATCCGTTGAGCATGCACTTGATTCCACATTCCGAATACGTCAATGCCGTCCACTGGAAATCAGCCTCTCAGCTGGAAGCTTTTATACGTGTTCAACCCGAACACGCCTTGTCTCGAGCCGTGAGTCAACTGGTGCGTAAGTCTCTCCACCAATTCTTGGACGGATCGTATCCTTCTTGTCTGGCAGAGGCAAAGGACGACAAGATTCGAATTTTCTTGAAAAACGTTTCGGTGGCTCACGAAACGGTGCCCAAAGTGTTTGTGGTCGAATCACCTCCTCGCTTGATTGACGTGTTTCAACGCTTGTTGGCCCAAGCACGTTACGATGATTTGTGGGAAAAGGAACCCATCGAAACGAGCGTAGAGTATCCCTACGCTCAGATGATGCACATGACTGAGCAGTTACTGCTGAGTGAAAGGCAAAATCAAATTTTGCTGAACCATGTATGCAGCTATTGATTGGACGGCCGCCAATGCACATTTCGAGTAGGGAGACACGTGCAGTTTGCACAGGGGAGGCACGTAGAGTTGTTTCAGCAGGGACAATGTAGGAACGCCGATCGTGCCCACATCTACAATGTTGGAAATGCCGTGTCGTAGCAAAAAGTCTCTTTGATTCGGTCCCTTGTAGCCAAACACAATGTCGGGCGTTTTTAATTTCTCTTGCAAGTTGGCATAGCACCATTGCAAAAATTGTGTCACGTCTCGTTGGCTGCATCCGTTGACTTTCGACACGATGGCATCGGGACGAGAATGGGGATAATCCTTCACGAGCTGATAGTAATGGATGGGACTTTTGATTTGCAATGTTTGTTGGTTTCCAGTGACATCCCAGTAGGACATTTCCAAAACAAAATAGTGTTGGTCCGTCAAGACGCCCGTGGTATGAACGAGTGCGTGGATAGCAGACATACTTGGTTAATAAAGAAGGATGTTTGGTGTCAAGAAATTGATTCTCATCAGTGCTATGGTACTGCTGTTGGCTTCAGCAATCATGCAAGTCTACGTCATGTATACAATGTCCACCTCTACGGCATATGTAGTCACCTCAGGAACCAATGTTGTAACGACTGCAGGTACAGACGCTGTTGCTTACTGGAAGGAAAACAGTTGGCTAATGATTGCTCCTTCAGCTGGAAGCTTGATCACAATGTCCTTGGTCGGTTTCCTGTTTGTGATGTCTTAAACAAGTATATGAAAAATGAATTTGAAAACCATCTTGATGACCTCATTGCTGGCAGTCATTCTGGTGACTACAGTTTGGTTCGGGTTTCTCACGTATGGAGTCTACAAGGATAGTGTACAACAAGATGGCAAAGCACTCGTTACTAAACACCAGCTGTTGTTTTACGTGATGGCAGCTCTTCACGTGGTATCGTTCGGTTTGGGTACAGCTGTCTGGTACAAGGCTTGAACACAATCTCTCGAGACGAGAACGAATATGCATGCGCTACGAGCGGACGGGTATATATAGTCACGGTGAAAAAAAAAAAAAAAAAAAAAAAAAAAAAAAAAAAAAAAAAAAAAAAAAAAAAAAAAAAAAAAAAAATTTTTTTTTTTTTTTTTTTTTTTTTTTTTTTTTTTTTTTTTTTTTTTTTTTTTTTTTTTTTTTTTTTTTTTTTTTTTTTTTTTTTTTTTTTTTTTTTTTTTTCATACTACCCCATTTTCTACCTTGCGTTTTTTTGTAGTCTTCTTCTCGACACTTTTCCCATCATTTACTTTTCGTCGCACACATCTTCTCCCAGGAGTACGCTGCGAATGGTTATTGATTTTGAACGTATATCTCGTTCCACTTTCCACCAGCATTTCAATGCCACGTCCCGTCTTGTGTCGATGCAACAGTTCGGCATGCATAAACTGTTTCCAGCGGATGGCATTCAGGACCATGTCACACAAGTCCATCGGAACTTTTGCTCGTTTCCAAAAAGCTATATTGAGTAGCAAGCAAAACATTTTCTTTTGACTCATGATCAACTTTTCGTAATTGACCCATTGGCAGTCTTGGGCGTCGATGATCCACTGATTTGCTTCTCTCTCGGCCACATCCGCTCTGCTGTGTGTATATTCAATGTAATCATTTGCTTTTTCGGGATACTTTTGAAGCATACGGACCGTCGCACACGTCTTGGACTTGTATTCACTCAGAGGTTTGGTCTTGCGGCAAATGGAATACTTTTTGGCATCTCGACACTTGTACAACGCCAATTGCAGCACATGTACCCACAATAACCAACCCCTACTCTCCAGGGACAAGCCATCTTCTGTCCATGCGGCATTCGTTTTGGGTGTCTGATAGATAAAACTCCACACATTTTCCAGCACGATTTGAGTAATGGTCTCCAACAATTCGTTTTTACGTTTTTGAAATCCTTTGGTCACAATTTCGCCCTTTTGCGTCTGGAACACGTAGCGTTTTTTAGATATAAACAGAATGCATACCATGCGCTGTTCAAATTTCAATTCGACGTGAGGTAAATTTAAATACGTATTCACGGCATGGCAATGGTCGTCGGGCCACATGTGGACCATGAGACTATCGGTATCTGCGTAGCATACCGTGTAGCCCAACCTCGAGAGGTAATGGTACGAACCCAACAATTGGTAGCGAGCCAGCGTCACGATGGCCATGGCTATGGGAAGATAGGCCAAACACGAGTTTTTGTTGGCCATGATGCCGTACAGCGAATTGATCAATATTTTGATGCACAGTTGCACATTGTAGTGGTAGACGTCTTTGGTTTCCTTAAAAATGGCTTGATGATGCTTTCGCAGTTGAATGAAATGCTTGACGACGCATGGTAAAAAGGCCTCGGTTCCCTCGTTGATCACGATGGCAAACTTGTCCTTTTCTGGATCAAAGGTGGGATAGTGGAAATGCTCGCCACCTCCCGACTCGTTCGTTTCGAAATCTCTTTCACTGTGAATGCGGTACGGAATCGTCGTCAGACTTTGAGCGAGTGGGCATGCGACCCATTCGTCCCTGGTCATGATGGTGCACGAACTATAACACAAGTTGCTGCTCAGCAAAGCACTCGGGTACATGCTGGCAAAATCCATGACGGACACGTCTTTGTACGGTGTTTCCGGCGTGCAAAAATTGAGGGCTCCTTGATAGGTCTTGTTTTTGGTGAGCACGGATTCGTATTTCTTGACGTCGATGGGACTCGAAAAGAAACGCGTATTGATGAAAAATCCCAACACGTTTCCGTACGATTTTAACAATTCCAGCAAGAAATTGGAATTGCCCATGTACAAGGCTTGCATCGCATTCAGGGCCGCGAAATTGGCACGTTCCACGGCAAACGACAAAACCATTTCCTTGTCAAAGAGACGCTTCACGAGAAAGGAATCCTTGAGACAATACTCTAGGTATTGTCGAAACGTACCAAATTGTTCCACGGGAACACGATGAGGTCTCAAAACGCGATGACATTCCTCGACTGCTGCTCCCATGACCGACGAGGCTTCCGGACGCGTATACCAACACCAAATGCCTGTCGATTGAACGGGGATTTTGGTTTCTCCGAGTTTGATGCGAGCCACGTCATCCAACTTGAAGCCAGGCAAATCGTAATTGGAAAATGTCTTGAAGTAATGATACAAATCCAATACCAACTTGTTTTGAAACGTAGTGACGAGCGTTTCACCTACTCGGGCGGAAGAGTATTGCCGAAGAATGGAATGCATGCCCAGCCAGAGCAATCGTGAAAAGAGACACGGCACGTCGAATCCGTTGATATTGTATCCAGTGAGCACTTGGCAATTTTGAATGGCGACATGAAAGTCGTTCAACATGGACTTTTCATTGTCGTAGTAAACGCTGTGTTCGACGCCGTCAACGGGTCCGGCCGGAGACCGATAAAACAACAACGGCTGGACACCTTTCGAGTTCCACTTGTAGAGACTGATCATGACGATTTCATCCGTTTCGTCCAAGCCGGTGGGTACGCGGTTCGCACCGTCCATGGGCACCGTCTCGATATCAAAGGCTGCAATCGTCCATTCGGGAACCCTAGTGCATTCCGAATGCAAATGAAACGTCTCGAGCAGCCAAGGTGAATTGTCGGTGATGGAGTACCACTTGTAGTAGAATCCTCGGGTATTGTCCCGACACAAGTCAATGTAGAGCCTCACCAGCCAGTCTTGTTTATCGTAATAACTAATTTTGTTTTTTTTGAGGAATCGCCCGACTTCATCGTGACATGCTCGTATGAATACTTTATAAAAAGGCTTCGGCGATGAATCCAACTTCCCCGTTTGTAATCGGGTCGGGAAATAGGGTAGCACTTTACGCCGATCTCCCATTCGAGTATAGCGAACTCCGCAGTTGGGGAAATGGTTGTCGAGAGCTTCGACGACGTGTTCTATACGATTAGTACACACCCCCAGCCATTCTTCGTATTGACGAGTCACTTGAACCACTCGGCCCGTGGCATCTAGAAATGTAGTCCGTACATGGATAATGTGAGGCTCGTTGTAGCGTTTGCTCTTGTCTGGTGGAAGCACCTTTTCCCAGCGAATAGAAAATAACATGTCGTCCTCCATGGTGGTGGAATAAAAACGAAGCAAGCTGTGCGGGTATATATAGTACCCAAGAAAAAAAAAAAAAAAAAAAAAAAAAAAAAAAAAAAAAAAAAAAAAAAAAAAAAAAAAAAAAAAAAAAAAAAAAAAAAAAAAAAAAAAAAAAAAAAAAAAAATTTTTTTTTTTTTTTTTTTTTTTTTTTTTTTTTTTTTTTTTTTTTTTTTTTTAATCAAGCTATGCAGCTGGTCAATGTCGTTCTAGTCTTGGTCTTGCTCTTGTACTACTATTACATATGTCGATACGATTCACCACCGCCAGTACCCAAACCTACACAGGACGTTGAACATGTCCCGGGTTCTTTCCAGTCTACTCTGAACCTCCATGGTACACATTACCATTTCAAAATCGACGGACAAAAAGATTGGATAGTACCTCTACCAGACCATTATGATTTTCGTCAAGGGCGGATTGTACCGCAAGATGCTTGTGCGGGTCTCGTAGATGGATACAATATACCCGCCACGGGTCCTCAATTGTATCAATACTTACAAAGAGACGAATTGGTTCCGCAACCCTTGCCGTCTTTCGAACCCGACGCCACATCGACTCTGCAAGATAAACGCGTGTTTTACTTTTCGTGTCGAGGCGGTCAAATACATCAGTTGCACATGTGTTCGCCAGGTCAAATCTTTGTCGACGAAGGCTGCCAACCGATCAACATGTGTTTGGGTCAACCCAACGGTACCCTTTTTTCCGATCCGTACAATGCACACCAATATTACGAATGTCGGAAGGGATCGTCACACTTGAACGAGTGTCCCATCGGCACTCATTTCATTCACGACGGGTGTAAGGATTACGAGATTGGCATCCAGTGTCCAGGCAGTGACGCCAAAATTTTAGATTCCAAGACTTTACTCACATGCGACGGAGATTTGGCCAAGTTTGAAACGTGTCCCACCGGATATCAGTATTTCGATACACCACACTGTGAAAATAGTGCATGTGTCGGTCAACTCGACGGAACCAAACTGGCTTTACCCATGGAGACGGAGGAACATTCCATTCAATACTCACCTGGTTTCATGATATGCGAAGGCAATCGGGTCGCCCACATTGAAATGTGTCCCGAGCAAGCAGACTCGTACTTGTCGCCGGATCAACTCTCTTTCCTGCCACAAGTTTTTGATGGTCAAGCATGTACGGCTCCCATTTTGTGCACCAATTGCACACCGACTGATCCCGATATCGTCGTTCCAGTGGCAGACTTTACGAAACACGTCAGTGAATGGCCCTTGTCCAAACATTACGACCGGGTCGTCGGTACTCGCTGTAACGGTACGACTCGGATCAAAACACTCTTGCCAGCCGGCCAACGCATCCATTCGACGCTATTGAAACCCGAATCGGCATGTGATGGATCGACCACACAGGCCGTCGTAGCTGGTTTCGACAAATATTACGATTGTGCCAGCGATTCGGTCATGAATTGTGCCAGCGGCAAGTATTTTAACGGTGCAACGTGCGCGCCATCCAATCCTCGAAACCACAGACATCACAATGTCGACATATTCACCATGGAACCTTTATCGAATTCCAATTGGATCGTGCCGTGGAATTACTTGCCAAAGAATCAAGTGATTGATGCATGCTCCACTCCAGGATACGTTTTAAATCGACAGTATAACGTCTGTATTCATCCAGATTGCGAAAAGTTTCCCTTTTTATCCAAAACACCGTTCAAAATTGGATTGAGGGATTCCTCTGAATGTGTGTATCAAGCAGGCCAAATTGACAAGATTCCTTCGTCGAAACCCTATTTGTTTTGGTCCCAGCGTCAAGTCACCACCATCACCGATGACCCGTGTCAAGAGGGTGAAAATGTTCGATCCGGTAACTTTGTGATGGATAACACGTTGTTTGCCACATGTGACGAGGATCAACCTTTTGTGTTTTGTCCTTCGTCGTATCCCCTGGGTATTACAAAACAAAAAGGCTATTGGCATTGTGTTCCTCCGAATCATGTCGTTACTATTCCACCGATGCAAACTTGGGAATTTACAAAGAATGAAGTGACACACGTCTATCGGTACGACGAAGAAAGGGCCTCGGGTGTCTTTATCAACAAACAAAGGGCTGGAACTCCAATTCCAAAACATTCGGGCATCGACTTGACAGGAACAGATGTCTACTCCTTGGAAACTCATGCTCAACCTGTTAAAGTTGTTTTACAATACATCGTGCTTCATCCACCCAATGTCGTGTATCGTTACGATAAAGCAATCAGGAAAGGGTTTGTGCAGAAAGCATCCGATGATAAAAGCTTTTTAATGAAACGGGCCGAATTTACTAAATTGCCACTCGACTTGCCAGAATATAAGGTTGAGTCTAGCTTGGCCCAATACGAGACGTGAGAATCAAGATGACAGATCAACAACAAGTCGTTCACGGTGTTTTGTTTTACGCAACGGCATACATTAATTGTTTGCTGTGTGCAGTGGCAGCTTTGACGGGTCGTTGGATATTTTTGTTATTCATCATTTTGACGCTCGGCCTGACGGCATACATGATGTACATCATAGCACACAACGATCAACATTTGCGAGAAACTGGAGAGTGGTTGGAAAAGACGTTTTCTGAGACTGTTGTCAAACTGAAAAAATGGATACACTAAACTCGATGACCAAAAAGGAGAATGCCTGGCAACTGCTGCGAGCCCACTATATATACTCTCTATGAAAAAAAAAAAAAAAAAAAAAAAAAAAAAAAAAAAAAAAAAAAAAAAAAAAAAAAAAAAAATTTTTTTTTTTTTTTTTTTTTTTTTTTTTTTTTTTTTTTTTTTTTTTTTTTTTTTTTTTTTTTTTTTTTTTTTTTTTTTTTTTTTTTGAAATACTTTCATGCTCTTCATGCAAGCTGTGTGTCAACTAGTCTTGGATTTTCCTTCTCCAAAAGTCGTATGGCTAAAAGAGTTTACTTTTCTATTTTGCATTCATTGTGTGTCCCTTCATTTCACGTCTGCAGGATTGACATTGCTGGTACACAGTGGGTGGTTCATCGATTGCTCTATCTTGCTTTAAAATAAAACCAATGTTTGGTGTATCGCAACACGAGTGCGGAGGCTTTTGCATTTGATGTGTCCAGGAATTCAATTCTTGTTCAGTAAACAGAGGCTCTTCAAACTCTTCAACGCTTACAACTTCCATGACCTCTTCACTCTTGCCAGAAGGTACATCAGTATCCATGGGTTGATAATAATCCATCTTCTTTCTTATGTAGACTGTCCAAAAGCTTTTTTTCAAACGAAGCCAACGGTGACTATCAACCCAAGAACGAAATAAAGACTTGTAAAGAAATCTTCCAAAGCCAAGTCCTCCGTATCCAGTGCTGTAACTACCAACTGCAGAAGAGAGTAGTGGGTACTCTATATATAAGAGTCAAGAAAAAAAAAAAAAAAAAAAAAAAAAAAAAAAAAAAAAAAAAAAAAAAAAAAAAAAAAAAAAAAAAAAAAAAAAAAAAAAAAAAAAATTTTTTTTTTTTTTTTTTTTTTTTTTTTTTTTTTTTTTTTTTTTTTTTTTTTTTTTTTTTTTTTTTTGACTCTTATACTTTGTCAAGTGTCTGTTTACTCTGTCAATAAAGGTCATGTCTGTGGATCAATTTGAACAATCTGCTGAGCACGTTGCGGGCATTACGTATGCTGCTTTGGAGCGGTACTTGGAAGAAAACATGGATGCAGAAGCATACAAAGAGTATATCGATCAGAGGCAAATTCTCTTTCCCACTTGGCAGCACATTTGGCAGATAATTGAACCGTGGCTGAGGAACCATACGTTTCACAACATGCAAGACACCATCCTCGATCTGGCTAGTTGTATTCCCAATATGCAAGCAGTTCAATCCCAGTTGGTCAGCGCCTTGAGCTTGCATGAAGATTTTTGGAATCAAGTGTACCAGAATCTCGCAATAGCCAAGAGTCGATTACCATGATTCTGAACGTATCGTCTCTCGAACCCATTGGACTATTTTCCTTGGTCGGAGGTTTGTTGTACTCGATTGGGGTTTTGACTTTGCAAACCAAAGAGTACCGCTGGCCTTTTATCATTCTGACACTTGTCATTTTCATTGCACTGGTATGCATCTCCACGTACAAGTATCTGAAATACAAGTACACGTGTGAAAAGATGGACGATATCATGGCATCTATGAAAATCCGATGACCAACTTTAATTCGCCGCGTTCACATCGAATGCAATCGCCAGTCGACCATCCCAACAATAAAAAGTGTCCCAGTGGAATCCAGATAACATCTGGTGTCATGCTTGTACGCCTCACGTCCACATTCTGTAATATGCCCAGAAAAAGGCGTAAAGACGAATCAAATTTCATTGTATATTCAGAACCATCGTCGTAGGTGACACGTACAGATTTGGGATCGAAACAAACACGAGTCACGGGCTTGGCAGCGTGACGCTTGATGGCCAATCTTGTCTTCTGGAAAAAGAATGACGACTCCCGTGTCGACCAGTACTTGATGTCCGGGATCGATAGTGACTGGTTCGGGAGTGTAGAGGTCGATGCCTGGCGACTGGTCGTCAAAGACGGTCGGATCCAAAGCTCGAGGATGGTAGAGTTGATATAAAAGCTTTACGAGAGGCATGATGACAAAGTCCGCCTTGTATCAATCTTGTACGAGAAGAAAAAAATTCTAGTGTCCAACAAAGGCTCTGTATGCACACAGCAATCACTATTGAAAAGCAAAGTGTGATGAGGGCTCTATATATATGCATCAAGAAAAAAAAAAAAAAAAAAAAAAAAAAAAAAAAAAAAAAAAAAAAAAAAAAAAAAAAAAAAAAAAAAAAAAAAAAAAAAAAATTTTTTTTTTTTTTTTTTTTTTTTTTTTTTTTTTTTTTTTTTTTTTTTTTTTTTTTTTTTTTTTTTTTTTTTTTAACGCTCTTCCACTGTAGATGTCTCGAGTTTAACGTCTTCAGGGTTTTTGTTTTCTTCTTTGCAAGAGTTGATTCACCCAACAATGTTTCAGAGTTTTACAGAGATGGTACCAGGTGTGGGTTTTCAAATTGTGGTCTCGACGATGGCTGAGCAGTCGAAACTGGTGGTGGTGGAATACTCGTAGCAGGTGTTATACTCGTTTCTCCTCCTCCTCCTTCTGCCGGCTCGATGATACTTCCCAAATATTCCGCGGGCCGGACTCTTCCTCCCGGCTCGATGATTCTTCCCAAATAGTCCATGGGCCGGACCACCGCCACAGGTCTAGGTTTGTTTGGATCCCTTGCGGGCCATGTAAATGAAAGCACCGAGTTGGTTCTCGGAACAACTTCATACGGTTTGTCTCGAACACTAGTACGCTCACGTCGAATCATGCTTGTTTGTTATTCGGGGGAATGAAACACGCTCAAACAAAAAAATTCCTTATCCACTGGGGGGAAATCAAGCATAATGATCGAGGAATAACGAGCTCATGGCCCTACACGACATTCTCTTGGAAGCTTTAAATGCGTCTCGCTCTACCATCGTCGTGGGCAATGTCGGAAGATATCCGGCATTGTTGGAGCACTCCCTACACACGTACTGGATTCCTCGTGGTGATCCAGACGATTCCCCACTCGCATGGTTTCAATACGACGGACGAGACGTCTACCTGCTCGTGGAACCCGAGTTTGGCCACGTGGTCGATCCCAATCTGTTTCAAATCATTCTGACCAGCCACATGGACTTGGAGTTTGATACCAAGAGTACTCGCGTCGTCCACTGTCATGTGCCCACGGCTCAAACGAGGTATCCCACTGAAGAAGGAATCGTTTATAGAGTCACGAGCGACGATCCTCGGGAAGCTTACCTGGAACTCTTGACGCACGCGGAAAACTGTCCTCGACCATGGCACTACAGTGTGCCTACATCAGTAAAAGACGAGTGGAAAATACATTTGCAAAAGTCGAAAGCCAAGTACATGGAGTATGGTGGAAAAAATTTGAAGCACTACTATGATCCATGGCTAGACGATAAAGACTGACTAACGAGCTGAAAGCAAAGAGGCAGTATATATAGTAGCAGTGGAGAAAAAAAAAAAAAAAAAAAAAAAAAAAAAAAAAAAAAAAAAAAAAAAAAAAAAAAAAAAAAAAAAAAAAAAAAAAAAAATTTTTTTTTTTTTTTTTTTTTTTTTTTTTTTTTTTTTTTTTTTTTTTTTTTTTTTTTTTTTTTTTTTTTTTTTTTTTTTTTTTTTTCTCCATTACCTCTTGTGTCTCTCAGGGGTTGCGAGTTTGACTTGTATAATTCTTCTGACTTGAATCTTCAATAACTATTGAAACCGAGAATGGTTTTCCAAGTACAGGCTCTTTCCTCTAACAACACTCTATGAAACATTACGGACGGGGTCTTGGACATGCTCTCGATGGCATTCGATTGGTTTTTGCCACCACAACGGATCGTCTTTGATGGCACGCGTCCAACCTCGTTTCAAAGGCAACGGTCGACACGTTACCTTTTTCTTCTCGGGTACATCATCATAACGGTTGCTGTGACGACGACATGGCGGCGGCAGTGACATTTTTTCAACCTCGACGGGTATCGGTTCGTCCGAAAATCCGTCCAAGTCCCAAAATCCAGGAGGCGTTCGACACTCGCGTTTGCGATGACGACAAGACTCTTGTACGTATTCTCCGTGGACAGCATAGTAATCTTTACATTCTGGACACGGATGGGCGGTTGTGGTAAAAGTCGAGTGACGAAGAGGCATTGTCGGGAAAACTAAAGGAATGAAAGAATACTTGCTTTCTGCGCTGAAACGGGAACGCCAAAATCTTCAGTATGCGATCGTCCATCTGTTTTCTTTGAGAGACGATTACGCTAGCAATCTCACGGGAGAATTGGAAATCTTGGGAAGTATTTTTCGAGCAATGTTTTGCAGCCTGGACCGTATGATTGGCCACCTCGAACCATGGGAATATACGACTGAAGTCGACAGTGTGGATTTTGTATAACGTGTACTACTGCACAAGATTGAATAACCAAGATGACAATTGCAGCAGCACTACGAACAAGTAAAGGGAGGAAGAGCAAATGGCTTGGGTTTATATAGTAGTGTATGAAAAAAAAAAAAAAAAAAAAAAAAAAAAAAAAAAAAAAAAAAAAAAAAAAAAAAAAAAAAAAAAAAAAAAAAAAAAAAAAAATTTTTTTTTTTTTTTTTTTTTTTTTTTTTTTTTTTTTTTTTTTTTTTTTTTTTTTTTTTTTTTTTTTTTTTTTTTTTTTTTTTTTTTTTTTTTTTTTTCATACCTATCTTTTCTAGACTCATGGACTTTCTCAAGATGCATTGTCGTGCCTCTTCACACTAGAACAAGCACGTCACTTTTTGGATCGGTCTCTTGTTTCAACTTCTGCCGCTGAAACCTCTTCCTCCTCCTCCTCCTCCTCTGGATTCCTTTCCCAATCTCTTTCCACGGGTGGTGGTGATGGTGGTTTCAGATGCAGCACCATGAATCGTACGCATTCTTCCATGTTTCTCCACAGGCCACGAAACACTTGACGTTCCAAAAACCACACGGGTTCTGGATACACATCACACACCTCGTCCAAGGTTCGCAACACGTGTAGTGCTGAAGCCTGCAAGTTTTGTTGTTCTCGGCTCAAAATACATTCAATGTAATTCTTGTGGCATTCCTCGTGACTTGCCATCTTGTTCCATCGAAAGCACCTGCAGCAAGAAGGGTTTTGTCGTCTAGAAGCATACTCCAACAGGGCAAGGAATAAATGTCACGAGCTTGAGAGTTTTCCGCCCACACAGAGAGAGATGAAATAAAATATTCTATAGAGAAGATTTGGGGTTTTCAAATCTTGGTTTCGATGTCTGTGTTGTTGAAGTCTTGTTTTGGGGCTCTATGATTCTTCCAAAAGCATCCATGGGTCTGACTACCGCCACAGGTCTAGGTTTATCGGGATCTCTTGCAGGCCACACTTTTGAAAGGGGCGAGTTGTTTTTCGATGGCCAAGAAGACGACATCTCTTGTGTAGAAATATATGTACTCGTGCTCTTCTTTGAAATGAAGACTGCGTAGAAAGAAATGCAAAGTATAAACTATATCACCACCAACACAGCAATGTAAAAAAAAGCTACCACCACAACTACTGACTGAAAGTAGAGAGTGTCGGGGACTTTTATACCCAGTCAAAAAAAAAAAAAAAAAAAAAAAAAAAAAAAAAAAAAAAAAAAAAAAAAAAATTTTTTTTTTTTTTTTTTTTTTTTTTTTTTTTTTTTTTTTTTTTTTTTTTTTTTTTTTTTTTTTTTTTTTTTTTTTCATTGTCTCTAGCACCACACAGTACTTTTTCTTTCAAGCTCTTTTACAATCCCAAGTACGTTTTCATTCTGCTCGTGATTTTCTGCCGACACATCGGACACGTCTTCAACTCTTGCGCACATGTCAGGCAAGACATCAGGTGGCTGCATGGCAGAAAGACCGTGTCCATCTCTCGATCCATGCAGACTTTACACAAAAGTTTCTCTACACTCGAATCCTTACTCGTGTCGATCCTTTCATGTCCCGTGACGTCTTCAGAGGTGGTCGCACAAGTTTGGGTTAAAATCTGACAAGCCTCCCTCGCATCGGTTGTTCCAGGAGTGTCCAATGCTGAATTGAATTCTTTTCTCTGCAGCTTTAGGTGAGCACAATGTGGAAAAAACTTTGCGTGCTCCTCCAAAGGCTCGTCAGTGGGTTCCCAATTTCCCAACCTTCCCCCGCAAAAGAAACACGTAACTTCGTCCACAGTAGACAGACCCGTATAAAAGAATCCACATGTGGCCAGTTCTCGAATACTCAGAGTGACGACGGGGAAATTTCGAAAGGAAGCTATACGCTTTTCGAGTGCACACATGCCGAAATATTTGGGTTTATAATTAAAGTAATTTATGGAACTTGTTGGTTGCACCGTAGGCATGGCTTTTTTTACAATCGGTACGTTTCCGACATTGGGAGACGACAGAAACGGACACTCGGGCGATTTCTTGACGTGTTCCTTCAGGGATTTCTGACCAACGTCCACTATCACGTGGCAAAAGGCACACTGAACTCTGTCTTCCGATTGCAAGTAAAAGAATCCGTTCTCCGCCAAGTCTTTTGGTTTCACATAGCTGAGAGGCCATATTTCTTGAAAAGTATTCAAACGATTCAATTCCAACTTCATGGGGGTAAAGAGATTCTCTTCGTCGATGGTCTGTTCACACTGCATAGTTCTCCAGAGTTGATACTTTTTATTTGAGAGTCCAATCCTTTTCGTTCATGTCTGATGAAATGTGTCTCTTTGGAATGTAAACCAGTGATTGTTCAAATGGTCCGGAGTACTTCCACAGGTTTATCGGGAGCGGCATTGTCTGTAGAAATATATATACTCGTTCAAAGCCTTTCTTGAAAACGACGAGTGCGTAGAAGTGCAATGTATAAACTATACAACCAGCACAGCAATGTAGGAAAAAAGCAAACACCACAACTGACTGACTGACAGCAGAAAGTGTCGGGTTTATATACCCAGTGGAAAAAAAAAAAAAAAAAAAAAAAAAAAAAAAAAAAAAAAAAAAAAAAAAAAAAAAAAAAAAAAAAAAAAAAAAAAAAAAATTTTTTTTTTTTTTTTTTTTTTTTTTTTTTTTTTTTTTTTTTTTTTTTTTTTTTTTTTTTTTTTTTTTTTTTTTTTTTTTTTTCATCTATTCTATTGGGATGCTTACATATTTTTCTGGTTGCACTTTTTCCAGTCTCGTGTTAATTTACATCTCGTAGAATTTCAAGGGCTGTTGTTAATCAGGATATCTTTGCCACAACACGAAGGTGTCGCCTCAAGAAGAATGAATTTATATGCCAGTCACTGTGGTGGAGCATCTACGTTTCCAGAATGATCACCACCGTCGCCTCCATCATCCTCGGCAGCATCTGTTTGTCCAGAATAATCAACCTCGTCGTCTCCATCATCCTCGGCAGAATCTGTTGGTCCAGAAAGATCACCCACGTCGTATCCACCATCCTCGGCAGAATCTACATCTCCAGAATAATCATTCACGTCGTCTCCATCATCCTCGGCAGAATCTGTTGGTCCAGAAAGATCACCCACGTCGTATCCATTAACCTCGGAATAATCTGTTCTAACCTCCACTGTGTCAACAGAGTCGGGAACATTGTTTTCAAGACTAGGGTCTCTGGCAGCAGTGACCCCAGCAGAAAGATCCTCCGAGTTCTCACCCATGCTCAGGTAGTCGGCTTCCTCTCGAGTCTGAACAATGCTAGAGTCTTGCATATTATATCCTTGTTTTAGCAGTCCAACCTAGAACTTTTTTTCGCCAAACAACTTGTCTAAAAAATGATTAGCGATGAAGGAATGGCTTCGACACCTGAGAGATGCCTTTGAACAGCCCAATGGCTAGCTTCAAAGCCAACAGCTGTTAGGTGACGCGGTTCAATCGAAACAATTGAAGAGCTTCCGACGATGAAACGCTGTGGAATCTTTTGACTGGGAAAATTTGTAATGGCAAACTTGACACTCGCCACGCAAGCACAACACACAACACTAACAGCTGAGAGTAGTGAGGCTCTATATATATACACCAATAAAAAAAAAAAAAAAAAAAAAAAAAAAAAAAAAAAAAAAAAAAAAAAAAAAAAAAAAAAAAAAAAAAAAAAAAAATTTTTTTTTTTTTTTTTTTTTTTTTTTTTTTTTTTTTTTTTTTTTTTTTTTTTTTTTTTTTTTTTTTTTTTTTTTTTTTTTTTTTTTTTTTCCTATTTCTCTCTCGTTGTGTCTTTCTGACTCGTGACTTTCAGACTCTTCGAGACTTTGAGTCCAGCCCTGGCAATTTTAAAATTTCCAAGTCAAGGGTTTACAAGACTCACTCGGCCAAACACCTTCGCACCTTTACCGATTCTGGGCAAACAACTTTGACAAGAGTCGATCCGCCTGAGACTTTGCGCACCATTTCCTCAAATACATCGAAAGTGGCAAGTCTCAAAAGTACTGTGAAATCAACAAGTTGCCGGTTTCACAGTACTTGCCATAGGCCCCCATACAGTCGCTCGAAAAAATGTCCGAGTACCGTAACAACTGCAATTGTTTTTCAAAAACACGAAACGAAAAAATGATTAGCGATGACTTTGACGGGATGCACTCCGAGAGATGCCTTGAAGAGCCGTGTGATCATTTAAAAATTTTCGCAAGCATGTCTGACGATGCTGAGACACAAAAGGCAGAGTGCTGATTTCGCCTCGCTTCCACCGAACGTTGCCATAACAAAATGGACAGGCCGTATCGCAATCTATGCCGTGGACAGTCTTCAAATGTCTGGCAAAAGTACCCACGGTTTCGCCGCCGCCACCACCCGAAGAACAACGTTGACAGTAGACTACGTGGTGATTCTTGTTATCAAAGTAGTGGTGATAGTTGTCATTGAGACGTTTTATTTCGCTGGAGGATAACTCGGCCATCATAACAACTGTAAGCACAGAGTGGTGAAGGTATATATAAGTGTATAGTGAAAAAAAAAAAAAAAAAAAAAAAAAAAAAAAAAAAAAAAAAAAAAAAAAAAAAAAAAAAAAAAAAAAATTTTTTTTTTTTTTTTTTTTTTTTTTTTTTTTTTTTTTTTTTTTTTTTTTTTTTTTTTTTTTTTTTTTTTTTCACTATACACTTCCACCTAGGTACTTGGCAGACAGCATGAACAATGAGCCCAATACAAAGTATCGTAGTTCAGCTCTGGTCAATAGGCGCCACACGATGCTGCGGCGGACGTGTTGTTTGAATTTCTCCATTATTAGGCCTTCTGTGGCCATTACAATCATGTCAGCGATATGATCTCTGTTGTCAATTTTATAAGGCGTGTGACCAGTGTTCTTTATATGAATACGATGCTGCAAACCAAATACCATCCTTTGCATGATCGTGATATTGTTCACAAGCAAAGATGGACTTTCCATCAAGTATCCCACTCTTCCAGATGGAATTATAAATTCAAATTTGAGAGGTAATGCTAGCTCTTCTCCTGGATGCAATGTTATGGTGTTTCTACATTTGCACCTCAAGGATACAAATTGATGTCCGCTTCGCTCCTGTTCGACAGTAGGTTCATCCTCCTCACCTGAATACAAAATCTTGGTCGCAACCATTCTCGAAAGATGCTACTACTTGTTCTTTACACATGAGTATCCAAAGAAATCCTCTTTCACCCAACGATGTCTTTGCGCTGGCAATTTTTTGATTTCCAAAGTCAGGTGTCTTCGTTGAAAAAAGGTTTGCCCGTCAGAGGTGGGGGGTTCCAGCTTCCATGGGACAGAGCTGTGAAACGCGTTTTCAATGTTCCGCAGCAGGCCTTTGCAGTTGTCGTTTGAAATCGAAAAGTTTCCTTTGGCAATATATAAGCTGCCGTTTCATTTCCTCTATACGCACGTCCCCACGCGTATCGGTTTCCGAGAGTCGTTTCAAGTCTTGACTGATTTCGTAGATACGGATTTCGAGAGAAGTCACTTTTTGCCGTACATCCATGTTGGTTGAATCCAGCTTTTTCTGGGACAAGGTTCAATCTGTACACGATTCAATTGACAATCTTCCGATAAAACTCTAAGGAACAAAACCTTTTAAAAATAAGACTGGGAAATTTCTAATGAAAAATCTTCAAGGTTCAGAACACAAGCAAAAAGACTAACAGCTGAGAACGGTGAGGCTCTATATATATGCATCAAGGAAAAAAAAAAAAAAAAAAAAAAAAAAAAAAAAAAAAAAAAAAAAAAAAAAAAAAAAAAAAAAAAAAAAAAAAAAATTTTTTTTTTTTTTTTTTTTTTTTTTTTTTTTTTTTTTTTTTTTTTTTTTTTTTTTTTTTTTTTTTTTTATAGTTACTATATATATATATGCTTCTCGTTCTGGGCTACAGTCTCCTTTATCATAGACTTGTACAATCAATCTTGGGAAAAGGTTTTTTTGATCGTTACAGTTGACCAGCTTCCGATGACGGAATAATCTTGGAGACCACCGGACACTGGATTCTCGATGAGACGACGGACTTTCATATCATATACTTTTTTTAATCACAATCAATTTTGGCAAAAGGTCCTTTGGTTTTCACAGTTGACCAGCAACACTACTCCAATATGAATGCTGGGGAAAAACCATTTTTGCTGGACACAGGACTTGTGTAACTTGATTAGTACTTGTTCAGTCAGTTTGTAATTGTGTCAATTAGTCAGTCACCAGCACTGGTGACATTGTTTCCCTGATAAACTCTCCTTCCAGTGTCATGTGTCCGGCGGTTGCACTTGTAGTTTGCATATTTTTTCCGGGTTCTACGATTTTGTGATCTGTTTTAACAATGCAATTTTTATTTAGAATAGAATGAATTCTCAGATTGGTTTTCTGGCCAAAAGATCGCTTGCAAATGTCACATACATAAGGTTTAATTTTAGCGTGTACAGTTTTTATATGTCTGTCTAAATGACCTTTTTGTTTAGACGAAAATGAACAAAAACAACAGACATGAGGTTTTTCTTCTCTGTGTATTGTTAAATTGTGTCGTTTTAGATTACCTTTAGTGGTAAAAGAGGAACTACAATCATTACAATTGAACATCTTTTTGTTTTGATGGTTTGGAATTTTCTCAAGACATGCTAGAATGTGAATTTTTAGTTCACGCTTTGTCACGAACAATTTCTTACACATGTCACATTCGTAAATTCTTATATCAGTGTGTATTCTTATGACATGTTGGTCTAAATTATATTTCCCTTTCAATGATTTTGTACAAAAAGGACAAATATATGGTTTTTCACCAGAATACATTCCAGTCACACCCACAGCAGCCAATATCCAGTCACTGCATAGATTCATTTTTTCAGCTGTTGTCACGTTATCATCAATCTGAGGCACGCGCATCTCACCGGTGTGACCATTTAAAAAATTTCGCAAGCATGTCTGACGATGCTGAGACACAAAAGGCAGAGTGCCGATTTCGCCTCTTTTCCACCGAACATCGCCATAACAAAATGGACAGGCCGTATCGCAATCTATGCCGTGGACAGTTTTCAAATGTCTGGCAAAAGTACCCACGGTTTCACCGCCACTCGAACAACGTTGACAGTAGACTACGTGGTGTTTCTTGGCAGAAAAGAACTTTGTATAGTTGTCATTGAGGCGTTTTATTTCGCTGGAGGATACCTCCGCCATCAGAACATTTGAAAGCACAGAGTGGTCGGGGTATATATAGGAGCTATGAAAAAAAAAAAAAAAAAAAAAAAAAAAAAAAAAAAAAAAAAAAAAAAAAAAAAAAAAAAAAAAAAAAAAAAAAAAAATTCTACTATTCTTCTCTCCCAGACTCATGTAAAAATAAATGTGCCACGAGACTCGTTCTTCTTTGCACGCGAGTATCCAAAGAAATGCAATTCACCCATCTTCGAGTCCAACACTGGCAATTTAGAAATTTCCGCGTCAGGTTTATCAAGACTCACTCGGCCAAACACCTTTTACCGGTTCTGAGCAAACAACTTTGACGATCCGCATGAGACCATTCTCCCAAATCCATCGAAAGTGGCAAATCTCAAAAGTACTGTGAAATCAACAAGTGTCATGCATCCTTCAAACACTTTTTGGGATCTCACAGGAGAGTTTTATCGCAATTACACCGGGTCTCCTCGGGCGGGCCGGACACACGCTGCCGGTGACACGAATATTGGGGAACGACGTTTTTTTTGCTGGGTGGTTTGCATCGATGCCGGTGACACGAAAAAAAAAGTTTTTTTCCTCGAAAAATGTGTGGTTCACATCGACACACGCTGCCGGTGACACATCGTAATTCTTTGGCATCTTTGGAACCTTTGGCTCTTTTGCCAAGGGAAACATATCCGGAAAAAGGGCTTGCATGCACTCCAAACGATGACGGTTTACCTCCTCGGAACGCACTTCCCGACGCAGCCACTGAAACTTGCCCAAGCAAAACGGACACGCTTGAGAAGGGTTCACCTCGTGCACATTTTTCATGTGTACTCTCCAAAAGTCACCGAAAGACATCGGATCGCCGACACTGCACGAAAAAGGACACGTCACCCGACGATCTTTCTTGCGACAGATCAGGGTCCTGTACCGACCGTAGAGGAGACTCGAATTCATCGTCCGGACTGGCGATCCACACACTTCCCAGGAGACTCTTTTTTTACCAGCATTTCAAACACGTCTATGGGAGACGCGTCACACACCTCCGGACCCTTTTCACAGCCCACACGCCATCTGTGCAACCGATCTATGAAGCATTGCACCCCGGTCCATGCACCTGGGCACCCGATGGACAGGCCACGGGAGGGTCTATACCCATGTCACGTCAAGTGTTACGTAACTGTTACATCGTGTGTTAGGAGCACGCTCCTAACACACGATGTAACAGTTACGTAACACTTGACGTGACATGGGTATAGACCCTCCCGTGGCCTGTCCATCGGGTGCCCAGGTGCATGGACCGGGGTGCAATGCTTCATAGATCGGTTGCACAGATGGCGTGTGGGCTGTGAAAAGGGTCCGGAGGTGTGTGACGCGTCTCCCATAGACGTGTTTGAAATGCTGGTAAAAAAAGAGTCTCCTGGGAAGTGTGTGGATCGCCAGTCCGGACGATGAATTCGAGTCTCCTCTACGGTCGGTACAGGACCCTGATCTGTCGCAAGAAAGATCGTCGGGTGACGTGTCCTTTTTCGTGCAGTGTCGGCGATCCGATGTCTTTCGGTGACTTTTGGAGAGTACACATGAAAAATGTGCACGAGGTGAACCCTTCTCAAGCGTGTCCGTTTTGCTTGGGCAAGTTTCAGTGGCTGCGTCGGGAAGTGCGTTCCGAGGAGGTAAACCGTCATCGTTTGGAGTGCATGCAAGCCCTTTTTCCGGATATGTTTCCCTTGGCAAAAGAGCCAAAGGTTCCAAAGATGCCAAAGAATTACGATGTGTCACCGGCAGCGTGTGTCGATGTGAACCACACATTTTTCGAGGAAAAAAACTTTTTTTTTCGTGTCACCGGCATCGATGCAAACCACCCAGCAAAAAAAACGTCGTTCCCCAATATTCGTGTCACCGGCAGCGTGTGTCCGGCCCGCCCGAGGAGACCCGGTGTAATTGCGATAAAACTCTCCTGTGAGATCCCAAAAAGTGTTTGAAGGATGCATGACACTTGTTGATTTCACAGTACTTTTGAGATTTGCCACTTTCGATGGATTTGGGAGAATGGTCTCATGCGGATCGTCAAAGTTGTTTGCTCAGAACCGGTAAAAGGTGTTTGGCCGAGTGAGTCTTGATAAACCTGACGCGGAAATTTCTAAATTGCCAGTGTTGGACTCGAAGATGGGTGAATTGCATTTCTTTGGATACTCGCGTGCAAAGAAGAACGAGTCTCGTGGCACATTTATTTTTACATGAGTCTGGGAGAGAAGAATAGTAGAATTTTTTTTTTTTTTTTTTTTTTTTTTTTTTTTTTTTTTTTTTTTTTTTTTTTTTTTTTTTTTTTTTTTTTTTTTTTTTTTTTTTTTTTCATAGCTCCTATATATACCCCGACCACTCTGTGCTTTCAAATGTTCTGATGGCGGAGGTATCCTCCAGCGAAATAAAACGCCTCAATGACAACTATACAAAGTTCTTTTCTGCCAAGAAACACCACGTAGTCTACTGTCAACGTTGTTCGAGTGGCGGTGAAACCGTGGGTACTTTTGCCAGACATTTGAAAACTGTCCACGGCATAGATTGCGATACGGCCTGTCCATTTTGTTATGGCGATGTTCGGTGGAAAAGAGGCGAAATCGGCACTCTGCCTTTTGTGTCTCAGCATCGTCAGACATGCTTGCGAAATTTTTTAAATGGTCACACCGGTGAGATGCGCGTGCCTCAGATTGATGATAACGTGACAACAGCTGAAAAAATGAATCTATGCAGTGACTGGATATTGGCTGCTGTGGGTGTGACTGGAATGTATTCTGGTGAAAAACCATATATTTGTCCTTTTTGTACAAAATCATTGAAAGGGAAATATAATTTAGACCAACATGTCATAAGAATACACACTGATATAAGAATTTACGAATGTGACATGTGTAAGAAATTGTTCGTGACAAAGCGTGAACTAAAAATTCACATTCTAGCATGTCTTGAGAAAATTCCAAACCATCAAAACAAAAAGATGTTCAATTGTAATGATTGTAGTTCCTCTTTTACCACTAAAGGTAATCTAAAACGACACAATTTAACAATACACAGAGAAGAAAAACCTCATGTCTGTTGTTTTTGTTCATTTTCGTCTAAACAAAAAGGTCATTTAGACAGACATATAAAAACTGTACACGCTAAAATTAAACCTTATGTATGTGACATTTGCAAGCGATCTTTTGGCCAGAAAACCAATCTGAGAATTCATTCTATTCTAAATAAAAATTGCATTGTTAAAACAGATCACAAAATCGTAGAACCCGGAAAAAATATGCAAACTACAAGTGCAACCGCCGGACACATGACACTGGAAGGAGAGTTTATCAGGGAAACAATGTCACCAGTGCTGGTGACTGACTAATTGACACAATTACAAACTGACTGAACAAGTACTAATCAAGTTACACAAGTCCTGTGTCCAGCAAAAATGGTTTTTCCCCAGCATTCATATTGGAGTAGTGTTGCTGGTCAACTGTGAAAACCAAAGGACCTTTTGCCAAAATTGATTGTGATTAAAAAAAGTATATGATATGAAAGTCCGTCGTCTCATCGAGAATCCAGTGTCCGGTGGTCTCCAAGATTATTCCGTCATCGGAAGCTGGTCAACTGTAACGATCAAAAAAACCTTTTCCCAAGATTGATTGTACAAGTCTATGATAAAGGAGACTGTAGCCCAGAACGAGAAGCATATATATATATATAGTAACTATAAAAAAAAAAAAAAAAAAAAAAAAAAAAAAAAAAAAAAAAAAAAAAAAAAAAAAAAAAAAAAAAAAAAAAAAAAATTTTTTTTTTTTTTTTTTTTTTTTTTTTTTTTTTTTTTTTTTTTTTTTTTTTTTTTTTTTTTTTTTTTTTTTTTTTTTTTTTTTTTTTTTTTCCTTGATGCATATATATAGAGCCTCACCGTTCTCAGCTGTTAGTCTTTTTGCTTGTGTTCTGAACCTTGAAGATTTTTCATTAGAAATTTCCCAGTCTTATTTTTAAAAGGTTTTGTTCCTTAGAGTTTTATCGGAAGATTGTCAATTGAATCGTGTACAGATTGAACCTTGTCCCAGAAAAAGCTGGATTCAACCAACATGGATGTACGGCAAAAAGTGACTTCTCTCGAAATCCGTATCTACGAAATCAGTCAAGACTTGAAACGACTCTCGGAAACCGATACGCGTGGGGACGTGCGTATAGAGGAAATGAAACGGCAGCTTATATATTGCCAAAGGAAACTTTTCGATTTCAAACGACAACTGCAAAGGCCTGCTGCGGAACATTGAAAACGCGTTTCACAGCTCTGTCCCATGGAAGCTGGAACCCCCCACCTCTGACGGGCAAACCTTTTTTCAACGAAGACACCTGACTTTGGAAATCAAAAAATTGCCAGCGCAAAGACATCGTTGGGTGAAAGAGGATTTCTTTGGATACTCATGTGTAAAGAACAAGTAGTAGCATCTTTCGAGAATGGTTGCGACCAAGATTTTGTATTCAGGTGAGGAGGATGAACCTACTGTCGAACAGGAGCGAAGCGGACATCAATTTGTATCCTTGAGGTGCAAATGTAGAAACACCATAACATTGCATCCAGGAGAAGAGCTAGCATTACCTCTCAAATTTGAATTTATAATTCCATCTGGAAGAGTGGGATACTTGATGGAAAGTCCATCTTTGCTTGTGAACAATATCACGATCATGCAAAGGATGGTATTTGGTTTGCAGCATCGTATTCATATAAAGAACACTGGTCACACGCCTTATAAAATTGACAACAGAGATCATATCGCTGACATGATTGTAATGGCCACAGAAGGCCTAATAATGGAGAAATTCAAACAACACGTCCGCCGCAGCATCGTGTGGCGCCTATTGACCAGAGCTGAACTACGATACTTTGTATTGGGCTCATTGTTCATGCTGTCTGCCAAGTACCTAGGTGGAAGTGTATAGTGAAAAAAAAAAAAAAAAAAAAAAAAAAAAAAAAAAAAAAAAAAAAAAAAAAAAAAAAAAAAAAAAAAAAAAAATTTTTTTTTTTTTTTTTTTTTTTTTTTTTTTTTTTTTTTTTTTTTTTTTTTTTTTTTTTTTTTTTTTTTTTTTTTCACTATACACTTATATATACCTTCACCACTCTGTGCTTACAGTTGTTATGATGGCCGAGTTATCCTCCAGCGAAATAAAACGTCTCAATGACAACTATCACCACTACTTTGATAACAAGAATCACCACGTAGTCTACTGTCAACGTTGTTCTTCGGGTGGTGGCGGCGGCGAAACCGTGGGTACTTTTGCCAGACATTTGAAGACTGTCCACGGCATAGATTGCGATACGGCCTGTCCATTTTGTTATGGCAACGTTCGGTGGAAGCGAGGCGAAATCAGCACTCTGCCTTTTGTGTCTCAGCATCGTCAGACATGCTTGCGAAAATTTTTAAATGATCACACGGCTCTTCAAGGCATCTCTCGGAGTGCATCCCGTCAAAGTCATCGCTAATCATTTTTTCGTTTCGTGTTTTTGAAAAACAATTGCAGTTGTTACGGTACTCGGACATTTTTTCGAGCGACTGTACACATACCGAAATTATACACTTTAGGCAGAATAACTAATCATTAATTAATGATCTTTTTGAAACATTTTTGATACAAAAAATCAACAAAAAGATATCCTTCCCCAGGGGAGGATCGAACTCACAACCTCGGCATTACTCACAGGCACTGCTGTATAAGTACCGCGTGCTAACCAGTTGCGCCACTGGGGACACACAGACAGGACATACTTCTTGAATATTACAGTAAAATATTCTGTGATATCTTCCACAAGCAATCGTTATGCTATAGTACAGCTGCGAAGTGTCGTGCAAGGAAAGTAACTCAGTTTTCCAATAAGATACACATACTAAAAATGTACACTTTAGGACATTAATTCTAGTATATTACAACGTAACATTCTGTAATTGCTTCCACAAACAATCGTTAGGCTGTAGTTCAGCTGTGAAGTGTCGTGCAAGAAAAATTGGCTCAGTTTCCCTAAAAGATACACATACCGAAATTATACACTTTAGGCAGAATAACTTATCATTAATTAATGGTCTTTTTGAAACATTTTTTAAAACAAAAAGATATCCTTCCCCAGGTGAGGATCGTACTCACAACCTCGGCATTACTCGCAGGCACTGCTGTATCAGTACCGCGCGCTAACCAGTTGCGCCACTGGGGACACACAGACAGGACATACTTCTAGAATATTACAGTAAAATATTCTCTGATATCTTCCACAAGCAATCGTTATGCTATAGTACAGCTGCGAAGTGTCGTGCAGGGAAAGTGGCTCAGTTTTCTTAAGAGATACACACACTGAAAATTTACACTTCTATAATAATAAAAGAAAGAGTCTGTCTGTCTGTCTGTCTATCTGTCTGTCTGTCTGTCTGTCTGTGTGTATGTCTGTGGATCGCAGAAGACTTACTTAGACTGCTCTAAAAAATTCGAAATTTTTAATACCTACGTGTGCACCTGAGGCTTAGTTTTTTCATATTTGATTGTGATTTTTAATTAATATAATTAGTTTAAAAAAAACGTCATCCACGTGGGAATGCGGGGGCATAACAGGGCTTGAAAATACATGGACCGGGCCGAAACGGGGCTTGACGCCATCCTCTATTAGTTTGATTGTTTAAGTTTGGTTTAGAACTGCGCTCGCCCTAAGGCAGCTTCATCCTCTATTAGTGTTTGCTTTTTTAAATGCGTATGCGCCAACACGCATTTAATTTTGTTTTTATTTTAAGTGTATTTTCACAAGTAAGCCTCTAAAAGGAAGCAATTAGAAGTTAACGTGTTTCCAGTAAGGCGGGACCATACTGCTAGTTAGGACATAAATTCTAGTATATTACAACGTAACATTCTGTGATTGCTTCCACAAACAATCGTTAGGCTGTAGTTCAGCTGTGAAGTGTCGTGCAAGGAAAATTGTCTCAGTTTCCCTAAAAGATACACATACCGAAATTATACTCTTTAGACAGAATAACTAATCATTAATTAATGATCTTTTTGAAACAAAAAATCAACAAAAAGATATCCTTCCCCAGGTGAGGATCGAACTCACAACCTCGGCATTACTCGCAGGCACTGCTGTATAAGTACCGCGCGCTAACCAGTTGCGCCACTGGGGACACACCGACAGGACATACATTCTAGAATATTACAGTAAAATATTCTGTGATATCTTCCACAAGCAATCGTTATGCTATAGTACAGCTGCGAAGTGTCGTGCAAGGAAAGTGACTCAGTTTTCCAATAAGATACACATACTAAAAATTTACACTTTAGGAATAAATTCTAGTATATTACAACGTAACATTCTGTGATTGCTTCCACAAACAAATGTTAGGCTGTAGTTCAGCTGTGAAGTGTCGTGCAAGAAAAATTGGCTCAGTTTCCCTAAAAGATACACATACCGAAATTATACACTTTAGGCAGAATAACTAATCATTAATTAATGATCTTTTTGAAACATTTTTGATACAAAAAATCAACAAAAAGATATCCTTCCCCAGGTGAGGATCGAACTCACAACCTCGGCATTACTCGCAGGCACTGCTGTATAAGTACCGCGTGCTAACCAGTTGCGCCACTGGGGACACGCAGACAGGACATACTTCTAGAATATTACAGTAAAATATTCTCTGATATCTTCCACAAGCAATCGTTATGCTATAGTACAGCTGCGAAGTGTCGTGCAAGGAAAGTGGCTCAGTTTTCTTAAGAGATACACACACTGAAAATTTACGCTTCTATAATAATAAAAGAAAGAGTCTGTCTGTCTGTCTATCTGTCTGTCTGTCTGTGTGTATGTCTGTGGATCGCAAAAGACTTACTTAGACTGCTCTAAAAAATTCGAAATTTTTAATATAGATTCCTTTTAATACCTACGTGTGCACCTGAGGCTTAGTTTTTTCATATTTGATTGTGATTTTTAATTAATATAATTAGTTTAAAAAAAAAAACGTCATCCACGTGGGATTGCGGGGCCATAACAGGGCGTGAAAATACATGTACCGGTCCGAAACGGGGCTTGACGCCATCCTCTATTAGTTTGTTTGATTGAGTTTGGTTAAGAACTGCGCTCGCCCTAAGGCTGCTTCATCCTCTATTAGTGTTTGCTTTTTTAAATGCGTATGCGCCAACACGCATTTAATTTTGTTTTTATTTTAAGTGTATTTTCACAAGTAAGCCTCTAAAAGGAAGCAATTAGAAGTTAACGGGTTTCCAGTAAGGCGGGACCATACTGCTAGTTAGGACATAAATTCTAGTATATTACAACGTAACATTCTGTGATTGCTTCCACAAACAATCGTTAGGCTGTAGTTCAGCTGTGAAGTGTCGTGCAAGGAAAATTGTCTCAGTTTCCCTAAAAGATACACATAACGAAATTATACTCTTTAGACAGTATAACTAATCATTAATTAATGATCTTTTTGAAACAAAAAATCAACAAAAAGATATCCTTCCCCAGGTGAGGATCGAACTCACAACCTCGGCATTACTCGCAGGCACTGCTGTATAAGTACCGCGCGCTAACCAGTTGCGCCACTGGGGAATCACCGACAGGACATCCATTCTAGAATATTACAGTAAAATATTCTGTGATATCTTCCACAAGCAATCGTTATGCTATAGTACAGCTGCGAAGTGTCGTGCAAGGAAAGTGACTCAGTTTTCCAATAAGATACACATACTAAAAATTTACACTTCAGGACATAAATTCTAGTATATTACAACGTAACATTCTGTGATTGCTTCCACAAACAATTGTTAGGCTGTAGTTCAGCTGTAAAGTGTCGTGCAAGAAAAATTGGCTCAGTTTCCCTAAAAGATACACATACCGAAATTATACACTTTAGGCAGAATAACTAATCATTAATTAATGATCTTTTTGAAACATTTTTGATACAAAAAGATATCCTTCCCCAGGTGAGGATCGAACTCACAACCTCGGCATTACTCGCAGGCACTACTGTATAAGTACCGCGCGCTAACCAGTTGCGCCACTGGGGACACACAGACAGGACATACTTCTAGAATATTACAGTAAATTATTCTGTGATATCTTCCACAATCAATCGTTATGCTATAGTACAGCTGCGAAGTGTCGTGCAAGGAAAGTGGTTCAGTATTCCTAAGAGATACACACACTGAAAATTTACACTTTAGGACATAAATTTTAGTATATTACAAGGTAACATTCTGTGATTGCTTCCTCAAACAATCGTTAGGCAGTAGTTCAGCTGTGAAGTGTTGTGCAAGGACAATTGGCTCAGTTTCCCTAAAAGATACACATACCGAAATTATACACTTTAGGCAGAATAACTAATCATTAATTAATGATCTTTTTGAAACATTTTTGATACAAAAAATCAACAAAAAGATATCCTTCCCCAGGGGAGGATCGAACTCACAACCTCGGCATTACTCACAGGCACTGCTGTATAAGTACCGCGTGCTAACCAGTTGCGCCACTGGGGACACACAAACAGGACATACTTCTAGAATATTACAGTAAAATATTCTCTGATATCTTCCACAAGCAATCGTTATGCTATAGTACAGCTGCGAAGTGTCGTGCAGGGAAAGTGGCTCAGTTTTCTTAAGAGATACACACACTGAAAATTTACACTTCTATAATAATAAAAGAAAGAGTCTGTCTGTCTGTCTGTCTATCTGTCTGTCTGTCTGTCTGTCTGTCTGTCTGTCTGTGTGTATGTCTGTGGATCGCAGAAGACTTACTTAGACTGCTCTAAAAAATTCGAAATTTTTAATACCTACGTGTGCACCTGAGGCTTAGTTTTTTCATATTTGATTGTGATTTTTAATTAATATAATTAGTTTAAAAAAAACGTCATCCACGTGGGAATGCGGGGGCATAACAGGGCTTGAAAATACATGGACCGGGCCGAAACGGGGCTTGACGCCATCCTCTATTAGTTTGATTGTTTAAGTTTGGTTTAGAACTGCGCTCGCCCTAAGGCAGCTTCATCCTCTATTAGTGTTTGCTTTTTTAAATGCGTATGCGCCAACACGCATTTAATTTTGTTTTTATTTTAAGTGTATTTTCACAAGTAAGCCTCTAAAAGGAAGCAATTAGAAGTTAACGTGTTTCCAGTAAGGCGGGACCATACTGCTAGTTAGGACATAAATTCTAGTATATTACAACGTAACATTCTGTGATTGCTTCCACAAACAATCGTTAGGCTGTAGTTCAGCTGTGAAGTGTCGTGCAAGGAAAATTGTCTCAGTTTCCCTAAAAGATACACATACCGAAATTATACTCTTTAGACAGAATAACTAATCATTAATTAATGATCTTTTTGAAACAAAAAATCAACAAAAAGATATCCTTCCCCAGGTGAGGATCGAACTCACAACCTCGGCATTACTCGCAGGCACTGCTGTATAAGTACCGCGCGCTAACCAGTTGCGCCACTGGGGACACACCGACAGGACATACATTCTAGAATATTACAGTAAAATATTCTGTGATATCTTCCACAAGCAATCGTTATGCTATAGTACAGCTGCGAAGTGTCGTGCAAGGAAAGTGACTCAGTTTTCCAATAAGATACACATACTAAAAATTTACACTTTAGGAATAAATTCTAGTATATTACAACGTAACATTCTGTGATTGCTTCCACAAACAAATGTTAGGCTGTAGTTCAGCTGTGAAGTGTCGTGCAAGAAAAATTGGCTCAGTTTCCCTAAAAGATACACATACCGAAATTATACACTTTAGGCAGAATAACTAATCATTAATTAATGATCTTTTTGAAACATTTTTTATACAAAAAGATATCCTTCCCCAGATGAGGATCGAACTCACAACCTCGGCATTACTCGCAGGCACTACTGTATAAGTACCGCGCGCTAACCAGTTGCGCCACTGGGGACACACAGACAGGACATACTTCTAGAATATTACAGTAAATTATTCTGTGATATCTTCCACAATCAATCGTTATGCTTTAGTACAGCTGCGAAGTGTCGCGCAAGGAAAGTGGTTCAGTTTTCCTAAGAGATACACACACTGAAAATTTACACTTTAGGACATAAATTCTAGTATATTACAAGGTAAAATTCTGTGATTGCTTCCTCAAACAATCGTTAGGCAGTAGTTCAGCTGTGAAGTGTTGTGCAAGGAAAATTGGCTCAGTTTCCCTAAAAGATACACATACCGAAATTATACACTTTAGGCAGAATAACTAATCATTAATTAATGATCTTTTTGAAACATTTTTGATACAAAAAATCAACAAAAAGATATCCTTCCCCAGGTGAGGATCGAACTCACAACCTCGGGATTACTCGCAGGCACTACTGTATAAGTACCGCGTGCTAACCATTTGCGCCACTGGGGACACACAGACAGGACATACTTCTAGAATACTACAGTAAAATATTCTGTGATATCTTCCGCAAGCAATCGTTATGCTATAGTACAGCTGCGAAATGTCGTGCAAGGAAAGTAACTCAGTTTTCCAATAAGATACACATACTAAAAATTTACACTTTAGGACATAAATTCTAGTATATTACAAGGTATCATTCTGTGATTGCTTCCTCAAACAATCGTTATGCTATAGTACAGCTGCGAAGTGTCGTGCAAGGAAAATTGGCTCAGTTTCCCTAAAAGATACACATACCGAAATTATACACTTTAGACAGAATAACTAATCATTATTTAATGATCTTTTTGAAACAAAAAATCAACAAAAAAATATCCTTCCCCAGGTGAGGATCGAACTCACAACCTCGGCATTACTCACAGGCACTGCTGTATAAGTACCGCGCGCTAACCAGTTGCACCACTGGGGACACACCGATAGGACATACATTCTAGAATATTACAGTAAAATATTCTGTGATATCTTCCACAAGCAATCGCATTACTCGCAGGCACTACTGTATAAGTACCGCGCGCTAACCAGTTGCGCCACTGGGGACACACAGACAGGACATACTTCTAGAATATTACAGTAAAATATTCTGTGATATCTTCCACAAGCAATCGTTATGCTATAGTACAGCTGCGAAGTGTCGTGCAAGGAAAGTAACTCAGTTTTCCAATAAGATACACATACTAAAAATTTACACTTTAGGACATTAATTCTAGTATATTACAACGTAACATTCTGTAATTGCTTCCACAAACAATCGTTAGGCAGTAGTTCAGCTGTGAAGTGTCGTGCATGGAAAATTGGCTCAGTTTCCATAAAAGATACACATACCGAAATTATACACTTTAGACAGAATAACTAATCATTAATTAATGATCTTTTTGAAACAAAAAATCAACAAAAAATATATCCTTCCCCAGGTGAGGATCGAACTCACAACCTCGGCATTACTCGCAGGCACTGCTGTATAAGTACCGCGCGCTAACCAGTTGCGCCACTGGGGACACACCGACAGGACATACATTCTAGAATATTACAGTAAAATATTATGTGATATCTTCCAAAAGCAATCGTTATGCTATAGTACAGCTGCGAAGTGTCGTGCAAGGAAAGTAACTCAGTTTTCCAATAAGATACACATACTAAAAATTTACACTTTAGGACATTAATTCTAGTATATTACAACGTAACATTCTGTAATTGCTTCCACAAACAATCGTTAGGCTGTAGTTCAGCTGTGAAGTGTCGTGCAAGCAAAATTGGCTCAGTTTCCCTAAAAGATACACATACCGAAATTTTACACTTTAGGCAGAATAACTTATCATTAATTAATGGTCTTTTTGAAACATTTTTTAAAACAAAAAGATATCCTTCCCCAGGTGAGGATCGAACTCACAACCTCGGCATTACTCGCAGGCACTGCTGTATAAGTACCGCGCGCTAACCAGTTGCGCCACTGGGGACACACAGACAGGACATACTTCTAGAATATTACAGTAAAATATTCTCTGATATCTTCCACAAGCAATCGTTATGCTATAGTACAGCTGCGAAGTGTCGTGCAAGGAAAGTGGCTCAGTTTTCTTAAGAGATACACACACTGAAAATTTACACTTCTATAATAATAAAAGAAAGAGTCTGTCTGTCTGTCTATCTGTCTGTCTGTCTGTGTGTATGTCTGTGGATCGCAAAAGACTTACTTAGACTGCTCTAAAAAATTCGAAATTTTTAATATAGATTCCTTTTAATACCTACGTGTGCACCTGAGGCTTAGTTTTTTTCATATTTGATTGTGATTTTTAATTAATATAATTAGTTTTAAAAAAAAAACGTCATCCACGTGGGATTGCGGGGCCATAACAGGGCGTGAAAATACATGGACCGGGCCGAAACGGGGCTTGACGCCATCCTCTATTAGTTTGATTGATTGAGTTTGGTTAAGAACTGCGCTCGCCCTAAGGCTGCTTCATCCTCTATTAGTGTTTGCTTTTTTAAATGCGTATGCGCCAACACGCATTTAATTTTTTTTTTTATTTTAAGTGTATTTTCACAAGTAAGCCTCTAAAAGGAAGCAATTAGAAGTTAACGGGTTTCCAGTAAGGCGGGACCATACTGCTAGTTAGGACATAAATTCTAGTATATTACAACGTAACATTCTGTGATTGCTTCCACAAACAATCGTTAGGCTGTAGTTCAGCTGTGAAGTGTCGTGCAAGGAAAGTGGTTCAGTTTTCCTAAGAGATACACACACTGAAAATTTACACTTTAGGACATAAATTCTAGTATATTACAAGGTAACATTCTGTGATTGCTTCCTCAAACAATCGTTAGGCAGTAGTTCAGCTGTGAAGTGTTGTGCAAGGAAAATTGGCTCAGTTTCCCTAAAAGATACACATACCGAAATTATACACTTTAGGCAGAATAACTAATCATTAATTAATGATCTTTTTGAAACATTTTTGATACAAAAAATCAACAAAAAGATATCCTTCCCCAGGTGAGGATCGAACTCACAACCTCGGCATTACTCGCATGCACTGCTGTATAAGTACCGCGCGCTAACCAGTTGCACCACTGGGGACACACAGATAGGACATACTTCTAGAATATTACAGTAAAATATTCTGTGATATCTTCCACAAGCAATCGTTATGCTATAGTACAGCTGCGAAGTGTCGTGCAAGGAAAGTGACTCAGTTTTCCAATAAGATACACATACTAAAAATGTACACTTTAGGACATTAAATCTAGTATATTACAACGTAACATTCTGTAATTGCTTCCACAAACAATCGTTAGGCTGTAGTTCAGCTGTGAAGTGTCGTGCAAGAAAAATTGGCTCAGTTTCCCTAAAAGATACACACACCGAAATTATACACTTTAGACAGAATAACTACTCATTATTTAATGATCTTTTTGAAACAAAAAATCAACAAAAAGATATCCTTCCCCAGGTGAGGATCGAACTCACAACCTCGGCATTACTCGCAGGCACTGCTGTATAAGTACCGCGCGCTAACCAGTTGCGCCACTGGGGACACACAGACAGGACATACTTCTAGAATATTACAGTAAAATATTCTCTGATATCTTCCACAAGCAATCGTTATGCTATAGCACAGCTGCGAAGTGTCGTGCAGGGAAAGTGGCTCAGTTTTCTTAAGAGATACACACACTGAAAATTTACACTTCGATAATAATAAAAGAAAGAGTCTGTCTGTCTGTCTATCTGTCTGTCTGTCTGTGTGTATGTCTGTGGATCGCAAAAGACTTACTTAGACTGCTCTAAAAAATTCGAAATTTTTAATATAGATTCCTTTTAATACCTACGTGTGCACCTGAGGCTTAGTTTTTTTCATATTTGATTGTGATTTTTAATTAATATAATTAGTTTTAAAAAAAAACGTCATCCACGTGGGATTGCGGGGCCATAACAGGGCGTGAAAATACATGGACCGGGCCGAAACGGGGCTTGACGCCATCCTCTATTAGTTTGATTGATTGAGTTTGGTTAAGAACTGCGCTCGCCCTAAGGCTGCTTCATCCTCTATTAGTGTTTGCTTTTTTAAATGCGTATGCGCCAACACGCATTTAATTTTGTTTTTATTTTAAGTGTATTTTCACAAGTAAGCCTCTAAAAGGAAGCAATTAGAAGTTAACGGGTTTCCAGTAAGGCGGGACCATACTGCTAGTTAGGACATAAATTCTAGTATATTACAACGTAACATTCTGTGATTGCTTCCACAAACAATCGTTAGGCTGTAGTTCAGCTGTGAAGTGTCGTGCAAGGAAAATTGTCTCAGTTTCCCTAAAAGATACACATACCGAAATTATACTCTTTAGACAGAATAACTAATCATTAATTAATGATCTTTTTGAAACAAAAAATCAACAAAATGAGATCCTTCCCCTGGTGAGGATCGAACTCACAACCTCGGCATTACTCGCAGGCACTGCTGTATAAGTACCGCGCGCTAACCAGTTGCGCCACTGGGGACACACCGACAGGACATACATTCTAGAATATTACAGTAAAATATTCTGTGATATCTTCCACAAGCAATCGTTATGCTATAGTACAGCTGCGAAGTGTCGTGCAAGGAAAGTGACTCAGTTTTCCAATAAGATACACATACTAAAAATTTACACTTTAGGAAATAAATTCTAGTATATTGCAACGTAACATTCTGTGATTGCTTCCACAAACAATTGTTAGGCTGTAGTTCAGCTGTGAAGTGTCGTGCAAGAAAAATTGGCTCAGTTTCCCTAAAAGATACACATACCGAAATTATACACTTTAGGCAGAATAACTAATCATTAATTAATGATCTTTTTGAAACATTTTTGATACAAAAAGATATCCTTCCCCAGGTGAGGATCGAACTCACAACATCGGCATTACTCGCAGGCACTACTGTATAAGTACCGCGCGCTAACCAGTTGCGCCACTGGGGACACACAGACAGGACATACTTCTAGAATATTACAGTAAATTATTCTGTGATATCTTCCACAATCAATCGTTATGCTATAGTACAGCTGCGATGTGTCGTGCAAGGAAAGTGGTTCAGTTTTCATAAGAGATACACACACTGAAAATTTACACTTTAGGACATAAATTCTAGTATATTACAAGGTAACATTCTGTGATTGCTTCCTCAAACAATCGTTAGGCAGTAGTTCAGCTGTGAAGTGTTGTGCAAGGAAAATTGGCTCAGTTTCCCTAAAAGATACACATACCGAAATTATACACTTTAGGCAGAATAACTAATCATTAATTAATGATCTTTTGGAAACTTGTTTTAAAACAAAATGATATCCTTCCCCAGGTGAGGATCGAACTCACAACCTCGGCATTACTCGCAGGCACTGCTGTATAAGTACCGCGCGCTAACCAGTTGCGCCACTGGGGACGCACAGACCGGACATACTTCTAGAATATTACAGTAAAATATTCTGTGATATCTTCCACAAGCAATCGTTATGCTATAGTACAGCTGAGAAGTGTCGTGCAAGGAAAGTAACTCAGTTTTCCAATAAGATACACATACTAAAAATTTACACTTTAGGACATAAATTCTGGTATATTACAACGTAACATTCTGTGATTGCTTCCACAAACAATCGTTAGGCTGTAGTTCAGCTGTGAAGTGACGTGCAAGAAAAATTGGCTCAGTTTCCCTAAAAGATACACATACCGAAATTATACACTTTAGGTAGAATAACTAATCATTAATTAATGATCTTTTTGAAACATTTTTGATACAAAAAATCAACAAAAAGATATCCTTCCCCAGGTGAGGATCGAACTCACAACCTCGGCATTGCTCGCAGGCACTGCTGTATAAGTACCGCTCACTAACTAGTTGCGCCACTGGGGACACACAGACAGGACATACATTCTAGAATATTACAGTACATTATTCTGTGATATCTTCCACAAGCAATTGTTATGCTATAGTACAGCTGCGAAGTGTCGTGCAAGGAAAGTGACTCAGTCTTCCAATAAGATACACATACTAAAAATTTACACTTTAGGACATAAATTCTAGTATATTACAACGTAACATTCTGTGATTGCTTCCACAAACAATCGTTAGGTTGTAGTTCAGCTGTGAAGTGTCGTGCAAGAAAAATTGGCTCAGTTTCCCTAAAAGATACACATACCGAAATTATACACTTTAGGCAGAATAACTAATCATTAATTAATGATCTTTTTGAAACATTTTTGATACAAAAAATCAATAAAAAGATATCCTTCCCCATGTGAGGATCGAACTCACAACCTCGGCATTACTCGCAGGCACTGCTGTATAAGTACCGCGCGCTAACCAGTTGCGCCACTGGGGACACACAGACCGGACATACTTCTAGAATATTACAGTAAAATATTCTGTGATATCTTCCACAAGCAATCGTTATGCTATAGTACAGCTGCGAAATGTCGTGCAAGGAAAGTGACTCAGTTTTCCAATAAGATACACATACTAAAAATTTACACTTTAGGACATAAATTCTAGTATATTACAATGTAACATTCTGTGATTGCTTCCACAAACAATCGTTAGGCTGTAGTTCAGCTTTGAAGTGTCGTGCAAGAAAAATTGGCTCAGTTTCCCTAAAAGATGCACATACCGAAATTATACACTTTAGGCAGAATAACTAATCATTAATTAATGATCTTTTTGAAACTTTTTTTAAAACAAAAAGATATCCTTCCCCAGGTGAGGATCGAAATCACAACCTCGGCATTACTCGCAGGCACTGCTGTATAAGTACCGCGCGCTAACCAGTTGCGCCACTGGGGACGCACAGACCGGACATACTTCTAGAATATTACAGTAAAATATTCTGTGATATCTTCCACAAGCAATCGTTATGCTATAGTACAGCTGCGAAATGTCGTGCAAGGAAAGTGACTCAGTTTTCCAATAAGATACACATACTAAAAATTTACACTTTAGGACATAAATTCTAGTATATTACATCGTAACATTCTGTGATTGCTTCCACAAACAATCGTTAAGCTGTAGTTCAGCTTTGAAGTGTCGTGCAAGAAAAATTGTCTCAGTTTCCCTAAAAGATACACATACCGAAATTATACACTTTAGGCAGAATAACTAATCATTAATTAATGATCTTTTTGAAACTTGTTTTAAAACAAAAAGATATCCTTCCCCAGGTGAAGATCGAACTCACAACCTCGGCATTACTCGCAGGCACTGCTGTATAAGTACCGCGCGCTAACCAGTTGCGCCACATACACCGACAGCACATTCTAGAATATTACAGTAAAATATTCTGTGATATCTTCCACAAGTAATCGTTATGCTATAGTATAGCTGCGAAGTGTCGTGCAAGGAAAGTGGCTCAGTTTTCCTAAGAGATACACACACTGAAAATTTACACTTTAGGACATAAATTCTAGTATATTACAAGTTAACATTCTTTGATTGCTTCCTCAAACAATCGTTAGGCAGTTGTTCAGCTGTGAAGTGTCGTGCAAGAAAAATTGGCTCGGTTTCCCTAAAAGATACACATACAGAAATTATACACTTTAGGCAGAATAACTAATCTTTAGTTAATGATCTTTTTGAAACATTTTTGATACAAAAAATCAACAAAAAAACTTCCTTCCCCAGGTGAGGATCGAACTCACAACCTCGGCATCACTCGCAGGTACTGCTGTATAAGTACCGCGCGCTAACCAGTTGCGCCACTGGGGACACACCGACAGGACATACATTCTGGAATATTACAGTAAAATATTCTGTGATATCTTCCACAAGCAATCGTTATGCTATAGTACAGCAGCGAAGTGTCGTGCAAGGAAAGTGGTTCAGTTTTCCAAAAAGATACACTTTCTGAAAATTTACACTTTAGACAGAATAACTAATCTTTAGTTAATGATCTTTTTGAAACATTTTTGATACAAAAAATCAACAAAAAGATACCCTTCCCCAGGTGAGGATCGAACTCACAACCTCGGCATTACTCGCAGGCATTCAACATTTTTTCAACTCGAATGAGTTGCAGCGATAAATTCGAATGTATATTTATTCATGCACTTTGCAGCGAATAGCTAGACGAATCCTGCAAGAAGAAAATTATAATAATAAATAAGTTCATGTGCACGGGACTCACGCACGTTAAATTTGTCGTGGTACAAAGTCCTGATTCCGTGACATTTAGTTGTGATGTGTTCCAGCTCAAGTCCCTGCCTCTTTACTTGAAGAGGTTAAAAAAACGAGATCCGGTCAAAAATAAACCCCGAAGAAGCTCTTGTGTGATATTAATTTTATAAAAATCCCAAAGAAATTAATACCAACATAACAAAAAAATTTATTGGATTTGTTTTATTTAACAGTGACAGTTTACAACGAAAGTTAATGACACCATCTTAACATATCATTAATTAATCTGCTCTTGGGTAAATCTTTTACACACCTACCTTTATCTTGTTTTATGTGTTCCCGTATAATAACAAAAATTCTACTTAAGTATTTAATTAGTATTTAATCTTAATATTTACGGTCCCTATAAATATTTATTTATAAATCAGCAGTAAAATTCGACAATGTCCGAAGCACACCCACACGTTATGCTATGATAACCCATAACATTTTTCAAATTCTACGAGCCATTTACATTTTCAACGACAGACCATAAAACCGCAAGTGGGCAATTAATTACTACCATATCATCAACACCTCAATCTACCGAAACAACCGAAAGCCACAATACAAATTCAGGCCATTCGGTACTTAATTAAAATTGTTTTGCGTGAGAACAGTTACCCTCAATCCTCGTATGTTTTTTTAAAAAACGGTCTTTTGTTCTCTCTCCCCTGAAAAGCATATAAAGTGTGCTTAACCGTTATACCAGCAAATTAAAAAAGCAAATAAAAAACAAGCTCGAAAAAATTTATATGAGAAAATTATGTACGTATATTTTTGTTCTACAGAAATTTACTTAAATAAGTGACTTTATAATTATGGAGTTATAAACACACAAAAGTCTTCATTGTTGGTTCACAAGATATAATACCAATAAAGGTTTCGATAGTTGTTCTCTTCTCCATTCTGACTTAACGTAACCATGTTAATAACAGTTGAATCATATCCAGAGAATATTTTCAACTTTGATGATAGGGTAGACTGACCAGTGAGTGAATAGGCCCCAGTGAATGAACATTTGCTAAATATAATTCGAAAATAAGGATTAAAAATCATTCCACCAGATGGATTGGCAAAACTGACTTCCGCCCATCTAGTAGGAAGCTATCTGACATATGGTTGGTTGTCCTGGTCGTTATGTCCTGGTGTTTATTCACTTGCGAAAGCAGCGCCTTAAACGTTCATTCACTGGTTAGTCTACTCTACATGAGAAGATTTATGAAGAAAGCAACGTTAATTATTGTAGCAAAACAGTTTATTTTGTAAAAAAATGTACATGTTTAGCTAGGAACACAAAAGCCGCACCTTCTCAGAAATCAGAATGGTACACAACTCAGACCGTTTCAGTCAAACGTTTTTGAAGAATCTGATGTCTTTCATGGCTCATCCTTATATTTGCAGTGTAAAGTAGTTCATTTCGTGATGTGGTTGTTCAGGCAAAAGAATAAGTGATGACGGAACACGAAGTATTTCTGCAACATCTCAAAAGTTGGAACTGCGAAAATATCGCCAGCTTCATAGCAATAAAAAGCCAATAAAAGACTACAACGGGTGTTGGGTGGGAGTGTCTCTTCAGAATCCCTATCGTCTTCTGCACCAACATTCTCCATTTTGAAAAAAAGGAAGGTAGCTATTAACTTGGACGGTGTAATGACATTTGCGTGAGGTGAGGTTAAAGATGGCCGCCGTTCGAATCTTCGAAATGGGCGTCACACTCGTGACGAATTTATTGTGTGGGAGAGTTACAGTTCTTGGCGATTTCTTTCTTTTAAAAAATCTTGAGGTGATATGGATTGACCTTCATTTCTGTTAATCGCCCATGGAATTGTGTTGACTTAAAGATTCAAGGGGAGTTTCACGAAGATGGTATACTTGGTTTGTTTCAAAGGAAAATGAAGCAAGTGACAAAGGAAGTTACACCACTATGCTTCGAATCATTTTTGTATTAAAATCGGTCTAAGAAATACTCAAGTTAGAAGCAAAGTGTCGTATTCTTCTTTCAGTGTTACCACGCTGCTTCCACGAACGAAAGAAGAGCAAAGTTTGATGCAACGTTGATAGGCTATGGATCCACCTATTTTTCAGGAAAGTCCTAATTAGTGGAAAATTGTTTTTGCAATAAAAGTACTACTGTGCTTCTTCTAAAGAAAAAGTAATTACGAGTGGTTAGTGTACTAGCCTTTGGAGCTGCTGGGCTCGGGTTCGAATCCCGGTAAAGGCATGGATGTTTGTGCTTGTCAATAAATGATGTTATTTGTCTATGTGTTTGTGTCGTTCTTCTTTGTGTGTCTCTTGTGACTGTCTCTTCTGGCGAGCTGGGTAATGGGCCATAAAGCTTACACTCTCCCTTTAGGAGGGCGCAATCACTGTCATTTGTCAATTACGAAAAACAACAAAATTATATTAAAGCTAACAACTATCAACTTCTACCTCCATGCAATGTGCATTAGATGCAATGTGCATTAGATGCAATGTGCATTAGATGCAACGTGCATTAGTTGCAACGTGCATTAGATGCAACGTGCATTAGATGCAACGTGCATTAGATGCAACGTGCATTAGATGCAATGTGCATGCCAATGTGCATTAGAAAAAAATTCTCATAAAGACACACTATTAATATATTAAAACTGAAAATTAAATTAGGCATTTTAAATGTCGTTTTGCTTGTCTCGATAAAATACAGAGTTTTTAAATCGCATCTTATTTTTTTTTAATATCATTGTAATTTCCTTAATTCTTATAAACTATTTTTCCTTTTTTACTTTTAACCTGTACTTAACTTACTGTGAATGATTAATTTACTTTCTAGCTTTATTTAATTAAAGCTTTATTTAATGCAAGCTCGAATTATCATGCACAAAAAAAAATGGAAATATATAATTAAATAATGTAAATAGTTGATTTGAATAAAAAATACACTGCAAATACTTACGCAATTATATAACAGATAATCTCTTAAGAATAAGTTTTTAATGTTTTCCCCTTTATGATTGAGCATTTCATTTTCCACATTTGAATTTTTCGTTCCCGTTTGGCTTTCCAACTGCTAATCCAATGAGAATGCACATTAAAATGCATTTAGAAAGGGGAAAAATATATTTTCTTTCTGGAACTTAAATCCTATTTCGCTAATCAAGATGGCATAGCGATGTAAAAAACATAAACGAAAAAGAAAAATCTTTAATTACGAAGTATTTCGAATAGTTTGGGCTCAGTGGAAAGCACTGCGATTGCCGGATTAAAGAGAGTAAAGAATGTTTATTAATTAATGAAAGGCCAGCGAAATGCCGTAAATATTTCCTTGAATAGCCTAGCGCTTTTAATTTTTTAGGATTGGGAATTAATTTGCGTTAAGTGCGAATCTTCAGAAAGCCATATTTCAGTACGAGTTAATCCTTAAATTGCTAATTAATTGAGATTTGGTGGAAATTTTTGACTGTAAAATATTTTTACTATACATAGAATGATAAGACAGAATATGTATGTAATTACTTACTATAGGAAATCCAACGTGATTGCGTGAAATTCTTTTGATATCTCTTTGACACTCCATTTTATTGTTCAGCCAATTAAAGTGCAAATTATTTATGGTCATAAAAAGTGATAGCTGACAAATAAAGAAGACAGGACACTTTGTCCCATTTGTCAGAATTTATCTTTAAATATTGTACTTATTTTCATGACATTAGTGTTCCACCGAATTCTTCTACAAAAAAAAACTAGGTATCTCCGAATTTTTATCCAGTTCCACACTCTCAAAAATAACACTTTCATTTTTGATGATTCGTGAATCCTCAAGTCTCATTTCGTTAATTTTGAGGATTGTTTCGTCAAACTATCACGTGACTTTTGAGTAAACGCGAATCCTCACTTTTACGATCGTGATTTGACGATTCTGTATCTTGATTTTGAGGAAACTGAATCTCATTGTTGTACACTCTAAAAAAAAATATGTAAGGTTACTAAGAATTCTCTAGGAAACTCAGCTTCCATAAGTTTTTTTAGTAATGTTACATAAGAAATATGTGTATATATTACTAATTAAAGCTTAGTATCCAATACAATCATTTAAATTGCAAGCATACTATAAAAACTTCAGTAAACGTTACAAGATATATTCTAGTAATCAATACATCCACTTATGTAGTATCTTTACTAGGAAAACCTTAGTAACTAGCAGTTTCAAAAATGTTAAACAAGAGCGCGCCACTAATTTTCGGTTAGTCAGGTATTATTTCGACTTTTCTGGAGCAGGTCTCTTGACAGAACTCGCAACCTCAAGATCGGAAGATCCGCTCGATCGTCTTGCAACGAGAAGTAGCACGTTTGTCCACGCGGTCATCGGGACATGCAGATTCTTTGCGTGTAAATAATAAGGTTAAAATCTTGATCGATATAAAGCTTTCGGATATGAGGTTTTAGAAATAATTTAACGCAATTTGTATGTATGTACTAAAATAAAAAAAAACACGTTTTTCGGTTTCTCATTCGTCATAATTTCGATTCGTCATAATTTTTCGATGAAACTTACATTGATTGAATTTTCACCTTTGACCGATATCGAATCAGACTTTTATCTCTTAGTCTCGTACACTTTCAATTTACGGACGCGATCACCGGTTAGTTTTTGCTAAATCCGATGGCCGATCGAACAAATTTCGAGAAACAAAACAATGCAACAAGGGAAACTACGCATCTCTCAAAAAGATAGCCAGGTGGCGCTGTAAACGTTACATCAATTTACTTAGTATTGCTTAGTATTACTACAGTAGTTTCTTTAGGTTACAGATGATTTTCTAGTAAATGGTGTTTTCCTGTAAAGTTACTAAGTAATCGTTAGTAAATTCAAGCCAAATTTTTTACAGTGTACTCACATGCCCAAAAATGACGAAATTTTTCTTTAGATTAGACGACATTCAAATCCTCATAAAAATGATGATTCAAATTTCCTCACTTTGAGGAAACGAAAACTCGGAGCATTTGCCAGTAACGGAATTGTCAAAATTAAGAAAAATTTCGTCGTTTTTGAGCATTCATTTTTTAGAGTGCATATATACCCTATACTTGCAACTTCGATATCACAAAAAATATACTTTTATTATTTTTAATTTTTCTTTTATAATTGTTAATAGGTACGTTTTTCTAATTGATGCTTATCTACTCTGACATATAAGACAAACATGACTTTTCTATTCAAAAATACCAAATACTGCAGATAACTATTTATATGCTACGAACTAAAAAAAAAAACTAAACTCCTCGGCGCAACAGCCCATTACTGGGCCAAGGCCTGCCGTGCCTCATTAAGTTTTCGTGACCTAGGGCTCTGGGGTGCTAGGCATATGTCCCGGTAAGGTGGTCAGCCTCACACCGAATCCCCAGTGTTTAGTTCCCAAACATGCTTGATACCCATTTTATCGACCCACTCAAGGGATGAAAGGATGGGTCAACCCCACCCCATCCGGGATTCGAACCCCGGACTTGTGGCACGGCAATGCGAAGCACTACCACTAAGCCACTGGCCTCATTTATATGCTACGAGTATAATTAATATTAATTGTTAATTTTTTATATTAAAGAACTATGTGAGAATTAATAAAAACCGAAACCATACATCTACCCCTCGCGTGTAGCTCTAATTAAAGATAATTCAAACTAAACTAAAAACCATACATTAGACACCTTTCACTGTAAAAAAAAATGCCTCTTGATTTTTCCAAATATACAGTACCTAGTAGCTACAATCTTTTTTGAGGTTTAAATAACGAAAAACAATGAATAGCTGAAATCAAGAAATGGTTCAATCGAATACCTAAAAAATGGTGAAACGTTTAACCACACATCCGTTGCAGCTTTAGAACCATATATTTAGTAAAATCAATCAACCAATTTTTTTCTGTGCCGCATCTTTATAGTGATAGAAAATAAAGATTAAATAAGTAAATGGAAATAATGTTTTCAATAAGTGCAGCATAATGTTTTGTTGCTTTGTTTTATACTAAGTAATTTGGCTGCAATCCATAAAAGTCTCTTTTTGTATGAAATACGAATCTAACATCACGTAACAAAATAACTGTAATTTTATTGATTTATAAAAAGCGCAACCATTAAAAAGAGAGCTATTTCCATATTTTTAATTTCCGTAGTCTGCTAAAACTTTGAAAAAAGCAATAAATAAAAATTTCCATGATTAAAGCTTTGTTGTGGCGTATCGTTTATATGTAAGATAAACAAAGTCGCAATTATGTTTATGGCAAAGGAAACAAAATAGTAACTGCGGATTGTCAACTTTAAAAAAAAAATCCCATCTGATTAGGGATATAAATTTTGTCCAATGCTTCCTGTTGTAAAAAAGCACGCACACGGGTAATTGTGTTTTAGTACGCATTTATGGTTAGAGTCTAGCCTTAATGTTCTCATTTCACTAGTTAGTTAAAGAGTGGAGCGGTTCGACCGTTTGCGTGAGTACAAGTCGTTTGAGTGTAAACGAAAAATATTTTCAACTATTTCCTAGAGTAGGTTTGGGTAAGTTCCGCGGTACTTATGGCGACTTTAGGATGATGGTAATCAAATCAGAAACACTCTAAGTACTACAGTTTCCTCTATTAGGGAATGGCATTGAGTTTGGTTGTTTCAAACAAAAGCCATTTTCGATTTTTTTTTTTTCGGTACGTCCTATACCGGGGGAATAACTGGAAATTAAGTTTCTGTGTTAGTTTAATTAAAGTTTGTGCACATAATGGGACTTATTTTATCAAACCAATGAGAGTGTGAGAGACGAACTGTTAAGGCGTTATCCTTAAGGCTTTCAAGTTCTAGGATTGAATAAATTCTATACTGCCATCGTATACACATATTATTTAGTTAAATATCATACCACTTTTTTTCCCTGCAGCTCAAGTGTTGGCCTTGCAATGTTACTGCAGTTCAAAACTACGAGATCCTTCGACATTTTAAAAAACAGCTAATTTATTCAAGGATTTAGTTAGTTAGGTACCCATAATATCACAAAACCCTCAATAAGACTTAAAACCGGAATTGTCCAAATTTTGTAAATAAATGTTTGGAGTTACAAACAAGTCAATCAAAATAATGCTTTTGAGAAATTTGACATCACAGTTAAGTTAACCATGAAACGTATCCTATAAGAAATAAAAAAAAATCTCATTATTTTGATGTCAAACTGTTGTCATTTATAAGCAATAGTTTTGACATCCTTGTTTAGCTGACGGTTTTGGCTTCCGAAAAAGTGTTTTTGAGGACTAATTGGAATTTATATCTGTAGAAAGTGCATTTTTAAAAAAATATTTCTGCTTTTCAGTGGGTTTTTGTCATTTTGGACAAAATACAGTCGTACAAAAATTGAACAAAAATTTAATGTTTTTCAGAGGGTGTGGGCAATATCAATGACATAGTTTGCAATTTTTACATGTATTTCTTCATTTCTCATCTTAATCTGCTACGAACTATGTAAAATTCTTTTGACTATGTAAGGGGACACATTTTCATGCATAAATATAATCTCCAATGTTTTTCGGGACAGTTTTTTTGTAATACTTTTCGTAGAACGGAGACAAGGCCAGAGTTACATCTGTAAACCCAAAACAATAAAAAGAAAGTTTTCGATGAAGGTGTTTCACGCTACAAGCAGTGCAAAAAATTACTACAAGTTATCTTTATTCAGAGATTACTCATGAAGTTTAGTCATCACACATAGCCTTTGTTCAAAATAGCAAGTCTTGTCGCACAGCTATCCCATAAAAAAGCTCCAGTTCACGTCACCAAGCCACATTATTTAGCTACGGTTCAACAACATAGACTATTTAATCAGGCACTGACTTTATTAAAGTTCCTGCACCCACAATGACTTATCAGAATACTTTTAGGTCTTCATTCATTATTGCATTATTTTAGACTTGGCTCATGTAGTTAAGTCGTCACTAAAGTGGCCTGCTATACCCTTAAGAAGCTCTAGTTCAGCTCCCAAACCGCGTTAGATATAGCTACGGTTTAACAGTATAGACTAGTTAATCCAGCAATGACTGTATTAAAAATCCGAACCCACATTACCTACCAGCTTACCTTTATTGTTTTCCGTCCCACAAACAATCAAACCTTTCTTTTTTTCATAAAATGCAAAGCAGTACGTATGTTAAACTCTTTTGGAAATGTTCAGCGCACAATTTCATATACGGCACCCAATATAGTCTCTAATGTTCAAAAGAACATTGTTCTTCCTATGCTCTTAGTAGAAGGGAGCCAAAGAACATCTATAAACCAAGAACAATAAAAGGAACTATATCGTTGATAAATTATTTTACTCAATAAGCAATATAAAAAGGTGTATTTATTCAGGGATGACTCTCTCTCTCTCTCTCTCATGTGTAGTCGTCACTTAACCTTGGTTCGAATTTATAAGGTCTGGTACCGCTATATAGCATCAAAAAGCTCTAGTTCATTCACCCAAACCACGTTATCTAGCTACGATTTAACAGCATATTTAATCAGGTAAAGACTTTATTAAAATTCCTTCACCCACAATTACCTATTAGCATACTTTTATTGTTGTATTATTTAAATATATTGTATATCATGTAGTTTAGTCGTCACTTAACCTTGGTTCGAAATTATAAGACCTGCCGCCGCGGTACCATCGAAAAGCTCTAGTTTACTCAACCTTACCACGTTATCTACCTACAGTTCAACAGGAAAGACTATTTAATCTGACAATGACTTTATTAAAATTCCTGCACCCACAATTACCTATCAGCCTACCTTTATTGTTTTCCGTCCCGCAAACAATCAAACCTATATCCACGAGATACGCGAATCGATCACTCCAGAAACGCGAACGCCTAGTTCGGATGATCCCCAGAGAAATAGACTCCAATTTGCAACCAGAAATTGCCTCTCCAAAAATAAAAATAAAAATTACTCCAAGAACAAAAGAATTCCCCTTATAGAAAGACACACTATTTCCTCATCACTTACAACCCCCTCTGTCACTGGAACCGCTTACCTGTGCTTCCCCTCTGGTTGTAATGGTTGGTTCAGTGCCAAACCTACTACAGCATTTAATGGGTTTATTGTTGACATAGTTGAAGACTACACGGGAAGAACCGATTGATTTTGTAGAGAAGTTTCCTTAGCAGGCCACTTTGGCGATGATAGCGAGTGATCGCCTCAACTTGTGTAAGGAAACCAGTTCCTACCACAGAGATCATATTTAAAGTAAAAGAGTGTCAGATCACGTGACCTCCAATGCTAACGACGCACAGTGGGGTATTTGACCCGAATTCTTGGCCAAAAATATTTTTTGGCATAATTTGTATTAAAATAACATATTTTTAATTTCGACTCAATGTTTTGTCAATAAATGAACTTATTAAGCTTCATTTTAAGAGACGTGCGTTTTTGTGGGGGAGACAGGGCCGTTGCGTGGTTCCGGGCGTCTGCGGAAATCACTAAAAATAACTTTATATTACCTTTTTTTTTAATTAAATTTTGTAATATGTTAAAATTAACTCTAACAAATATTTTGTTTACATCATATGTGTTTAATTTATGCAGGGCCGTCCCGTCATGCCAAAAGATGAGCGGGGCGGTTACCCCTGTTCAACAAGATGACTGGAGTAGGGTCTCCAATATCACCATAAAGTGTATTATAAAAGGTCGAGTGGTTAAAATTAAGATTCAATACTGATTGCGATGCACTAAATACTAATTTTATATAAATCGTTACACAATACGAGTAAAAGTTGGATACAATGAGCAATATAGTTTTCTATGCAAATTAACATCGAAAACAACGCTAATCGAAGCAATGTCCCATGAAACTGTGGTATAACGTTTATTCAATCAAATCAATAAAAAAAAACCTAAAAATACCCAATATTACTTCCAAACAAGATAACAAATCTCTTTTGTGCTGTTTTCTGTTTACTTCGAAACACAGAACTATCTTAATTTGTATATGCAGCTTTTACATTGAATACTTTATCTAAATGTTTTCATACGTTGCGTAACATCTAAAAATTGATTTCGAATTATGTTATTTTCGAATATTTTATAACAATTTAAAATTATTGCTCATGGACCAATAACAAACTTGCATTTTTAAGCCCAATAATTCTTTTAAAAAAGGTGTAATTAGACTTACTTTTACTGGAGAAATCACAACTGCATTTCGAAATCTTGGGGTCCGACTTCTAACACTCAAAGTACTATCTGCTCCTTCAAATGTAACTATTAACTAATATCTAGTTTTCCAGTCTGAATAGTAAAATAACTGCAAGTCTGCAAAGTTGTTTCAGCCGGGAAATCATTTCAATGTCTTAAAGCTGATTATGTGTGACACACTCTTTATGCGGTGCAGTACTTCTATCTTTATCAATAAATTTTGTTTCCCACCCCCTCATTCCCGAAAAATGGGGTGCTGGGATTTGTTTACACAGATGGAATGCTACTAACTTATTAGGTTTCAGTGCCGAAATGTGAATAATTAGGGGTAAGGTAAAAGTAAGTCCAGTACTTCAGTATATATGGTACTCCAGTATATATGGTATAGTTATTTTAAAAAAATTATGGTGACCAAAATTTTATACGAATATGTTTTTGAAGATTCTGAAAAGAAATCTAAAGTCCCCCCCCCCCCCCCCCTTAGGGCATGCGTGTTCAAAATCTGAACAAAATAATGCCGTATTCAAAGTACTTAATGGATTTTTCTTCTTTTTTTACCTAAAGTATTCAAACGCACATTTTTTTAATTCATTAACCTCATATTCAAATTCAGCATCCTTGAAAACTTACATAAAGACTTCTTAAAAGAATTTCCAGCAAAAATCGAAATATTACTGGAATTTTTAAGAGCGTATTTGGATTTGCTGTTTTACAAAAAAACTAATTTTTTTGCAAAGATAGCAAAAAGTAGCAAGTTTTGACTATTGAACATGAAAAACCAATGTTTGAGGACTATGCCGGTGGCAGTAGATGTGCCGGATTCAGGCGGGCACCTTAACAAAATATCACGTTTTCAAAAAATTTTGTTTAAAAAAATTAGCTTTTTTAACTTTAATTATTGAATTTAAAGTCAAAAATATTTTTTAAAAAATATTTTTCTATTCTATAATAAAGCTCAAGTGTTCCTCTATTACATGCACTTTTTGTAGTATTAAACAAAAATTTTTTGAATCGGCCACAAATTAATTAGTAAACATAAAAAAACGCTTAAATTCTAGAAAAAAGTACAATAATTTTATCGAAAATCCGACTTTCGATGCTAATAAAAATGAATGCTTTTGTATGAGCTAATAATTCTTTATATGGATAGATGCACAACTTAATTAGCTATAAAAAGATACCAATTTTGTAATTGTAGCTAAAAACTTTTTTTTTATTTATGGCCAAGAATTCGATTCAAATACCCCACTGTGCGACGGGAGGCGCAAGGAGCTCCCAGAAGAGACCCATGAAGACAGTGTTGTAGGTCACGTGTTCTTCCACTCTAATACTTTAACTCTCTCTAGTTTTAATCTAATATTTTATCTCTCTAGTTCCTATCTACCAAGATTCAGACGATTGACGATCCCGACGCTTGGACCAAGCGAAGAAGAAAGAGAGAAACCGGTTTTCTGCCGCCAATGTCTGCCAAGCAGACAATTGAGGGCGTCCACCTAATAAATCAATCGGTTCTTCCCGTGTACTCTTCAGAGTTATCGTTGAATATTTTCAACTTTGACTGACCGAGGTCACTTTAGCACAGGTGTAAAAAAAAAAAAAAAAAAAACTTTTTTATTCTATGGCTTTATTTACTGCCTATTTTGGACTGATGTGACGACAATCTTTTCTTTTGAATTTGAACGATATAAGTGTATGAAAAATAGGTTGCTGATTGCTGATGTAGGTAGGCATGCTGACGATGTCCATCTGTCCGTATGTCCCCTTTCAAAATTAGTTCTAACATTTGAATCATGAAAATTTCTTTTCTTTTTAGAAAAGTAATGACATCAAAGACCTTTACATTCATACTATTTGCCTGCCTGTCTGTACGTCCTAATGCACATCTGTCCACTTGTCTGTTGACGAACTACCCCATTTAATTAGAACTGAAAAATAATTATTGGTCAATTAAATCTATGTTGCCACATCAAAAATAGAGTTAGAAACTTTGTATAAATTTAATATTAGACGGAAAATTTACTTTTGTCACAAAAATAAGTTTAGAATGAAGTCATAAAATGTAGCACATTGTGACTCTTTTCGGTTGTTCGTTATTTGTTTACTAAGAAAATTGTAAGGCCTTCAATTATTTTTTTTTTCATAAGAAGCTGGTTAGTTTCAATATGCAATTTTTAATTTGCAAGACTCCAGCATTTTCACATATTCTTCGAACTGCAGATAAATTTTTGATATGATGTGTGTGTATGATTAAAAGGACCAACATATTTCATAAGCGTATTTAGTTTGTTCTATTGCTGGATCTAAAAGAGGTTTAAGCTATTTTTAGGTGGCTAAGTCAAACGTCATCCTTAGGGAAAAAGTTACCCTCAATAGAAAGTACTTAATCATAAACTTGATGTATTTTAGAATGTGTTTTTTTTTTCTTCTTTTCACATCATCTTTTTTAATGTAGGGGAGAGCAGGGGAATCCCGCCACCTCGGGTAATGCCGCCACCCCTTGTATCTCGCCAGCGGTGCGCGTGGGAGGGGGGCTGTGAGTACTGACCTGTAGCAGGAAACAAAGTTATTTGTAGTATAGACGCCAATGGCCGTGCGGTGAGTTGGTGTAAAGTTATTTAAAAAATACGGTTTTAAGTGATTTTCATCTAATCTTGAGCCTTCTGAACTTAAGAGATAAGTGACTGTTATCTCTAAGTTAGATAAATCAGTTATATATCATTTAAAAGAGTAATTATTTGGCTATTTTATCACGTCGTTAGTTTGGACGCTAGGCTAAATACCTTTCTTTAAACAAGCCGTCTATGCCATTTTGTCTCACTGGGGTAATGCCGCCACATCACTCTGGGGTTATGCCGCCACATGCAAAAGGATGGCGGCATAATCCGTAAAATAGAAATTTCATATATTGGCCCTACAACCTATTAGTTTTCGTTAGAGAAGCCACGCATCCGAAAAAGAATAACTGAACTGGTCAAATCGACCAACGAAACTTAAAAGAAAAACCTGCATAGTTAGTTGGACATAGAAAGTTAATAAAAGAGCTGCACCCTGTACAATTTACCATTCCAAAAGTAATTAAATATATTTTAGTTCTATATGTATTTGCTTTATTATGCAATTTTCCCTCATTTATAGATTATTTGCTTTGTTTATTGATGTGGCGGCATAGCCCCAGTGGTGTGGCGGCATTACCCCAGATGCAGGGGTAATCCCGCCACTGTGCGAGCTTTAGAAAAATACAATTTTATTCAGTTTATATTAAAGTTTTAAATTTTAAAAAATCACTACAAGATAGGTTATGAACTGTAGTATGCTATGCTCATTACAATTTACATTAATTGCAACACAATTCTGCATGAAAATTCAATTTCCCTTAAGGTGGCGCCATTCCCCTTCTCTCCCCTATGCTTAAATATATAAAAAATATGTATCTAAGCTAATATTTTTTCATACGTAAAAAAATTATTTTTTGGAAAAACTTGATGAAAAAGGAAGAGAAGAACTGAGCCGGTGGTTACAGCTTAAATAAAAAAAATTGATCTGTTGAACTGGCAACCGTAATATGAACGCGGTTCATAAAAATACCTAGTTTTGGCATTTTGTATTTATTGCAAATCAGTATTCTATGTGTAGGCTGTTAAGAAATTTCTTAACCCGAATAAAGGTCTTTTGAACAAATTATTATTTTTTTTATTTTATTTAATTAAAATGTCTGCCTATTAAGTATGCCAGACTTAAACCATTGGTCAGACAGATATAACTATTTACATGAATCGCAATCTATTGCTTGTCTTTATGTAGGGAATTATCGTCGCACAGAGTACAGAGTTACACGGGGGCTATTGACAGATTACTTGTGAAACCTAGAATCTTAGAAATTTTTTATTCTAAAAAGGAAATACACTGCTCAAAACAATTAGAATAGCACTTGACGTATTTATGTTACCCTTTCAGCCCCAACATTCAATTTTTGTCTTCTAAAATTTTAAAATTTGTGAAAATGATTCATTATGCATCCACAATAAAATGGTAAAAAGCAGGGGGGAAATCTTATTTTTTTTAGCTAAAATGTAAGGGGAAAAAATTCATAACTTTCCATAACTTTTGAATAAATTGTAGCAATAATTTTATCAAATCCTTATTTAGTTAAAAATCAGTTTTTAAAAATCTAAAAACTGCAAGCGGGAAGGGTTTTGTGTCAATTTATTTAATAAAGTTTTTTCAGAGTGAATTTTATTTTGCCATGTCTTTCATATTTTCATATACTTAAAACAAACATTGTTTAATTCTTCAAACGATTTGATTCTTCCATATAACGATACATAAATGCGAGCTTAAGTTAGTCAGAAAAAATCGCAAGCTGATGATTCCAAATGGAATCATTGGGGGTGAAAGGATTTAAACCTTGCGTTCCCCCAATTGTTTTGAGCAGTGTATGTAAGTAGTCATACTTATGCATTAAGACTTTGATTTAAGAATGTATTTTGGAGTTTTGCTTCGTTGGAATACTTTCTTTTCTTCATGTAGGGCCTAAACAATAAACATAGCCCTCATTGAAATTTTTCTCTTGGGAAATAGATTCAATACTTGTATAGTACAGGAATGTAAATTAAAATTAAAAATGTCAAACGCGTCCTTCAAAACCCAAATTAGTCACATCACTTTCAACCCTCAACTGCCTTTCTTACAATTGATCAAAATATATTTTAAAAGTAATTTAAAGACATCATGATATTGAGTCAAAGATTTTAGAAAATAATAAATAAATTTTAAGGGATATAAAACTAGTTTGAAAATAATCTAAATATGCTATAAAATTGATTCAAATATAATATGCAATCCTGATCCTAATAAATAATAAAATTTATCCTAATATATTTGAAAATAAATAAACGTGTATTATGAAATTGATTAAAAAAATGTGTTAACCTTGATACGAATATACTATGAAATCGCGATTAAAATAAACTTCAAAATTGATCCAAAGTCATCTGAAAATTAATTAAAAACATTCGTAAAAGTTATCCGATAGTTGGATTAGCTATGAAGCGTAATGGTCGGCCTCTTTGCACCAGAGGAAGACTCAATCTCATCTTGTTCCTTTATAATCATCTCGGTGTAAGAAAAAGGAAGATAGGAAACCCCGCTGTCCAATATTTGATTAACTTGTCAGCCGGCCACTCAGGCGTAAAGGACGCATTATTTTTTTTATTTTTTTAGTAAAGAATATGACTTGGTGGTGCGAGAAGATGCTGGCTCGGCATCCCTCACAACGTTGGTAGTTAATGGAGAAAACCATTTTCAATTAAAAGTTTTCAATTACATTTTGAATACGTTCAAACTGTATAGATACCTTTGTGTTTTAATCAGAGTTTAAAAGACCAACGTATTAAGCACGACAATTAGTTCCATTGTTTTATTTTCATCGTTGTTTTGCACTGAAGACGGACTTCGTTCTACGTCAACGGCTTCATGTTTTTTTAATATCTTTTGATCTTTCATTTGCGTTTTATACGTTGCATTTTTAAAAAACTCTTATGCTCTAACAGGCTTTTTAGCCTTTAATTATAGAGCTTTATCACAGAAAATGAAAAACTGGTAAGTTTGAACTCGGGTCAAAGGACGCAGCTGAAACCGTATCGTAAGCTAATACCCAGCACAACCGGAAAGAATATTAAAATTTGGACCATGAATAGATGTAGCTTAGTTCACTAGCTCTACAGAAACACCGATCTTAATAGGCAGCTTGTAAACTTTTACGCCCGATTTGAGAATCGAGTTCAAAATGTATTTATAATCATTCTAATTTTCCAACAATTTCCTTCCCTTTTCCGTTTGTCGCATGCTAAAGTTTTGGTGCTAAGGTCTTTGAGCATTAAAATATGGACATGTAAGAGTCTCTTAAATTGATCTGAAATGCCCATACTTTTAACGATACAAACACTCAAATGTGTGTATTCAATAGTCTATGGATATTTACTAATCTGTTTACCCATTAATTATTTACCAAGACTTTACGCAGACATTTATTTACGATTTACTTAATCTCACATATCCTAGCAATTGCTAACTCAATAACTATATTTCTCGAGCGGAAATAAAAAATATTTTAAAAAGTGTGGGTCGAAAGCTGCAAATTACGTTGTCAAGATCTGTGTAACTTGAGCCATTTAATTAGTCCCTATTTTACCAAATGATTGATAGATAAGAAACTTACATGAGGGGAATTTAAATGAAAAACAATTATAAATGAGAAAGAACAAAAATAAATGTTTGGATTTCAGGTAAATGAATTGCCAAGTGCAAAAAAAAGCATAATTTTTAAATAGGAATTACTTAAAGTAGAGAAATTTATGTATGAAGTATTGGATGCAAGAACTTGAGCTTCAAACTGAATCTGAATTTTTTTTTTCCATTGTAACAACGAAAGTTCCTTTGCCGTTATAGCGTGCGAATATCAAGATATAAAAAACTTAATTAATATGTATTTGTGCCAATGAGTGTTAGAATTTTTTTTTAAAAAATTAGCCATCTCTTTGTTTCGTTTTTTTTTAATGCAAAAAGAGAAAATGTATGCACTAGTGTTCTAAATGCTTGATATGTTTATGGAGGAATTTTTTTTTCAAAATTGCGATTTTTTTTTCTGCTCAACTTTATACATAGAACTTAATATAGAATTATAAAAGCTTCACTTCTTTTAAAGAGTAGAATGATGAAACACATCACAATGATAGCAAGAAATACTTAGCATATCAGTACAAAAAAAATTCGTATTATACTTCATCTACTTCGAAACCTGTTGAAGATAGCTGAAATGACCAAAAAATACTTAATGGTAATAGGTTTTTTTTTTCTTAAAATATATTGGTAAAAGATAGTTCTAAATAAACTGACACCTTAGATTAAAAAATATTTTTTCCCTCTAAATTTAAGGGAAGTTTTTTTTTTCACTAAATTAAGATGGAATTTTTTTTTAGGTAAAGCGCTTCATCCATACATTTTAACGAATACCGCTTTTGAATCGATTACGCAGAGTAAAAAAATCGAATGAAATAGAAGGTTTAAAAAAAAACAATTTTCGTTCCTATAACTCAACTAATGAAATTTTACTCAGCGAAACAATAGAATGATAGCGATTAGAACAGTTTTTTTTATTCTCGCCGATTTTCATCACTTTTTTACCTTTAAATGACACGTGAAAGTCGAGAAAGAAAAATGCAGAGAAAAAAAGCGCGGGAAAAAAACACAAAAGATTCCAAGTAGCTTTATTGGAAAACTGCCTAGATGAAACTGATCAGAAGAAATGGCCGGTGAGCCATGGGGTATAAATGTTTATACAAGAGAGCAATTGTTATTTTACTTTAGTTATTTTCTTAATTAAGAGTGAATGAGAATGATTGAGAACAATTTGGGTCTCCAAACCAAAGTACCACTGTGTTAATCCAATCCAAAAAAAAAATCAAAGAACCATTTTCTTTTAAGCCTCAGTTTTCAATAGTTTTCAAATATTTTTATATGATAGATATTTCTTAACTTACAGGTCACTATAATCACACGTTTTAAAATTGGTTAGAATATATAAATTAATAAATTTCAGTAGATAATTTAAAAAAAATATTCGATCCAATTTCTGAAAGTGGAATTATAGAGATCTGTTAATCTATTTATAATATGAAAAAAAACATTCGTAAAGCTATTCAATATATCAGGAGAAATATGGCTTAAAAATATTTTTTTCAATTGAATTAACACAGAGATACATTGGTTTGAAGACCAGCGGGCATTCGGTCTCTAGTGCCCTTAACCATTTAAATTCTTTTTCTATTTAAAAAAATAACTGTATCCCAAAGCACACTGATTAAACATAATTAAACTCATTTAGTTGGTTATGTAACAAGAATAGATATGATCATATGGAATTTTTGGTAAATTAAAATCAGAAGACGTGACTAAATGTCCCATCGTGGTATGGTGCAGGCCCTCTGATCAAATACGGTCTTTGGCACTGTCATACCATAACAGTATTGTGAAGATGTGGAATCCGTAAATCTAATGGTAAAATTATAAGTTTGGAAAGGGCTTTGGCGAATCGAACGGGGAGGAGCAAGGTTTGTGGGAAAGAAGAAAATGTGTGCCGAAGCGCTGCGGACTTGCGGAGCACTGTAGGTGTGTAGGTGAAAAAGGTTGTAGTTTAGAATAATTAATACCTGGGTTGTTTGTTTGAGAGGTTCAAGACAAGGATTGACGTAACTGTGGCGTCAATATATGAACATAGATGCTCCAAAGTTGTCTATTGCACATGAAATACATGGAAATCTAATGTCCTGACATAGCCGGCCCGCTGGCGCAATGGTTAACGTGTTGGCTCCTGGAGCTGGTGGGCTCGGGTTCGAGTCCCGGTCATGGCAGGGATGTTTGTGTTCATCAATAAATGTTGTTATTTGTCTAAGTGTTTGTGTCGTCTCTTTCTCTGCGTGTCTCTTGTGATTGTGTCATTTCTGGGGTTGAATACAATAGACCTAAGGTCGCAGTGTTCGGCGAACTTGCCCTCCACCAAGAAAGTCATAAGTCATAATGTCCCGACATTAGATTTACCGGTAGTCCAGACATTATTACCATGATATATTTTGCATTTTTGGTTTCGGGTTATGAGTTGTTGGTATTCTGGCTTGTCGGAACTCTTGATTGTCGTGATTTAGACTGTCGGTATGTATCCAAGACAAGTATATTAGTTGTGTTTAGTCTGTTGTAATCACAACTAAAAAAGAATTTTTCTTGATAATGTAAACAGAAAATAGTAAACGAAATGTTACTTTCCTTCTCATCCGAATGCTTGTGCTGAAAAAATATCCTTCCCGAAAAGCAATCACTATTTTTTTTCTTCGTCTATCTCGCATGATCTTTTTCGTCCTATTTTTTCATTAGTTCTGGGATGAAATAAAGGATTAATCTGTTTCAATGTTGACAATAATTACAAAGGAATGTTGCTGTTGTTAGGTCTTTTTCGACAGGAAATTGAGTTATTATTTCGGTATCAATCTCTTTGCAGAGTCCTCCTCTTCACAGAATATCCTTGAATACTTACTCATTCATAATAATTTGATATAAACACAATCTAAGAGTTAATAATTACTTTTTCTTGAATTTATAGTAATTGATGTCTCTGGCAATGGGAAATTGTGAGCAATTTAAATAGTTTTAACTTGCATTAAAATATGTTCTTTTGTTTGAATTAGTTTGAGGCATTTTTCCAGGGTATGTCTTAAATAGAGCCATGGCACCTCTCCCCCCTCCCCTCTTTCACCCATTGCTTTATTTTAAAAAAAATGCGCATAAGTTTGATACTGCAATCCTTAAATAAAAGTGAGAGAAAGTTTAATGTTATTAGGATGTTTTCTACTATTAAACTATTATTGTTATTACTATTGTTGTTGCTGTTGTTATTATTTTATAATTGTTCACAACCATTAGTAATGTTATGAGATAACTTTTAACTTTTTTAAAAATCACCCCATCCTGGATTAATAAACTTAATACGTTCTTGAAATTACTGGCGTTCTTTCAATTGGTACATATTTTCTTGATATGCGTAATGATATAAATGTGGAAGGGACTATTTTTAACCATGAATTAGCATTTAATTAATTTCGTATTTTTTGTTGTTAAGGTATTTTATTTGTTGGTGTCTTCAAACCATACAAGTATAACTAAACGGTTGGCATAAAAGACTATATCGCTGACAGCAATCAAAAGTAATTTTTGGGGGATATGAAGAGCATTTTTTAAAAGTATTTTTTAATCAAATTCTACCAATTTACCTATAAGATATACAAGTAAATATTCTTTTTTTTTGTTCCCTTCTTTTTCTTCTAAAGCAAATGTCATCGCAAAGTGACCTTTGCTTCATTAGTTTTATAGTTAAAATATTCTAAATTTAAAATGCATATGATATCCAATCCATGTTTGATAAAAAAAATCGTCAACATATTTTTGAAAAACTGCTACCATGCATTTAGATTAAAGAGAAAAAAAAAAGATGAATCGAAATTGCATCCAAAATGTTTTATTTTTTTAATTATTCCCCAGAAGTATAGAAGTATTTAAAAAAATGTCTTAGAAATTTTCAATTAATATTTTCTCAAACGCACCACATGTCCTACTAACATCAAATACAAGTTCTCCAAACAAATCTAATTAGAATTCTTTATTAGTTCGAAACGAATCGATCGTTCGAACATTTCCAGAATCATCAGACGATTAATTTCCCCTCTGAATTCTTCTCCATTGATGAATTCATAGGGAAATTGGAACAGAAATGCCCTCCATGATACGGATGGAATAAAATTGGCTTAAAATTATGTTGATCCCACTACAACTATAGAATACGCATTTTTTTAATTATTATTTTCTTGTTTGGATTGAATTCCTTAGAGCAATAAATGTATCGTTTTAGAGCCTAAAACGTTATATTGGCTACGGGTCGTTGTGTAAAGAATGTATTTTTTTTTTCAAAAATATCTTTGCAACTATGAAAGCTCTATATCAGCAACGCTCAGCGCAAGCGCGATTTTTTATAAAGCCTTAATATGACTTTTGTCGAGTACCTTAGACAGTAAATAAGATACTCATTGGTCCCTTTTTCTTTCTAATTTTGAAAAGCAGTCATCGCTTGTCTACTTAGCCCTTAATTAGTTAAGCAAAAACTATAACAGGGAGGCTCAAAATTAGCCTTACAAGTAATGATGTACCATTGGTAAGAATTTTGGGTTAGTTTTGCTGGTTGGCTAAAATAAAGTCGTACTACATCGTATCTTATCACAAAAAAAAAAGATTTCGTGGACTTCGTTAGGTTCAGTTTCGAGATAGCTTCGGAATATTAATTTGATGCTGGAGGAAAAAGCAAATATTGTTTCCAGAGTATGAAACTTCGACTCTCGCCAACTGCCAGCTATCCTATATAAGGGCTGTAGGGAGCCTAGTGGTCAAGATCTCGGTCTCGAAATCGAGTCCCGGTGCCACTGAAGATCTACCGATTATATGCGGAGTACGTGCTCGTTAAATCTGTTGGGTCCGAAAGCCCTGTGGTCGGTCATTGCGCAGTTTACCATGGGTACATGTTCCTGGAGAAAATTTCCCTCCCTTTCAGGGACATGTCTAAATTGTGGAGGTGGCGACAGATGGCAGCATCTGTCATTTGTGTATGTGTGTGTCTTGTGTTGTCCTACTTGACAATGGTTTATAAGCGGGTCCTTGAGACCAAGCACACAAGCCTGAAAATATATGTTAACCTACCAACCAACCAACCAATCCTATATAATGTTTTGTGCAGTTGGAAAATTTGTGCTTTTGTTTATAAGTCGAAACCACTGCGGGGAATCAGAGTGAGGAGCACAGACGATGTATCCTTAAGATCATCTGAAAGTATGAAAATGAAGATAGTGTATAGTATAACATTCATAAACATAAAAAGAAGTCCCTTAATCAACTGACTGAACAACCAGACATGCTTTCGAAAGATAACTGTTGCTGTATATAAATAACACTATACCTAACTTACTATAAGGCTACTATTGGGCCACCCTGTATTGTAACGTTCTTAAAACCAAGACTAAATTGTAGTGTTTTATAATGGGGCAGGTTTGACGTCTCGAAGGGAAAAAGTTCCCCCGGATTAAATTAAGGTCACGATTGATTAATTAATATAGTGGGCGTAGCCGTAGCATACCAACAATCACTGAAATCACTAATAAAATACAGGAATGAAAGCAGTAACTTCTACGTCACGTGAAACAAGCCAATTAGAATATTACAGTGGGATCGTCATTGTCAAGGTTTGTCTAAAAACAGACAATCTAAGTGAATTTAAAGGAAATGTTTCGCTAAAAGACAAACGACTCTTTGTTCTGTATCCATGGCGATTGGGAATCATTTTTTAATCGCTAAAGCTACTCATCTTAGATTTTCCCAGAAAATGAGATTAAAAATAGCGAAGGTTTTTTTTTATCCTCCATACTTGCCTCCAGTCTATCTTCGCTTTTATCTGGAATGATTTTCTCTCTGGTTTCATTCCCCAAGAGATGCATTTTTAAAATGATGTTCGAATCTAAGTGCTCCCAACTTTTTTTCCCTTCAAGTTTTTTTTTTATTTGTTTTCATCTTTTTACCCGAATATCGATTATAATTACGTGGGAAATATGATTTTTAGGAGATGGCTCCGAGGGAGATTTATTGATATGACGGAGTGTATTTCTTGTGGGTGTAAGCACAGAATCTAAATTGGGTTAAATGGTCTTTATCTGGATAGGTTACTTCCAATTGAAGTTATTATTTTTCTTCAAATGACCACTTTCAAAATTACTAAGACCTTCACCAATTGCAAGCCCCAGTGCCACGTTGATTCAAAAACAGACCCAACTGGTTATTTTTTTTTCAACAAAATCTTGATATTCAATTTTAATATACAATTTGAACTGGGAAAAGAGCGTTTGTTTGTGGAAGAGAAAACAATTCTCGACGTTACCGTTGAGTGGACGTTTTAGTTTAGATAATGAGATGATGTCAATTGGCTTGTTTCTGGGGTTTAAGACGTCGCTGTAAGCGTGGCAGCTCCAGTTACCCATTAGTGAAAATATTCAGAAACAAGAAGTAGAAATCTCTGCACTTCTAAAAGTATTAGTGATGTATTTTTTACTGAGTACACTATTATTTAGATTGAAATATTAAATTATTTTAATGTAATAGCAGTTAATTGCATTAGCATCGATAACACCTTGAACATTACCGATAAATGAAATAATTTTTCACAGCCTCTTTTTCAAAACTCACAATAAAAATTCTATTAATTCATTATACCTATTCGTAGTATCTATACTGAATTATAAAAGCATGCAATTTCAACAGTAGTAGCCAGACTGAAAGTAAAGAAAATCTTTCCTGGTGGTCATCGAATCTACAAAAGTTGTCTGATGAAGAACTTTTCCTAAAGACCATGGCTTCTGACTGCTCTGGCATATTTTCAAAGCTCTTTTATGTTGATCTTACTCCCCCGCATCAACTATTCTACCCTTCGAAGGTTATTGATTTCGTTTGGTCCGTTTTAGATACTTTTAGTACTACTTTTGCACTACCCGTTTGGACGAGACAATTACAGTGGAATGCTAGAAAGCTAATGTGATTTTAGATACTTTTAGTCCTATATGATGCACTTGCACTCCACTTTCGGGCGAGACAATTACAGTAAAATACTAGAAATTTAAAGTGTTTTTTTAAGTACTGTAAATTTTTTATGTGAAAACTATTTTATTAAATATTATCACAACTTTAAGCCTATGTGACACAAAGTTTTTAGCAGATAAAAATGCAACAACTTTACTTACAAATAAAATCTGAAGGAACTTTATTAGAAAGGACCTAAAACAAAACGAAATTTCCATTATTTTTTCCCATAAATCCAGTCTTTTTTAATTTTAGAAAGATGACTGGTCATAGGAGTTACTTTACAATTGGTTAAAATGCTCTTTTGTTATTTTATTTTTGTGTTTCAGAAAATAGACTACAAAGCAAAAAAAAGTTGTAAGTGTACTTTTTTTAATACTGCTTTTATTTTCTACCGCTTTGCGTTACATAATATTTAGTATTACTTGTATTAGGTAACTTGCTATATATTATTTTTGTTAACTTCAGCGGGACTTTTTGGTTCGTGGATTTTTTTTAAAAAAAATATAATGAATGGAAAACAATGTTGCGTTAAAATGAGATATTATCAATTGTTCGCTAATATAATGTTCCTTAAATGCTAATAATTAGTAATATTTAATTTTCATGAATTAAATTTTCTATCCATTTGTTAAATTGAGTAACCTATTTAATTTACATTGTTTTGAACTGATAGTTAAGTTATCAGTTAGTAAATATAGTTAGTAAACTTAATCTATGCTTTCATTTCAGCGTCACCTTGCTACCTACGTTTAACAACGTGATTGCAAATAAAAAAATCTCAAGTTTTTATTTCAGAAATTTATTAGGTTTGCTAAATATTTTACTCACTCACAAGTTTTCGTTATTATCCAGAAAATATGTTTTATTTGGTTCTTAGTTTTATGCATAAAAATGTAATAATATTATGTAATATAGGATACTGTAATAATATAACGAATAATATAAGATAAATCATTAATATGCTATATAGCTATTCCCTTATTTATATAAACTGCATAATCAATATTTTTTGTGAAAAAAAAATCCTTTGCAAATGCGTAAAGACTCTGTGAAAATGCTTGATTTTCATCTGCGTATACACTAATGTTTTCTCTGTGAAAGGAGTGTAACCGCAGCAAAAACAGTTCTACAGAACATCTAAGGCATGATGAGGTGTAAAGATGATGTTTCTAGATTTTTCTTTTCACGAATATAAAATCCAGTTTTCCGTTGTCCTAACTGTTATCAGCTGTCTATTTAATTTTTAAATGCAATCCTCATTATAATTTTGTAGGTGGATTGAGATAATAATTTTAACTGTGAGGGTTTAAGGAAAAGCCTTTCTTACGATTTTGGGAGTATTCGCAAGGAAAATCTTGTTATTAAAGTTGGTCTTATACTATAAAAAAACGCTTTTTTTTAGCAAAGGTTGCTAGAACTCCATCTTTCAGCCTCGTTGTTGTAAAAATTACAAACTGCTGTTATTTAAAGTGAAAATTTTTCAATGATCGTGGCACCATCTGTCATGAACTTTTAAAACTAAAATAATCTGCATAGTTCTGAAGCAAGAACAGGGTGCTATTTTGGCAAATTCCGGTTGTTAAGAGGATATTTCAACGCTGGGCAACTGAGAAGGCACTGTTGTTTTAATTTTAAAAAGAGCAGAATTTCTCTAGCTGGGACCCTTGTCTAGCTGCATTGCATGATGTGACAGTTTGCTAATCGATTGAGTTTCATTTTCATTGCGGTTGTTGCTTAAATTCAATTTACAGCGCTGATGCTTGAAAAAATACAACAGAAAAGGTAGAAATTATCAAAAAAAATTGTAAGGTTTAAGATATTATTATGTGACGCAATAATTATAACTTCACGGGGTAGTAACTGGGACGTAGTAAATGCTGATAAAGTTAAAATTAACAATTTTTCGGCATCTTGATCACAACGAAGACGTGGTAAAGGTTGAAAACATCTCTATGTTGACAAGTTCTTTACATGTATGTAGTTGAGATTGTCGTTGACATGTGTTCGTCTTCTTTTCTACAGGTAAGTTTGCATTTCTCTGAAAAAAAAGAAAAGAAAAAAGTTCTGAGAGGTTAACCCGAAAATTACTTCATGCCGAATCCTTTCAGCGTGTCATTTCTTGTTCATTCATAAAAGTAACAAATAGGAAATCAATCAAACAAGGAAAGGAGGCGGCATCGGTGTATGTTTTTGCCGGACTGTAGACTGCCAGACGACTAATTGCCCTAGATCGCCAGGGTGGGGGAATTCCCGTGGGCGGGTCCGGTCACTGGTCCGGATATGAGTCGGCCGGATCAGACGGAAAAAGCCGCATTAGCAGGGAGGGTAGCTATCCCTTGAGGGATTAAGGACTGACCTAGTGGCTGAATTGCAAGCGCGATGGTAGCCAAATCCAAGATGGCGGAGCTCGCCAAGGTGGAAAATAATAACGAATATCGGTGAAGAAGTATCTTTTAAAAGAATAATGAAGTCTTTTAGGAGGCTTTAGAACTTGAAAATTTGGCCAATATTCATAATCGTTGTGTTTGCGATGTAATTTGCTATCACGAAGGGGATTAAACCAAAGCGAAACGAACAATGTCCAACTTACGCCAACTGGGGAAAAATAGAGCATTCTTGGAATTAAGTAATTTATAACTTTCAAAACAAATGTTATTTTAAAATAATAAAGTTATTATAAAGTAGATTTTCTCCATGAAAGGATTTTACTAAATCAAAGTTAGCTCCGCCGATATCCCATTGAGTTAGCAAACATTATTTTTCCAACTTAATAACAAAATTAATTTTTAAGTATTTAAATTAATTTCTAAAGTAATATATAATTTATTCAAACTAACTTAATTGCAATAATGCATTTTTCATTATTAATTATGCATCCGTTGCTTCATAAATCTTCCCTACATCGTCGAATTATATAGTTAGGTAGTTTTTTTTAATTAACTATATTTTGACCATTTTGCTTCAGTTAATCAAATATATTGCAACTACCCTAATACATTAGCTTATGTCTGATCACGGAAGCTATTTTTTGCCACTGTGTTTTGAGAGAACACAATTATTTAAAAAAAAATAAATAAAACGCCAAGTAAGGCGCTTGTTTCACAAACATGGTTGCACTCATCGCTTGCGGATTTTTATTTGATTGATTAAAAATATATTTTTTGAGGATTACAGATTGCGTAAGGGATTTAGTATCTCCAGACATAAAAGTGCTAATAATGTAGGGGTGCTAAATTTGATTAGGTATTTCGTATTTTGTTCTGTAACGATGACAACTTTACCAAAAACTCTTTTAAAACTTTTTTGATATCTTCTTTTATCTACAAATATTTAATAAATTTTAGATTTTTTCATTTACTATGTAGATAATGACATTAGATTGCTTAGATTATTAGTATTCTTCAGACATGTGTGCTCTGGAGAAGTAAAGTAAAAATTTCACTTTTTTTTTCTGTCTGAACTTCTGAAACTATGTTCTAAAATGTCAGGATATTTATATCCATCCCCAAAATTTGAATATAGCTCATTAAAATATAGCTAAACCCCTAAGTCTGCAAATACATTCATGACTCTCCTACACCCAAAGCCAGTGGCTCGAATTCAATGTAAATTCACGGAAGAACCAACCAGCTTTGAATTTTTCTGTATAGTGATACTAATAGCACTTCTGTGCCAGACCCCTATCCGGCTTTCAAACACAAAATGAAATTTAAAGTAACGACACTTGTTTAACTTCGTCAGTACGGATCTGAATAACAACCTTTCTCTTCCCATTATAGGGTGTCTGTATCTGCACAAACTCTGCGTAATGTTTCGCTGAGTTGAAAACATTCTAACTAACAAAATACTAAGATTAATACAAAACCTTCCGAAAGAACGTAACAAGTGCGCCTAATCCAAACATGAATTAATAAAATTGTACTAAATATTTAATTTCAATTAAAATCTTAAAATATTGATAGGGTTTTGAATTAAACTTACCTTAGCGGGATTATGTTTTTTATAAACTTGCATTATATTTAGATAATATTGCTTTCAAATGCAACAATATTTTACTATTCATATTTACTAAACGCTAAGATGGTTCAATATTTATTTTTGTTTATAGTTTACATTTTTTTTAAATCATAGTGAATGGTTACGATGTGCACTCATAGAAAAGAATTGTATATTCGAAATTAAAAAAACACACACAAACTGTCACCTTTCTCCTTCAGATGAGCTACACTGAAGAGTAGAACACAAACAATAATCTGACACTAAAACTCATTTTTGTTAGTATGCATTGGTGGATATTATATTTTTCCCTCATTGACTTGACTATGGCTTAATTATTAATTATACAATAATGCATTATAAATTAATGCAGTAGAGTCCCGCCTATCTGAAAGGTACCGCTGCGTACGATGTCGCCCTTAACGGTTGCGTTGGGTGCCTATTCAGGTGTTGGCTCGTCACCTGACTGTGGTTCTAAGACACGACGTCCGTCGCCAATAGCCCTCGTGTAGCTCTAGTGCGACGATAATTCAAACCTAACCGAAAGGTACTGGACCAAAATTGGGCAGCAAAAATAAAAAATACTACATATTTTGAGAAATAAATCCAACTTTGTAAGTACGTAGTTATTTTTTGTGTATTTATTTACGCGTATACATTTCATATTTTAACCGAAAGGGTTCGGGGATTTTTATAAACCGAATTTCGGATAAACAGGATATCTGTTCTATTTAGTTTTGAATTACTACGATCTTTGGAGAGTCATCCTTTTTTCATTTAATTCAAGCTTTTATTCAGTAAGTTCCGAAATAATGCAAAGCTTAAAACTTAATTTAGGGATAGGGAGAAAAAACAGGTTAAATTCTTTTCACACCAACTCAGCGGCAAGTACATACAGTAGCGGTGGTTCTAACAATGGGGATCCGTTGAACCATTGTGTCGTGTTGTTGCATAAATCTGTTAGCATCGGGGCTTGATTAAATTGTCGCAACCTGGGCCGGTGATCCGAAATGGCATCGTACTGGAACTCTTTCAAACGGTGCGAAAAGATATTTAGGATATTTTCGGATAACAGTACAATCGGCTCTTTCTTAATTCCTATATCTTCTTTAACCGGAGGAATTGTGTTTTAATCTTTAAAATGGGAAATTTAGCTGAAAATGACCGGTTTCGTTATCAATCGCCCTTCATTTGATGCTGAAAAAAAATACCTGCGAAATAATGTATCAAGTTTCTGGTTTTCTAGATTTCAAAATGGAATAATGGAATTATAGATTCCATTATAATGAATAATGGAATCTATAATTGTATATTTTGTAATGCTTTAATACATTGGGTAAAATTGTACATTAACTTAATTGTGTATTTATTTATGAGAAAAAATGTATTGTCAATGTATAAACGGGCAATCAAATGTATTTCCAAACGTTAATTTCACTTATCCGTTTTAATAGGATTTTTGCTAACTTGCCCTCGGTCCCTTTAAAGCCGTCTACTATACTGTCTCTCTGATGTAAATATTGTTTGTCTTCGCATAGAAGGCTTCTAATTGTTTTTTTATTGGGAGATTTTAGTCACAAAGCAAGTATTTAGGTAAATTTATTTCAAAGCATAGCAGGACACAGGGATAAATTTTTATTTAGGTATAGATTTGTGTATAGTTTACTTTTAATACTGGAATAGAATGCCTTATGAGTTATGTTCTCATAGTATGTTAGATATATGCTTACAATTTAATTGAAATTTCATTTCACTGTAGTATTTTACTGTATCTTCACTTCGGTGGTTTGTCGTACGAAAGTAGTTTCCAATATATCTGTGAGTATGAGTTCAACCGTCAGTGGGACATTTTCAATGAGTTTTGTCAAATTAAACCCATTACTCTCACGCTTAATTTCTTGAGTAAGACCCTATAGACCAGGTTAGCAAAGCTGTTTCTGCATCTGCAACTGTTTACTATAGAGTGGACGATGTACGCAATGTACGTTCTGGTCGTTGATGATCGAATTGAAAAAAACGTACGCTGTGTACGTCCTGGTAGTGAAGAGGTTAAAATAATTTTCATGTACTGAACCTAATTGATAGATGTTAAGCTAATTCATTCTATTCAGAAACCTTATATACAATTCTTCATCAGAAACAACATTGTTTTTCAAATATAGTTGACTCAAATACTAGTATGCTAATTCATGAAAATGGTTCTCGCGTCTATCCCTTTCGTTTTCAAATTCTTTATCACAAACGACATTGATTCTTAGAAACTTCAACGAAGAAACGGTTCTCTTCTGTTTAAAACGCAGGTCAAAATGACTACATTACCATTTCTTCAACACCTCAGCAGCAGTTCACCCTGTCCTTTTGTGTCGGGTCCTGTCGTTTGCAGCATCCACTGCAATTTTCTCTCTCCTTTTCTGCAGCGAGCTATAATCTCAAATTCATTTTACACTCCCGTTTCCTTCTTAGAACCAGCGTCTTTATCAGATTACAGTCCTGTTGGTATCAATCCATATGTGCTGCATGCAAGAAGAAGAAGGGGAAAAACTTGTAATTTATTTTCTTTTTTGGATATCTTTTGTGTGCTTTATTTGGAATAACGGGAGAGAAATTTCTCGGATTTCGAAACGAAGGTGACGGAAAATGATTCTCGAGTTTCATACGATTCTGTGTAAAAGCAGGATTGAGAACCTTTTATATATTAAAGGCACGTATATTCCGAATTTTATCTTAACTTGGGAAGATATATTTGCAAGAAAAAAATTATTACACTTTTGTCTAACTAAAAAAAAACTTTTTGTTCTCGTTAAATTCTTCCTTTTGTCGAAATTTTGACGCCTGACCTTGTTTTCCTTTTATGATATAAAAATTATCTTGTTCTGTTAAGTTCAAATTCCCGCTAACCCATCACTTTAATAGAAGCGTTTCGAGATATTCCTGAATTCGCCTTTCAAACATCCACATTTTTATGACTCTAAAATCCTTCACTTCAAGTAAATTAGTTGGCAAAATAAAATTCATATTGGCTTTAAACATGCTTAAATAAATTTTAATAATGTTTTCTTTATCTCAATAAAAAATCGTTTTCTTTGGAGCATTTCGATTTATATTTCAAGTACCTGAGACAACTGCCTTCAGATCGCTGAGGCTGTTAGAACAGCGCACGGCTTTATTTGACCTCAGATTTTCTGTCCACTTACAAGACAACAACAACAACATTTCATACGGTGTTTCAACAACGAGAATCATTGATAAGTTGCCAAATCTGCCAACCCCTCTCCCAACGGGAAATTCGTGCGCTTGCGCATAATCCTCGACTTGTGAATGAAGACCAGGAGCAGTGAGGGTGGATAGGTGGGGGGTCACTGACGCACGAGGGGAAGCCTCATTGATTCAGACGATGTTTGGGTGCGACGAATCGTCAGATAATAAAAACAGAACAAGGTTAAAAGAAATAATTAGAATAAAACATCGTTCTATTTTAGATGTCTTTGATTCTTAAAGCATTGAATATTTGTTACCTAAAAATATACATTTTTTCCACCCATTGAAGTGCTAGTGAATTATAAAAGTGAGAAATCACGGAGAAGAGCCTGTTTCACATTTTTCATAATTTAAACAAATTGTTCTTAATTTAGAAGGCTTTCAACAAGGATGCTTAAAAATAAACATTACATTTTTCCGAATTTCTAAACTTTTATTAATGCTTCTATCTTTCTTTTTTAAGGGGGGGGGGGGGGAGTTGAATTAACAGCTATTGGCTACGTGTATCGTACTTTTAAACCGCGGTCAAGTGACTCCAAACTTACAGAACCAAGGTGCGGTACATGGTAAAGTCCTAATCCCTCACCTTCAAACGTATTTATTTTACCCTAGTATATTTCACTGGAGGGGAATCGGTTCACTGGTTTACTGGGCTATCTGGTGAGAGCAAAAATTTTGAATTAGCTGTTAATGTAAGAGGGGAGGAGAGGTTTGAAAACAATCGAATTCGAAATAGGGGGAGGGGAGGCTCTTGCCAAGCGATTTTTAGGGGAGTTCCTGGCTTCTGGAATTGGGATTCCTGTCGGCATGACTCATGAAAAGTCGTTCGGTGATGAGTTGGGAGGGGTTAATAGAATTTTTGTTTGGAATTTAGGAACGTCATTTGACTCACAAATAGGAGAGGGGAAAGGAATTGGCCTAGTGAGGGAACTTTGCCGATTCGGCCGTGACTTTGTTATGTGGATTTGGTTGAGAAATGAAACAACGGGAGGTAATCGGAGTTCTTGTATTGATAAGGGCCTTTGGATCTCCCAGTGGTCATTATTTGCTTTTATGCCCGTAGTCCTTTCTCTCCTGTCTATAGTCTGTGAGCTAGTTGGGATCATTTGAACTGGAGGCGTAGTAAATCAGCCGAAATTGCAAAAGTCAGGAAAATTCCTGAAAACATCAAATTTGTGTACGGCTGTTGGGGATTCTATCTTTCTCACTCTCGATGATTCTTAAAATTTACAAAATAATATATTTTTGAACTTTTGAATATTATTCAATCTGAATTCGAAATCTAAGACTAATTGACGAGTGTCCATGATAAGAAACCTTGCTCCTTCGTAGAAGATGTCCCGAAAAGGGGTTAACTTGAAACATAAATAAGGCTTGACTGAATTCACATTGTGATATAGCATCATCATTAAAAATTAATTGCAATTTTTAAAAAATCATTTTATGCTGCTAAAAATACTTTTGTTTCATTAAACACATTTTATATTCAATTAAAAAAAATGTGTCAATATTTAATGTTGTAAAGCTTTATAACTTAACAAAAAAAATATAAATAATGCTTAAAGATGGACATTGATCAATGTTAAGAATTTTTTTTCTAAAGAAATGCAATTTCTTTTATACTCTTCTCGGTCTCACTTCCCTTCCTTCTTATAATGCAGAAATTCTACGTGGTATAATAAATTAATTACCTCATTTAAAAATAATAAAAATGTATTAATATATTAATTCGTTGTCAGTATGTTATTTTTAGATACTACAAATTGGAAAAAAACTTACTTTAAAGTATAATAATTATTATTAAATTTTTTTTTTGACTAAATAATTTATATTTTGTCATAGAAACCGGTGCATTCATCTTAGTTCTTTTTTTCATTAGTTTCATAAAAATAGTTTGTTTAATTTATAATCAATATCAAACACCTATTTAGATATATTTTTTTATTGAAATTCCCAATCTTTAATATATACCTCAAAATGCAGTTTATATATTATTTATTGTTTTTTGTATAAAAAATTTCAAAGAAACAATTTTATATAAATATACCGTATATTCTGCATTACAATTTATCGCTTCTTTTCTCATGTATATTGAAGATGAAAAAGTGTTTTAAATTGGTTTAGTGAAATTTAGTCTCTTGATACGTATACTCCAAGACTGTTTTATTAAATCATAAATTTTAGACCATGAAGTTATTGAATTGGAAACTCGCTTCAAATCTTTCCATTCCAATACTGTATGTATAAAAATATCATATTTTGTGGCATCAATTGAAAAGGAAATATTAAGATAGAATTTTAAAGGAGGACAAAAAGTAGTTTATATAAAATGCACTAGAAAATGAACTAAAAATGCCAGTAAATTAATTTTAAAAACGAATCATATGTCTATATTTAAGATCGAAAGCTAAGAAACACTTTATTGAATTTATAACCTAAACGAATAATTTTCAAATATTTTCTGTCATCTTCAAGGAAAAGAATCAACTGCTAAAATTTGTCGATAATTTGCAAGACATTTTTTGGAAGAGGAAAAAAAAAATCGTATTTTTCGTATTGACGACTTGCTTTTGGAAAATAACTATAACACTCAATAAACCATCAAATTCTTTTATTTATTTGGAAGAAGTGATTTTTGTATTTTCAACTTAGAATGTAAAAGGCACCAATAATTAAGTATATTTGTGTAATATAGTTGCAGTACATATCGCTTACATTTTAAACCAATTGTATCAGGGGGTACGGCAGCACATTTGTATACTGTTACTTTTAGTTAAGTAAACTAAGCTACAACGACGAAGGAAATTTTTCATCGTTTTAGAAAAATCGTGCTTAATTTTGCTGCATCTAAAAACATAAATCAAATTAGATGTCAAATTTCAATACAGTCAGTGCACTCTAACTTGCACTTTAACCATTGCTTTAGGTGTCATTCGTCATTTGTACTTGAACCGTTATAAAGTATGATGCTTACAGCGCCACTATTTTTGATTGTAACAAAATAATGAGCAAAATATATAAGCTTTCAAACATCATTACAAAGGTAACAAGGCCCACTGCAGATATTTTTTTTACCTGCATCGCTGTATGATACAATACTAGTATAATTTTAACGAAAACAGTTTAAAAAAGATATATAAATATTTGCCGAAGTTTAAAATAGAAGCAATTTTCAATTTTATTACACATAACACCAAACCTTTTCCTGCTATAGACAAACTTAAACTTGCTTTAAAACAGCACATTGCTATTCCCTGAAATACCTTTTGACAGTCCCAAATTCAAAGACACGCTATCGGAATGTTTGAAACAGCATTGTAAAGGTAAAAGTCCGTCGAAACAACGACATCTTATAGAAATTCCCTTTGCAAGATTCGCCGCTTTCTTAAAAGCTCCTGTCACATCCCATCAACGCTTCAGCTCGTAAGTGACAATATCGCTGCTCTTATCGTGGGACTAACGCAATAATCGACGTCCATGGCATCTAGTTTGAAAGAATTATAACTTCTTAAGGTTTCGTTGTGCGTTTTCCGGCTGTCCATTTCTAGCCTTTATTGGGCCTTAATTATTCCCTGTAACTTTGAACAGAACCACGGTAAAGTGACGAGGTCGACAATTGAGGAGGCACTTGACTGGACTTCGAGCAAGATCGTACGCTAGCGCCGAGTCGGGACTTTTCGGTCGATAGATTTAACGAGATCATCGCATGTACTCGGGCACCCCAGAGATTTTTTATGGATATTTTTTTCTTACAACACGAATTCGTCTATAGTATGGTTAGGACAAGGACAGAACCAAGAACGTTTTCGGTGAGAGGCTCGTCTATTATTGAATTCGGCCATTGGAGGGACTAATTAACTGATGGTTGGTCGGTTGGAAGACATATATTTTTAGGCTTGTGTGCTTGGTCAGAAACCCACTTATAAATCTTCGTCAAGTAAGACTGACACAACACACAAACGGGACAGATGCTGCCCTCTATCGCCATCTCCGCAATTTAGACATGCCCCTGAAGAAGAGGGAAATAGTCTTCAGGGACCTGTACCTGTGGGAAACTGCGCAATGATCACCCACAGGACTTTCGGACACAACAGATTTAACGAGTACGTTCTCCGCATAATACTCAGCGGGTCTTCAGTGGTATCATGACTCGATCGCGGGACCTACCGAGACGAGACACTAACCACTAGGCTCCCCACACCCACAGTCCCCCTCCCCCTGATTATGAATTAACTGCTTCTCTTATAGTTTTGGTCCAGAGGAAAAATGCTCAAAATTTTCAATTTGAATATTTTTTTTAATACGTTATATTATAATTGGCCTATTTTATTTGACATAATTTTTTCCAGCTTTTGATTCTGACTTCTTTTGACTGGTGTTTTGTTCCCCACATGACATTGATTCACAATTTAAGTTCGAGATAGGTTTCATAAATAATTTTCTTATCTTCCCCATTTATGTTGCCACTCAAGAATTTAAACATGCGCTTTGAAGCAATCAAATTTTTATGGCAGAGTCTTGCACGCAAATAGACCTATAAAATTTTTATTTCCGCAATCACGTTTTAGTTTTTATAAGTCATGCACCGACGCTGTCAAACTCACAGTAAAAATAAATAATATAACTTAAAAATCTGCTCCGAGAATAGGGTTTGCTAAAAACATTTGAATTTCATCATTTCCCAAAGATCCATTTACTTATTTTGAAAAATTGTCACTGTGAATATCACCAAAGTGTCAGTTATCACTTTGTCTAATTGATGCTATGGTCTACAATGTTTTCATGGGGGATAAATTGGTTGCGAAAACTTCGCTAGGATATTAGCAATTAATAACGGATAAAGATGTTTCTTATGCGATTTGCATTTTGTTACTTTGTTAATTTGGGAGTAATTAAGTATTTTGATGAGCGTTTGCGGGTGGTTTATGAAACTTAATTTTAAGTCTTGGGACTTTTTGTCTACTTTAGTTAACTTATTTTCGAGGACCTGCTTATCCGTAAAAGTTTTATGTATGCTTTAGTTATTAAATTTCGGCATGCAGTCTTTTAGTGTGGCATGTGTCATTGCCATGCATCTAGATATAATTATTGGTCGTTGGCATTATCGACTACCATTTAAATCGTTTTTTTTTAAACTTAACTTGAATTTGCGCATTAAAACTCAATTTGGCACGGAAAAACAAAAAAAAAATGTATCCTGCAATTAGTGGGTCAAATTGCTGTTCTCAAAACTACTTAGCACGTCGAAAATCTCAGGGTGTTAATATTAACTCTGTTTTGTGGTTTAAAGGTAAATTTTTGTTTTTCTAGTGTTGTAAAAAAATACTTTGTTAAAAGATTATTTCACATTTGCAAATTAACACTGCACCAATAACTTTAATATCCATAATGACCTATATGGGCAGATATTATATTAATTAAAAGAGAAATAGAAACTTCTGCACCAGAAAATCGCAGAAAAATGTACTTTATTCGGATTTATTTTTAATTGCATTCGACAATAATTCCCAATATTTTTTTCACTTCTTACTTTTTTTAGCACTTTCTAAACATTTAATAATCTGGATAGGCCGAAATATTCTAGCCAACAACAATATTATAGCCAACAACAAATTATTGATATCTATAACAATATAGATATCAATAATATATATCTCATTTATATATATATATATATATAAATGAGAACATAAACATAATTCTCAATTTGAGCATTCAATGCCGTGAATTGTCTAGCTACTCCAGTCCCATTACTTCCCAACAAGTAAAAATATTAGGGTGATCACTTACAAAGATGAATCATAGAATCTCCTCCCCCTTGTTAGGAAACAAAAATATCACCTTCTTCGAACACCTTTCCGAAGCCTTCTCACCTGAATTCTCAGGTGTGGTTCCTGTACCTCCTCCCACTAACTATAAATCGTTGACTCGAAGAAATGTGTCATCTATGACATCCGTGCTATGACAGACTGCGCAGTTGGATAAGGAAGACAGTTGTTATCTTATAATTCCAAAATATGAGGGATTTTGTTGGTGTTTATAATTGGCTTATTTAGTGTTAGTCAGGTCGCCAAGGGGGGGAACCCTGCACTGAGATGTTAAGTTTTTTTTATTGATGATTCTTATAGATTCGAGGGTGTAGATTACGAATCTGGAAGGTACTTTTTTGGTACCCTTGAGCATTTTTAGTTATTCAAGATGGCGTCTCCGCCATCTTGAATTTTGTAATCTTAATATTTGATGATCTATTCGACCAAAGTGAATAGTTTTTGTCTTTATAGATGCATTAAGTAATAAAGATATACAATTATCAAGAAAATTTCAAAAATAAAAAATTCAAAATGGCGGAATCCGCCATATTGGATATTTCACTTTTTATATTTTTGTTGTATATTTAACCCAACAAAATATGTATATTTTAACTATATTTTTTATACCTAGTTACTATACAACATTATTTTGAAGAAAATATAAAAAATCAAGATGGCGGCATCCGCCATATTGGATTTTTTCCCCGTTCATATAAAGCGATCCACATGTCCTAAATTCAAAATTCTTTTTATTTTAGTTATATCTTAATTTTAGTTTCTATTTCAGTTTTAATATTTAGATTATTAATTTAGAAGATATAATTTCGCTAGTTTTCAGTATTTTTTTATATTTAAGATGGCGTCTTCCGCCATATTGGATTTTTTTTCCTAATTCAATTTTTCGGGTTCTTTTAGGCCAAAATTAATAATTTTAGTCTTTTATAGGTGCATTTTGTGGTAAATAATTACTTAAAAATATAAAAAAAATCCGAAATCAAGATAGCGGCTTCCGCCATCTTGGATTTTTCACCTTCTAATATTACGTGATCCACTTGCTCGAAGTTAAAAATTCTTTCAGTTTTACTTGTATATTTTATTATAAAATGCTTTAAACTCACCATAAAGTTTTATTTAAGCACTTAAAAAAACCAAATTCCAGATGGCGGATTCCGCCATCTTGGATTTTTATCATCTACTATTACGTGATCCATTGGTGCGAAATTCAAAATTCTTTCTACTTTAGTTGTATTTTTCAGTAACAAATGGTTTAAACTACATAAAAGGGGAACACAATTGCAACATATCTGAATTTAAGGCCATTCAAGATGGAATCTTTCTCATTATTAGATTTTTTACCGTTAGTATTAGGCGATCTATTAGCTCGAAATTAAAAATTCTTTCTTTGTTAGGTATATTTTTACTACTGAATTATCGCTATGTCTTCTTCTAACTGAATACAAATATGTAAACTCAAGGCCCAGCTTAGAGTTGCTGGCTTTAAAGTTATTCCTACAATTCTTTTTGGACCATGGCATATGCTTTTATGTAGTTTCAATCCACTTTTAATTTATTCCAAACTCCGGCATGTGTCGCATAACGTAAACTGACTTTTAAAAAGTTCTTTAACACATTTTCGGGCATTTTTTCCATTTTCTGAAATTAAATAATGCATATTATTCATAGTTTTGAGGACCAGATGCAAATAAATAGGGTAGACTTGGATAACAACTTCAATATGAAGGGACCAATATCCTGCTCTTCCGGCCCCCACATATAACATCTTGAAGAAAACTGGTTGCAATAAACAGTTCACTGATACTCTACTAATGTTGCAATTCGCACCCTTTAATTCTATAACTGATCGAAGATCTCCGCTGCAGTTTGGCTGAGATTCCTCATATAAATCTATAAATCCCGCATGACTTATTTTGCAAACATTCTTGAAGTCCTGAAGTTTTGGAAACTTCTTACCTTTCTGCATCTGTAGGACTCCTACAAACATACTATAGGCATAACTTTGGATAGACCACTACCCAATATTAACTCCGCACAACCTATAACACTTATCAACATGATGATTTGCAAAGCCACCCTACAAAACTGATGATCCCAAGTAAATGGTCAAATTCTTGACCAGCTAATTTAGTGAGTCCTTGGGCTTCTGCTAAAGATGTGATGTCATGGTTGTATCTGGATTCTGGATAAGAATTAGGTATCATGTCTAACAGAGGATGATACTTTACAGTAGTTTCTGGTTGAATCTGAAATTCATATTTTCGGCCAATTTAAGTATTCATTTAACTCTGGATAACATTCTGAGAATGTATTTGAAGAATTTGAAATCTTTATAAAAGAGAAACTAAAGAGAAACTTTTCCATCACATAACAGTCTAAGCGGTAATTCTGTTATTAAAGAACATTCAAGAGTCATAGGTGGTTTATTTTTAAGATTAAATTAACGATCTTTTGGTTATAAGGAATGCAAGGTATGTCTTTAGACATTTCTTCTTTGTTTTTTGTTTCTTGAAACTGTATCCCTCTATTTTTTTAATAGGTTACCACTTCTTCTGGTTGAATACAGTCTTTCTTTCAGAGTTTTCTGAATGTTTATTAACTCTTGATCCCATATTCTTATAATTGTGCCGCTAAACGAGATCTCAGCAAGTCCAAAGCCATTACTTCGATTAATGAACTCCTCCTGCTATTACTTCGATTTATGAATTCCCTACCCACAAGATGTGAGGAGGAGGGGTATTGAGTAGAGCCCTCCATCCCTAATGGTGGGGGTCTCTAGTATTGAGAGGATACAAGCTTACGCAATCTTGCGTTCCGTAGTGTAAGAGTAAAATCTTGTTTGAAAAGAGGAAGCATTTTATTCGAGTAGGGCGCTCTTGTAGTAATTGTGCCTGATGAATAACAAAATATATAAAATACTTAACTTAATATGGTGGAAAACATATAAAATATTTTTCCTTTAACATTCGTAGTTTTAAAAAATTTCAAACACAATAAAGAAAAAAAAATGAAAGAATTTTTAATTTCGCACCAATAGATCACGTATTATTATAAGGTTAAAAAAAATCCAAGATGGCGGAATCCGCCATCTTGAATTTGGTTTTTTTATGTGTTTAAATAAAACTTTATGACGATTTTAAAGCATTTTATAATAAAATATACAAGTAAAACTGAAAGAATTTTTAACTTCGAGCCAGTGGATCACGTAATATTAGAAGGTGAAAAATCCAAGATGGCGGAAGCCGCCATCTTGATTTTGGATTTTTTTGAATTTTTAAGTAATTATTTACGACAAAATGCACCTATAAAAGAAAAAAATATTAAATTTGGCCTAAAAGAACCCGAAAAATTGAATTAGGAAGAAAATCCAATATGGCGGAAGACGCCATCTTAAATATAAAAAAATACTCAAAACTAGCGAAAAAAATCTTAATTAATAATCTACATATTAAAACTGAAATAGAAGCTAAAATTAAGATATAACTAAAATAAAAAGAATTTTTAATTTAGGACATGTAGATCGCTTTATATAAACGGGGGAAAAATCCAATATGGCGGATGCCGCCATCTTGATTTTTTATATTTTCTTCAAAATAATGTTGTATAGTAACTAGGTATAAAAAATATAGTTAAAATATACATATTTTGTTGGGTTAAATATAAAACAAAAATATAAAAAGTGAAAAATCCAATATGGCGGATTCCGCCATTTTGAATTTCTTATTTTTGAAATTTTCTTGATAATTGTATATCTTTATTACTTAATGCATCTATAAAGACAAAAACTATTCACTTTGGTCGAATAGATCGTCAAATATTAAGATTACAAAATTCAAGATGGAGGAGACGCCATCTTGAATAACTAAAAATGCTCAAGGGTACCAAAAAAGTACCTTCCAGATTCGTAATCTACACCCTCGAATCTATAAGAATCATCAATAAAAAAAACTTAACCGCTCAGTGCAGGGTTCGGCCAAAAATCGGGGTTTGGCGACCTGACTATGTTGTTTGAGGGAATTTATTTTTTCTTTTCTATTGAGAAGTTAATTTTAAAATAACTAATTTTTAATTAGGTTGCGCTATAGAAATAAATAGATGAAGGATTTTGTTTATGTGTATAACTTGATTATGTTTATGTTGTTTGAGAGTGTTTACTTTTCCTTCATATTGAAAAGTATAGTTTTAAAATAAATATTTTTCTAAAAGGTTTCAACTATAGATGCTTTTGGGGATTATCAAATTATTTGACATTTTAAAAATTTGCACAAAAAAAATATTTTTTATGAAAAAAAATTCTGCTTTTCTGCTCCTTCGTAAGTGTTCTTATTGTGGTATTATTTTACATAATATCAAAGTGTCATTATGTACTTGAAATAAAATGTCTTAGTAAAGAAAAAATATCCTAATCTAAGGCATTTGTTGAAAATTCTATCGCCAAATGCTTTAAACTCACTCGATGGTCATCCAGTAAAAAATATTTTGGTTCCTTGCTGACATGGGCTACTGCTCCTTTACTCCTACCCCTTCTCTATGTGTCTGACAGTTCTTTACTACTTGTCTGACAGTTCTTTACCTGATGTTTCCTGTATGGAGGTCTTTGAATCCATTGTGAGGTTTCACCAGGTACTTTTCTGTTTGGGGGTTTGTCGCAATGCCAAAAGTGAAAGGTGGACCTCCCAAAAAATAGGGTTTAGGAAATAAAGGGGGTTGTGTGTGAAAAGGGGTGTTAACTGAGGTTTTAGAACCCGATAATGGCTGTTATGGGTGTGATAGTATACGGTGGTTTGGTTATGACAGGTCATTATAAGCCTAACTTTTGAGGTTTGTTGTATTGAGGAATTTGAAGTAAACATTCCAAAATGGGTTTGTAGGAAATGTGGAGAAACGAGAGTGTGCGACAGCTTAGTAACTAAGTAAAACGTTCATGTGATTTTTTTTAATAAAAGACGCATTCCTGATATTTGTTGTATTTGGGAATAATTCATAAAAAAAATTATAAATTAATGATTTAAATTTTGAAGAATAAATAACTGAACAAAAAATGAATTAAATAAAATGTTCGTATTCACGTTTTTCTGGAAAAAAAGTTACATAAAAATTACATGAAAACTGAATAAAAATTTAAATTATATTACATTCGGAAAAATTATTATATTAGTTTATAAAAAAGTATAAATTTGGGAATAAATTATAAGTATATTCTAAAATGTAAATATTTTTCAATATTCAGGGGAATTCTTTGAAAAGTTTATTTTAGTAAACGTACATTTCGCTATAATTGTGAAACTCTGATTATCCAAGCAGATCTTCAATTATACATGTTTCGTTATTTAAAGAATAACTAATTATCTATACGGCGCGGCGCTTAAAATCCGTTATTTTTTTTATGCCATCGTTATTTTACAAACGCAAAAATCTGATTTTGAAATATCATTAATCGCGTCGAACAAAATTACTTCAACGAAGGACATCGTCAGATAAATTTTTACTATTATTTTAAGAATGAGGTATTTTGGAATAAAAATACCTTCACAAATTAATTTTTAAAAAAAGTTGTTTCACGTCAAAAAAGACAACCGTTGAATAATTAAAAATCAAGCTTATGAAAGGATTCTATGTCTAGCAAAAGCTCGATGATTAATTGTCGATGACTAAATTCGATGTTCTATTTTTCAAAAATTCCAAAACAATTCCGACACATTTTATTTCTTCCTTTGTTTCGAAAATTGAGTCCGAAATGAATTATTCTATTATTTCATAAAACAAATTACTAAGAGAAGTTATGCAGTACAACATTCCATAAAAGGAATTTTTCGATAGTTCATTTATACTTTTTTTATGTTCTGTTTTACCGGTTTATAAAAGTCACAATTGCAGTTGATATCTATAGCAGTATCGAATCTGATCCCCTCTGTCGTACGTCATTTTGACAGGTATAACGAAACTTAGTTTTTACATTTATTTTTGTTAGTGTATTATTTCTTCTGTCTGAAAATTTTTCAATTCCTATAATTTAGAACGACGTGTTATCGATTGAGCTCTTTTTAGTCTGCTACCACACTGATGCCACTTTTACCTCATTAATTATACCTTATCAGATGTCGTTTGCTACGAAATAATGTACCTTCTTATTTTTTTATTTTTATTTTACCTCGACAAAATCAACGTCTATGAAAAATGACTAAAGGTGGGACGGTAAAAAAAAATAATAATGAAGGAGTAAAATAAAATAAAACCAGAAAAACAAGAAACTTTATTTTCTGTCATCTTTTTCTTTTTGTCCTTTTTTAGTTCTCATTAAAAGGGATATTTGTTAGAGAAGATGGCTTTATTTTTTCTTCTTTTGTTTGCAATTACAAAAGCGATGGAATATCTCCTTATTATATCAAATTTCATAATGAAGGTAATTTCAAGTTTGATTTATAAAGCTATTTAATATTTTTCATTCAAACTTTTAATTAAGCGTTTTATGGTCTCAATTATGCTAACAAAATTAGGAAAATTTCGTTTCTTTAAATTTCCGCCTTTATTACGATGAAAATAATTTTTATGATTAACTTATGCTAGTTAAAAAAAATAGACATTAAATATTTTGATGTTTTTGTTAATATTTTTTTAATTAAGGGATTTCATAAAAGTGTCCTTTAAAAAGTTTATAAATAAGCTTTTTTTATAACAACGTAGTGGAGAAAGAGTTGCAGTCAAATTTTCGATTACAAATTATAAATTTTGCAAGTTGTAAGTTGGATAAATTAAAAAAAATAATCTGGCGTTATTTATTACAGAAGACGCCGCTTAATGTGATCACGGTTAATGTTATCAATCGTTTAATGTTATCAAAATCGCTTAGTCCCGTCCGCTTATATCAAAATACATTGACAAATCATCGTTTATTGTAATCAATAGTTCGTTTATTGTTATCAGTTTATATATAAATTTTATTCTCCTGAAATCACTAAAAACAAGAAGGAAAACTTTTTTTTGTTTAAAGTGCTTACTGAAACTTACTCTTAGGTGTGCAAAACAAAGCCGACGCGGAACACTTTCATAAACATTATGATTATGAGCGATTCGTAAATGACTTGCTTCGAAAGAATGCTAATCAATCGAACAATTGATTATTTATTTTTCAGTTAATAATTAACCTTTGTATTGTTTTCTGAAGTTCATCCTTAAATATGTAAGTATACTAACTAGTAATTCTTTTTCTTTGTGTGCATTAATTTCTATTAAATACTATAGAGTTTTACAGCAACAAAATTAATTTTTACTTTAATACATAACGCGTATCCGTATGTAAAAAAAATCATTTTTAGTTTAAACTTTTTTTTCGTGTATTGTAATCAATCGGTTATTGTTATTAAATCACGTTCGTCGCGATGTGATCACATTAAGCGGCGTCTACTGTATAACAAAATATACACTTTTGCTAATCTATCAAGTCCCATTCACAAAATTTTACTAGTTATTTCATTAAAAACAAATAGGGCTGAAAAAGAAACTGTCACTTAGAATTACTTCCATATGAAATAAATACACATGAGGAACAGAAAAGTCCCAAGTGCAATATGTTTTTCAATATTATGTTTTTAAGTGCCAAAGTTGGCTACATCATTTCGAATAATCTTTCGAAATTCCTTAAAAAGTGGACAGCACAGACTGCAACAATTTGCTAATGTAAGACAGAATGTTGTATCGTATTGCACCTAAGTGTGCTTTTGTTTAACACAATTGGGACCGGAAAAGTTGTTCGTGTAATCGCTCGCAGGTCCTTACAAACAACAAAAAGTTTAATTTTGAAAACTCGTTAAAGTTTCAACTTGATTCAAAGTAGTTGGGATAATAAATTTGCCAGAAATAAAGGGTGACGCCCACTATTCTGCTATTGCTAACTAATAGCAATAAAACTTAATAATTATATTTATCAATATAAGGGATTTAAGATCCATATAGGCATCTAAATCCACTTATTAACTGATTATTTTCTAGCGTGAGATAGACAAATGTGCATACGTCATCCCTTTTCATAATAAATAAATATTGCGAACCATCGAAGAATCCTATTATGATGTACACCATGCGTAAACATTCAAACAGATTTAAGTTACAAAAATAAGTTTTCCTTCAAACAAAAGTTTCTGGGGCATTGATGTAGTATCAGAGGCTTAAATGAAACTCTATAATGTTATTTTTGATTTGTAATTTATTTATTTTTTAAAGTTGAAATATGTTCTAATTGCAATTTTTCAAAAGAAATTTTGGCGCATACGTAGGCTTGATATTTTGCTTCAATATGACCAACACACTTGTATGTGCAAGTGGTTGGTGTATATGGCTGTAATTTGTGTTTTGGTGGTTAGGGTAAGTGGGTGCTGGACATAGAGACAGACACTAGTTTCCTCATTCCTCAGTAGGCTTGTCGTCACTGGTTTAAAAACTATAAAAATCGTCAATAATAGCCATGTGGGCTTGTCAATTTAACCATTAACCCAGATCGGTCCAATCGGAAATATAAAACGTTGGGGCAAAGTTTTAGTTAAAAATAGACCATTTTACAAGACAATAACATCATATAACTTTTAATTATGTCAAAATACATGTCTTGAAAGAAAATTTTACAAAGAAAAGTTGAAGCGATGTACTTGGAAATTTGGAAATTGAATCGTTTCTGGCGGTCTGTTTATATCCTCCTTTACGAGCTTTAACACAGGCAAATACCATTCGTAATTTAGAACCGCTGTAAAATGACAACACGGTCGACACCTGCACTGTAATCCCACTGGACTTCGAGCGACATCGTAATTGTCGGGAATTTGGATTCCACAGATTTAACGAGTACTTTTGTAATTCTGTACTCGGGGACCCCCGAAATTAAGAGGATTTTTTAAATATTTGTCAACAAATATCCGTCGATAGGATGTGGCCGGGTTTTGCACGCGGAACCCTTAGTGTGAGGCCAATGTTATGACGACTGGCTAAATAGCCCTCGGCAATAAGGTACAATATTATCAGGTAGGTAGGTTTGTACCTGTATTTTACAGCTTGTGTGCTTTATCAGAGACCCGCTTTTTATCATTTGTCAAGTAAGACAGACATAATTTATACTGACACAGAGAGAGAGAAAGTAAACCCAAGGCGAAGGCGGGAATCGAACCCGCACCCGGTACAGTGAGCAGACAGTGAGCATAATGAGCTGATATCAAACCCACTAGGCCACCCTTGTCCCAAAATATATAAAGATTTTATTCAATATCCAATCTCTTGAGTGGCGCTATCATCCATCCCACCCACGAAAACATATCTCCAAACTTGGCGCTACAAAATCCGCCTATCTTGGCGATCCTCCCCAATATGGCAACCCCCACTACACCATCACACCGGCGGGCAGCACACAATCCAAAAACTGATTCTACACTTCGCGAAGTCAGTCGAAAGCGAAGCACGCGAATCTCGAGACTCTTCAATCGGCCTCTACTTTTGACGCGAATCGTGTTTTCATTTCGTGAGAGACTTTGTTATTAACCGAAAAGGAGTTTTTGAGTGCACAAGAATGACGTTTTGTGGACGTTGGATTTGTGTATAATGTGTTGAGTGTTGGAACTTTTCGACTGCAAGGCATTTGTTTTTTTTTATTTGTAGAAGATACGCCGGCCGATCGTAGTACATTGGATTTTCACTGTTGTCACTCTGCCTTGTGTTGAATTGATTTTACCTGACATGGTTATAGGACCTCAATTAGGGGATATATATCAAGGTAAGTTTTATATATAGATTGGTAATAATTAATTAGTGAAGATAATTGTATTATTTCAAAATCGAGGGAGCAGTATCATAGAGTCAACATAATAATTCGTTAAAGTAACTTATTAATTAAGCTTATATATTGATTGTACAAGTTTTTGTGAAATTAAATTGCTCTTTTTATTACTGAATTCGATGGTTAGCTAAAAATAAAACATTTACCCCCATTTTTTAAGGTAGGTCTCACTCGTAACAAAATAATCCTACATATAATGCATAAAAATATCTATTGATTGATTTTCTAATGTTTGGCAGAAATCATTTGGAGATAAATTACTCTATGAAAAAAAGCCATATTTTTAATAACAAGTAGCATTTTTTTTATCCGTAATTCGTATTGGGTCAAGTCGAAAAAGAGCTGTAGTTTATTTTCTTTTAGTTTTATAATCATTCAGCATATCAATACAGGAAAAATTATAATTTTCTGCAACAAATAACATTTCCTACCGATTTGAGTTGAAGTTTAATTTATAAATTAATCAAATCCACAATTTTTAAATTGTTAATGTCAATGTGAGTAGTAATAATTAATTTTTAAACAATACTTAAACTTTACACACACCTTGAATTTTATAAAAACATCTGCAGCATAATTATCACCGAACAAAGCTTTAAATAAAAATACTATTCCAAAAACAATTGCCCTCTTAAGAAATACATACCACGAAAGGTGATTTTGTGTTATGGAGATTTTTATGAAATTGTGAAGTCAGATTACGACGTGATGTTTATTCAGCCCTAATTGCACACAAGAGATTTAAAAGCAAACAAAATCTGACTGAAGTGGGTTTTTTCTATTTTGTTAAAAAGCTCTGTTATTGCTTTGCAGTTTATTTTATAAACGGTAATGAGCAATTTTTTTTTATAAGATGCAGGATATTTGTGAATTTTTATAGTTTAAATTTTACATTGATGTTCATATTTAACAAAGTGTAAGGAAGTGCTTTTATGGAAGATAATTGTAGTTCTTTATATATCCAACAACTATAATTAACATTCGACTGATACTATTAAACGTGCGTTAGACTTGTCAATTTCTATCATCGCAATTTACAATAAAATTTCAAAGAAAATTACGAAGATGAAGTTCTAGTGGACTTTGTAACAAGTCAAGAGTTAAATCATTTATTTAAATCTTTTAATATTCAAATTAAAACTTAGTAAAATTTTTGATTGAATGAATAAAAATTAAATTTAGAATTCGAATGAATTAGCTTTTAATAAATATTTGCTCGTTAAAAAGTTAAAAATAAACTTGAATGCTGTGATTCGGTATGTGATAAAATTGCGTCGGTCAATATCTGATTTTCCAAAATAGCTTTAACGCATTTAAAAAACTCTGAGCTCTTTGACAATCTTTCAAGTAACGAGCTCTCCTTCAGCAACAACGCAAACCCTTTAAGATCCAATTTATAGTTGTTTATAGCTTCCGGCAAAAATCAAACTAAATCGGCTTGCTATACCGTTCAAAACCTTATAAAGTAACTTGGAAAACATTGTATCACATTCTGCTAGACCGCTGACAGCTAAAAAGGCGAATATATATTGATAAATCAAATTAACATAGTTTATATACACTCCAGAGATTAAAAATACCATAAAAAGTTAAATAGTTCATATTTTTCCTACAATTTGTCCTGTTATTTTTTTGTGTTTAAAGAACTTTATATTTCTTTTCTATGAATTTCAACAAGGCAAAATAATTAATCTGAGACATAATGTCTTTATAACCGGACCTAAAATTTATATTTATAATCGTTGGGGTTTATAGTTCCTCTAAAGATTTTCAACACAAATTTAAATCTATTGTTTAACCGATAAATGATACCTTTCTCCCAAATACCTACGCACGTAGAGCAATGTTAAATTATATAATTCGGAATTATGTCCAATTGCCCAATAATTCTTATTCTAAAAAGATCAAAAATAATCTTAAGTGTCCATTTTTAAAATATAAGTATGTATATATTTTTACAAACGTTGTTCAACTTAAATGTCGCCTGTACAGCTTTCGACTGGTAAAAATTGGAAAATTTAATTTTCGTACACTTTTCAAGAAACACTTTCAAACTTAAATGTTTTTCGATTTTATTAAAACTGCAATCGAATTATTTGAAGTTTGGAACTTAGTAGAGCTTTAAAACTGAAGTATTAATTCGAAATGTATTACTTAAGATACTTTAACAATTTAATTGAATTTTTTTTGTATTTTTGTTTGATCATTCAAATAAGAGTAATTTAAATAGAATATTACCCAACGCTTTCTTCATAATAGATCTACGTTTATATGGTATTACTCGTGTGCGTAAAACGTTAATAGAAAGAAATTATTTTTCAAGGAAAAGACAATTTTTTTGTAAAAAAATCTTATTAAATTGCATAAAACATACATTGTAAGAATTTCTTTTACTCGGTTCCATTGAGTTTCATTTCAAAGAAATAGAATAATTTATTTTTAAAGAAGTTGTGGCATTTATATTGTTTATATAAACGCGTTTAATGCAAACTGTTTTCTATGTTTATATGTAAATAGTAAATACTTTTTAGGTGAAACATAGATAAATAAGTTATTTTTCATGCGAAAAGGCTTTTCTTTTTTCACGCTAAAAGTTACTAAATCTAGCGTTTAAACTGTAGATCTGATCAACTACATCTTACCGTTACTTTTACCGTTACTTTTTACTTTTAAAGATATTATGTAAAATGCGGACACAAAATGTTTAAAATTGGGGAAATTTGTTCAGGGCTTTGTTTAAGAGGGAGTAAATTTACCAATTCTGGGAAGTTAAAGCTTCTAATTGGTAAATGGTAATCTGCAACAACCCAAGTCTAGTCCGCTTCCCCTCCGGATGATCCAACCCGATCCTAATTGAAACGGACGATATTCGTAATTCTCCGGCATAACCTAATCCATACCGAGTTTATTAATTCGCAGCCGTTAAAACCCAAAAAGATTTGATTTGGAAAAAATGTAACTTACACTATTTTTGTAATAAATAATGGATTCAAAAATTATTTTAATACTGGTGATGTCTGTTTTTCTATTTAGGCCGCCCCCGATAAGATTTATTCAAAACTGGCTTATGTTCGAGGACCGTAATAGGAGCCTGAAGTTATTTCTAAAATTATAAAAATATACACAAATTAATAATTTATTGAAAAGATTTTTTGATTTTTTCATATAACATTGTTTAGATCAATCACTGACGACTTTCACGGTCTGAGCAGTTACTTCAGTGTCAGTCACCGTGACTCGCGTGTTAAACGATTCGTTCCATGTCTTGGCTACTGGCGTCCTAACATAAAATTTGTTGTCAGTCATCGGTCGATGACTGTCAAAACTGTTAACGGAAAGTATGGCAGCAGTAAATACCGATGATTGACACCATATGCATACAAGGTTAAATGTCAATCAACAATGACTGGTTCGGTCCGAACGCAGTTTAATGCTAGCGCCATCCAATCCGGTCGCCTGATGTTACGATATCGCTAAAAGATTGCGTAGGATGCCAGTTCGAGTGCTACTTGACCGCCGTCCTTAATTACCAGGACCTTCGCCTATAGCTCTCGTACAGTTCTAGTGCGACTTCAATTCAACCAAATCAATAAATGTCTGACTTTTCAAAAGTGCATATTTCTTTGTGACGAAACAAATTAAATATCCTTTTTTAACAAACTTGTCAAATCAATGGACAATTCAAACAAGGCGGAACGTGGTTTGATTCTGGCGTAGAAGGCAACGTTTGACGTAGCTTTGATGTCATTGCTGTTTTAGTTTGGACGACTTAGCTGAAGGAGGAGTTTGTTTGTTGGTTATAAGACACATTTGACGTAGTTGTGACATCACCGTAGGCATGGCCGTCCCATTCGTCTATTACCGTTTTGGCAAACCGACGTGGCTCTTTGCCTCGGCCAACAAATAGACCGTACTTTCCCTAGGGCTCAAATGTTAGGTGAATTCCAGTAACTTCAATTAGAGAGTTTGCAACTAGCGGTATAATGCACGCTAATTCTTCGACGTTGATCAAATTTCACCCGCAGATCTTTGACTAACCTCTAGATCTTCATCAAAGGTCTTTAATTTGATATCGGATGTCTTTGGTAACTTATCGTGAGATTTACATATTGTTTGAAAGTGATGGTAAATTTATAATTTAAGGTTTCTCGTCACTTTGTTTATTATGTCGTTAGATTTGCAATACAACGATGATGAATTAACAAATTGATATGTTGGTCAAATGATACGTATATTTTATTGATTCTTTATATACCTATCGGATGAATGTAACATTCCTAATAAACAAATTAAAATATCTAATTTCTACTAATGATTTGTTTTCAATTATTTTAACAAACTTCAGTTTAGTTAGCATATATTTCTTATAATAAATTATATCTATAATATTCCAGCTTCATTTTCCCTATACTTACTTACATAAAATATGTTCTCAATGTCTTTATATATCCTTCACCAAAATAACCAACATGAAAGATCTCTACGTAGCAGATGCTAAGTGAATAAGAAAAAATAATGTTCGGAGAAGTGGAGTTGAGTAGTTCCTGAGCTGAATATATCGCCAGGAGACACTTACGAACGTCTTGTTTCACGGGTATATTGCCATCTTATTTCTCGAAACTTCGATCTGGATGTTTATTTAGTAGGTCTTCGAGCTCAGAGAATCGACGATGGAACACATTTGGGCGCCATTTTGTTTTCCTTGTTAAAATTGAATGTTTTCGCGTACTCGAATCATCCGCTGTCACTTCTCCGTATCCGATTCCAAAGTAATGGATTTCGTAGTAAATAAAGTAGTATTAAGTTTTTATGTTTTTGTTTCATGTTGTTGCCTTAGCTAAAATAAACTTGAAAAACCTATTTAAGTATTTAGATGTACTTTAGAATGTTTTTCACTTTAAAGTGATATTTTCAAAGATGTTAATAAACCTTCTCTAAATAGGACACGGAGATCTATTCATATTCTGATTACACCTTGCTCTAAACAGCTTAAAGATATATATTTTTTAAATGCACACCAGGTTACACAGGTGCGAATATATTTCTTTAAACCTTCTTTGGGGGGTAAGCCAGAATTATGAAAAAATGTAGGCTAATCTTACCAGTTAAACTTAACTTCGGTCAGTGCTTTCTTTTTATTTTTATTTTAGTATTATTCGAGCTTTTTCATTAACCTGAATAGAAACGCGTTATATTGTGAAGGTAAATGATAAATTCCCCAAAAAGATTCTAAATAGCTGAGATTACAGAACAAAGATAGGAGATTTTGTCTCAGTTTTGATTAAACCACCGCGTAATGAAATTACCCCATATAAAATTACTTATTAGCAATTCTTCCTTCCTTTAATATAAATCCGAATTCCTATGCACCCATGAAATTCAATTCTAACCTATATCTATTTCCCTCTTCACGAGCTTTTTTGCCTTTGGGCCACCGTCGGCACTAGTGTATGAACAGTTTTTATGTTTTGTTCTATTCCATCGGAAGGGTCCGAAATGGAAGAAAGGCAGACAGCGACCCCTATCGCCCGAGGGTTGACATATCCTCATCTGTTTTCATTCCTTCCTATGCCAGAAAAAGAAACTTCTGTATCGAAAAAATCCAGCTAGAAGGGATAAGGGAAAAAAGTAATCTCACTTTTCTTGTAGCTTTTTTCCCCTATTCCGATGTGTTTGTTTGAAGTAGCTGTAATTGACGTTTTTTTTTTGTCGATTATGAGATAATATTTGATCAAAAACATGTATTTGATCAATTAGTTTTTTTTTATCGATAACTGAAACTTACTGTGTGAGAGGCACAATCAAGAGTTCTAGATCTTTGGTTATAAAAGCAGTTACCTAAATTCTTCTATTTAAACACTAATATTGACTCTCTTCAAGCAACCAGTTTAGAACACATGGTACGGAATTTTTTCATAGCAAATTGATGGAACAAATTATCATAGATTATTGCTACTCTACAGTAGAAAAACAATAATGAAACGTCTTTTGGGTGGGAAAACTTTTAATGGCGAGAAAGTAAGATAGATATAAACTAAGAAAAGCTTAATATAAATAATTTTTAAAAGATAGGAATATAAAAGTCGAGGCTTTTGTGTATTTAAATATGCTCTAATAACTAAACAAACGTAGAATTTTCGCAAGAAAAAAATAGATCAGCTCTAGTATATATCATAGCTCCAGTATTTCAATTCGGCGTTTTGTTGGCAACTTTTAAATTTAGAAATGCTAAGAAATAGCTGATTGAAGTAAACCGGAGCTGAAAAGGGTTCGCTATTTTTAACCGTTTTTCGCTATTTGTCACTAAATTATAAAATCGTCGCCAAACAGAAGCAATGCACACTCGAAATGCACCAAAAAAGTTATCTGTAAGTGATATATTTCGATATCAATAAACCTTATCCATTATGATTATAATTTTTGAACTCGTTGCAGAAGATCAGTGAAATGTTAAGTTATGACTTTGTCAAATCAAAAACCACATTCTCGTCGGTAGGATATAACATTACGTGGCCTTTGTTTAATGGGGTAATTTATAGGGTATCTTTTTCTGAGGTTAGCTCTAAGCTTTTGTAATACTACTGGTCGGAGATGCATTGACTATAGATTGTTGAATACATTTGATTTAATTTTATACGGGGGTATTCAGTAACTAATGCTGACTGACTTTTGTCGGTAGGAATCGCCGGTGGCCAAAAGCTATTTTACGTTTCTGTTGATTTCGATGCTACTTAAGCCATTCAAATCAATTGGTGGATGTATAAGAAGCCTCTATTCGTTGACAAAGCCTATCAACCTTGACATTGATATTCGTAGCATATCTTAATATGTTAATGTATAAACTTGTAGGTTCTGGTTTAATTTTAATTTTTATAGCAACATAAAAAATCTCAATTACAAGATCCACCTCCACCATATTGGGAGAAGTATTTGGACCATTCTTTATATTATTCTTAAAAAAAATTATTTTAAAAATATTGTTACTAACATTCTTGTTCAATGATTGTATACTTTTTTTTAAAATATTATAACTCCATCCACTCATAAGAATCGCATCTCCTGTTTGAGTTTTCACGTAAGTTCATAGACAATTATGTTTCGTTGCTTGCTCCTCCATCAGAGAAATAGCGCTTTGAAAAATAGGACCGGGGAAAACATTCTTTATGAAGAAAAATTTTAAACGAAAAAAAGTAAGCCGAATACCTGGAACAATACCTTCTGCAATATGACCTTCTCATCGGCGGCAAACAAAAAGAGCAAACCTTCTCACTCCTAAATTTCGAACCTTTTTACTGTTCCCCATTTCTTTGATTCCTGAGTCAGACCCTCCCTTTCTTGCGTTTTAATATAAAATCCACGACTGCAACCCCTCTCCCACGCCTACCTTTTTCCAATCGCTCTGTAGTTCCCAGAATTTTCTCAAGCCTCTGTTCACTTTATTATATATATTATTTAAATCCATTTTTTTTTCTCTGTGTCGTATTTTAGAAGTTTGCTTTGCCAAAAACCGGCTTGAGTTATTTCGATTTTACCCCTCTTTGTTCTTTTTTTTTTTTACATATTTCTTCGATGAAAAAGTATGCGCTGTATTTCCAGGGAACGTGAGTTTTCATTTTGTCTATAGGCTTGCGTTTTTTACCAGAAAAAGGGAATTGCTTTTGTCGCGTTTTAAGGGAGATCTGAAAAACAAGAACAACTTATTCATACCTATACCTATCCCTTCATCTACTAAGAGTATTTGTTATTACACATAAATTTGTCTTACGTGAGATCATGCGTTAATTAAATCGGTAAACAATTGGCAGTTGGTACAAACAATTAAAACTGGAGAAAAATATTTAAAAGTACCTTTTGATGAAGATTATAATTACTCTACTTGTATTATTTTCATCAAATGGAGTTGTACCATTCACATGTATTACTTATTTAAGCCATTTCGAGTATAAAAGAATTTCAGAAACGTTGCAAATTCGCAATTTTTCAACTAAACCATTAAGCCGCAATAATCGGATAATTTGCGATTTTAATAAAATGATAATTCCGTGAAATGTACTATTTCAAACTAAAAAGTAACCCTCTCCCCCATTATTAAGGTTGACAAGAATTTTCGACGCAATTCAAAGTTAAAAAAAAAAAAGAAATCATAAATATATTTTACGAGTTTTGAATCTGAATGAAGAACTATCTGTTCTTTTAAATAATGAAGACTACTCTGATATATGAACTAAAATGACAGATTCCTTCTCTTTTATGGAGAAGGGTATTTTTTTGATGAGGGATGTACTAAAAAAAATTGTGTGTATTCGAATTGAAGTCGTTTGTTATTTTGTCATGTTATTGGAGAAGCATCTTTCAAGTTTTTTATTCCCTGATAAACGTTTTTGGTTCTTTTTTTGGGCTTACTATAAGTGTATTTTAAATATTTGTTTAATGATAAGATACTTTTTATTGTCTTAAGGAAACTAGTCTATTCGTGATTTTCATTTCTTTGACTTTCTGTATACACTGTAAGAAAAAAAGAGCCACATTGCACCAAAACTTGGTGTCAATTTGCTGGCTACAAAACATGGTGTAATAGTACACCAAACTTTGGTGCAGTTGAAACACCAAACTTTGGTGCAACCTCTATCCATAATTTGGTGCAGTTGAAACACCAAACTTTGGTGCAACCTCTATCCATAATTTGGTGCAGTTGAAACACCAAACTTTGGTGCAACCTCTATCCATAATTTGGTGCAGTTGAAACACCGAACTTTGGTGCAACCTCTATCCATAATTTGGTGCAGTTGAAACTCCAAATTTTGGTGCAACTTCTAGCTATAATTTGGTGCAGTTGAAACTCCAAATTTTGGCGCAACCTCGAACCATAATTTAGTGTAATCTTTCAATAGTTAGGTGCTACTGACAAACTAAATTATGATGCAGATGAAAATTCCTATATTACGTTCCACTTACTATAATTAAAATTAGTGTTATTAAGTTTGAATGGAATTCTCTGTTAACTTTCAGTAATTTTAATTATAGGAAGTGAAACTTATTATAGGAATTTTCATCTGCATTGTAATTTAGTTTGTCAGCAGTACCTAATTATTGAAAGATTGCACTAAATTATGGTTCTAGGCTTATAATCATAACAATAACGTTCTATTAAAAAAATTGAAGTTGTAGGTCTGATGACTATTAATGCTTTTTAACATTTTCCAATATTTAATGAAAGTCAAAAGCTGACTTGTAAAATTAACTGTTTTAGAGCATTTTATAAAAATTTAGACTTTTACAAGCCTTATTTCATTCAGAATGATGTTTTGAGTAATTCAAATGCAAGGAACTTTATTTTAAAAAATAAATCATATTTTTTTAAGAAATAGTGTTTAAAATATCTCGTACTCATAAAATTCCAGTTCCAAGAAAGATAGGTTACAAAAAGATTTATTTTATTTTATAATTTTATTTTACAAAGCCACATACAAATTAGCACCAATGACATCAATACGAGTTGCTCAGAAACTTAATTAAATCAGGAAATGAGCCACTTACATTAAACAGGAAGGATTTTGACAGGACAAATGTATTAAAAAAGTAATGAATACAAATAATGCCACTAAGGTGTACAGAAACACTATAAATAACAAAAAATGTTTAAAACTGGTAATTTTTTATTTTTAAATGTGTTAGAATCTACAAATCGTTTACTTTAAAAGTACCAAGTTTGAACTTATACTCCATTTCATAAAAAGTTAAAGGGTTTTTGCTACTTTCATGCATTGCAACTTATATCTCTGGCCATCTTTAAACTCAATTGTCTAAAAACGGATTTCATGTATGTGTTACTAATAACTCAAGTTTAAATTGGTATTTTGTTTTAAGATTTTTTTTATTTAAAAATATAATTAATTTTGAGATTTTGTGAACCTCAAAAAAGATTTGGTTTATAAACTAGTTCTTTTATTAAAGGTTATTGTGTGGTGCGGGAAAAAATAGTATTTTTTTAGGCATGCTAACAATAAAAAATTATATTTAAGAAACTTAATAAACTAGAAAAACAATTTGAGGTTCACAACATTGAGAATGATTGGGTGGCTAACTTGTGTGCAATTTTCATTGTCCAAGTCAATTAACTATTAAGTATTTAAAAAAAGATGCTAATTTATGCATAAAATGCTAGTCAATTAGCATTTGAATTTTTTAAAAACATTTTCCACACAAATCCATAAGTGGGATTTGTAGGTAAAAAACTGAAGAAAAATGTTTAATGTGTATGTACACCTTAAATGTGGCGAGAAAACAATATCTTAGCAATACGAAGACTTTAAGATTTATGATCAAATATTAAATGCTTGGGAATAACAACACTATTATTTCCATGTTTGTACACTGAGAGGGGATAGTAATCTTGAAAAGATTCAAGAGACAAGATTTTAAGACTATCACATTTTTCAATTTGATAGCCTCGAATATGGAACACAGTAAATGACTTATAAATATGACATAAAAATAATACTTCAGCACCTTTACATAAAATTAGGACTATTTTTCCAAATAGGGGTTCGTCATGCTCCAAACCTAACACTAAACACATTCCTGGTCTATAAGTTATTCCTGAAATTAAAACCTTCTTTGTGATAAAAAAATGTTCATATCCTACCAGAATGGCTGCTATTTTATCAGAATAAGCATTTTTATCAATAGGTTTTGCACTTGTTACAACAATGTTCTTTCCCAAAACTCTTTCCCCTTTAATATTATACAAGCACTGAAGTTGTTGATGCCTTTGGGCTAATGTCAGGGGTAAGTTTTTAGCATTTTTAGATATCTGAGCAACACGCTTGAAATAAAGATGTTTAGCTTCAAACCTCATTGACCATAAATGTACAAGTGGGCCAAATTCTAAAATAAGTTGTGGATAATGCACTAAGAAATGATGCTTCGGTTTCAATTTTGCATCTTTGAAAATTTCCTTAAACAAATTATGGTGCTCATTTATTAGATCACTTAATAATGATATATAATCAAAATTTATCACTGGGGACAAAACAATATCTACAATATCTTTCAAAATCAAAAGAAATTCCCATTCAACTAAATTCTCTGGAACGAAATCCCCTATCATTAAAGGAAGGAATCTAAGGAGGCTCCATATGCGGGAGGCTGTCATTTTTATTCCTTTAGTTAAAAAGTTATCTGTTATCTCGAACGGTTTATTTGGTTTATCATTAAATCCAAACTTCAGGGTTCGAATTCTGCGATTTAATAAAGGTAGACTCATCAGTTTACTTTTTATTAAACTACCAATAATCAGGGTCAACTCTAAAGGAACAATTCCTTCTAGCAGGTCGTGCATAGCATCAGGTGGAAGCATGGTACTGGTGTGAAAAAACTTTAAATCATTCAGAGGAGAGTTATTTTTGAGACCGTACAACTGTTTATAACTATCATCTAAATTTATAAGGTTTACATGTTGTTCATGAGTATGCTTGGTACGGCGTATGAAATCTTTCTCTTTAAATTTGCTCACTCTATCATCAAATGCAGCCATACAAAATCTACAAATACGAGCTGCTTTGTTAGAAAATTGTGTTGTATAACCTCCTATTTCATGAGATGCAAGATTATCTCCAACAATCGATACCAAAGTACCTTTAACTTTGTCTTTTATACCATCAATACTGATACCAATGTCTTCTAAAGTTTTTAAATCGTTCAAAAGAGGTTCCAAAATAGGCCTGAAGCCAAATTCTTTTAAATCTGCTGCTTTACAAATAATTGCTAATTGCATATCACTAACAGTTGATCTATAAACAGGTGGTAAATTAGAAAGCGTATAATAAAATGCCGTCAATTTATGTTTTGCTTGGTTACGTCTCAAAGGATTAGTGACGAGAAAATCATCCAAATATAAAATTATTTGAATATTTGGAAATTGCTTAAATAAAGTGTTTTGCTTAAATAAACTACCATCTTGTACATCACAGAGGATATTCATTTTACTTTTAAACGGAGTTGAAATGTATTTTGAAACTTCACTATTTGCACAAAAAGCTTTCAAGTTATCAATTAAAGGAATGTACTGAAAAGTCTTACCGTTACCTGGTAACTTATATTGCACTGGTGACACAAGACCATTCGTTTCCATCAATTTTCGACGAAGATATTTTGATTGTACTGTATCAAGAGCAGTATCAATAGCATTGATATCCATTTCGGATGATAATTCGCCAATTATTCCATTTTCAGCTGACAAATCAGCTATTTTACGTTTTACAAGGTCAAACTGGCATTCTTGGAGATCTTTCATGCTATAAACTATGTCCGTCACTGTTGAGAGTGGAAGCAAAAATTTTTCTTGCAATTTTAAAAAAAAGGTCGACATTTTTTGATGCAATAAATCCTTTCCATTTGGCTGACTGCTACATGGCTCCTCAAAAAAAGGGTTACAATCACTCTCTGCAGAGTTGCTCTCAAGGGACTCTGTTTGTGACACATCAGCAAGGTAAACAGGATGATAACGGCTTAAATGAGATGTAAAGGAGGAAAAGTTGGTATAAGATCGATTACAATCATATACAGGACACTCAACAATCGAATGGGATTTTAAATGTGAAATTAATTTACGTTTTTGATATGAAGGAAATCCACATGTTTTACAATGAAATAGGACAGGTTTTTTAGTGCATAATTGCTTGTGCCCAAATAGGTGTTTTTTAAAACTATGTAAATTTCTACAAAGAACTGGGCATTCATCAAATCCACATATATATTGAAAATTGGGATCATGACCATGATAATTTTTAATATGTGAAACATATGTACTAGCAATAAGAAAATTGTTGTTACAAGAATAGCATTGGAACATTCTGAAATTTAATACAAAAAATTATCTTTTCAGGGCTGATACCGCAAAAAAAGCTCATACAAGAAAAATATAAGTAAAGTAAAATGAGGAAAAACTTGTGCATGTATGTTTAAACAAATAAAATAAGAAGTTACATTTTTTTAACCAAAGTTACAACTTTAGGAGGCATGTTCCCTTCGTTAATCCTTAATAAAATATGTTGAATAAACTTTAACGTGTTTATAACATCAATATTATACTCAATATTTAAAGTATAATAGAAGGACATTAACATTTGTACAGCTAATAAAAATCCCTTTACTCTTGTAACGACGCGGCCATCTATAATGAGCTCGAAACTTCCTTCGTAGTCTAGCCCTCCATTGATAACTGGACAAGTAGAACCCAATGTCGGGGTATCCTCATCTGGAAGGACCTGCAACAAAAATATGAATTTTAAGAAAAAGTGTTACGGCTACAAAATGTATACAGCATGAATAGATGAATTTTGACTGCTTGCTGTGAAAAAAAAAATTGCAGACTTTCAATTCCAGTTTATCTAGTGTCCTAATGCACCCTTTTTTAACCTCTGCATAATAAAAGAGTATCTTGGTTATAAAGTATACAAAATAGTTTAAGAAAATTCATAACTTACGGTTTGAAAGAAGGGACATATATTCTCACGAAATAAAAATGGCAGAATCATAATTCCATACGAAGCTTCGGCCTCGCCCCTTTTGTGAATGTCCACGTTATCCAAAAAGAAACCGATACTCTCTAAAAAGGCTTTATGTTCGGTATTTAACTTCTTGGCCCTAAACAGTTGCAACAGTTTAGGACCTTTTGACGAAACATTTTCAGTAAATACCACCTTCATGTCTACTGATGTTAGTCGTATGAATTCATCCAGTTGTTGGGTGAATTGAAAAAAAATAGGATATTTATCCACGATTTTTTCTATCAATATATTTTCATTAATTTCTTTCCTACGGAAGGAATAGGTTAAAGCCATCAAATTAGCTATTTTGCGTTGGTCCTGATTGGTAGATTCTTTTAAAAACTCCTGCTTCAGCACTTGAACATGCTGAGCCTGCGTTTCTTCGTCCTCTCCTGGGAAATGGTCTGGCGCCCAGTTTAGAGCACCTTTACTTTCTAGCTTCTTTATTTTTCTTGGGATCTTGCTGTCTGTAGCACCTTTTCTTTTGACAGTCAAAACTTCCATGGACTTGTCTCCTTGCCGGAGTCGTTTCAATTTATTACAAAGCTTTATTTCTAAGGCCCCAACACCTAAACCAAAATTATCCTTCAAATGGGGATACATTTCTACTAGCATAAGACAAACTTGCTGGCGTTGCAACTTACTGGGATACTTATCAAACTTATAACAGTAATTAGCAAGGTGACCAATCAATTCTTTGGACAACTCCCAATTTAAGTCTTCTCTATTACTGAGCGCACTCTTCAAACATTTTGAAAAATCTTCAGCCGGCAATTTGATTTGTGTTGGCCATCCTTTACTCTTTAAATTTAGTATAACCTCATAACTAATATCTACAATGCTTTCTGTAGGCTCTGACAAATATGCAGAAAACTCTGAAGATGAAGCAAATTGTGTTGGAACAGTCAGATTCATAACTTTAAGTTTATCCATGTTTGAGATTGTGTCGTTTAAAAGATCGACATATTCATCAAAGTCGGCATCGTATCTTTTTATTGTGTATGACTGGGGTGCTATACCAAAAGTTTCCTCGACAATCTGATTTATAGAATTTCTCTCTTTTAATTCTACTACCCTTGAGGAAGACTCGTATTGCAGAAGAATTTTCATTGTTTCTAAAATAAGAAATTATCATAAGAACTTGCAGGGAATACACAGGGTTTTATTAAAAGTAATCCAAGTTTTCAGCTTTTTTAAAATTTGTCTTTGATTATTTCTATGAAAGTAAACATAGAAACAATCAATCCAAAACTACATATTTTTCTAAAGGCTTATCTTTGGTGGTCAGGGAAAGAATTTAGGGCCTTTTAATAATACCATCTTTTGGGTTAAAATTAAGTTATGTGTAGCATAAAATTTAGGAAAGGAATTTGAAACCTTTTGGTAGTACTCTGCCAACGGTCTTTGTAGTATGTATTAGTAACGTCAACTTTTATACCCAGCAGGAAATTGGTACATACAATAATATTCATTATTTTAATTAATTTTTATTTCAAATTATTGGGTTTTTTTATGAAAGTTTTCTTCTTGTCTTCAATTGTTCTCACTCGAAATTAGGGATGCACCGAATAGTCGGTTACTAATCGGTATTCGGCCACTTTAGCCGAATAGCTTTACTATTCGGCCGAATAGTTAAATGAAATTTTATGTTCTCATCTTCTGAAACACGTAAAATTCCCAAACAGGACTTGTTTTCTTTTTTGACAGACTTAAATGCTTAAGTTTTTGCTATTTATAATATTAAATCAAGCTCTACTCAAGTTGTATTAAATCAACAATAATTACTATTTATGACAATTGTAATTGTTTTCACTAAAAGATAAAAAAAATTGTAATTGTATAAAAATATTGTAAGCCACGGTTTAATTTTTTTCTCTCCAATTTTCATTCTACATCGGATACACCTACTTCTGTTTTTGTTTTCAGACTTCTGTTTTCATGCTGTGATTTTACCACGTTACACTTTCTAAAAGGCTTGTTTTAATAATAAACGAGTACTACTTTATTGCGTGTTGCTTTAATTACAAATTTAATAGCTATGTATATTGTATTAAAACTATTGTGTGGACTGTTACAACTTCACGTTTACAAAACCTGGAAATTAACATGCATTAAATGCCTGCTAGTTGGTAGAAATTATTCAAAACAGTGGGTGCCTTATTTAAATTCGAAAATTTAGTATGCTGGTATATAAATTCAACATGTTGTTTTAAAGTAAAGAGGCGAGTTGCCCCATTTCCAAAAATTATACTTCAGTAAACGCCAGTCGACCAGGGCAGCAACAAAATGATAAATGCAAATAATAAATATTTATGTTAAATACTTATTTAACAAATTGTAGTAACGAGTTATAATTGTATTACCAAAGTATAACTTACATTCTAAAAATCCTTGCGTTTGTAATTTAACCTTCTTCAAGTGGTCATCAATCAGGTTCTTATATTAACTAACCTTCAACAACTTCTCAAACTGAATCCTTAAATAAGAAAAATAAATATTAGGTATTGTATTATTTTCTATGCATGAAATATTGTTTTAAAATTTAATAATGTTATAAATACTCGAGCTTCACATTAAAAATTAGGGTTCGAGTGGGAAAACCATTATCTTAACATTGTCAAGATATCTAGCAATTCATAAACATGAATAAAACCATGAAATGTATTTGGATAATGTAACTTTCAATAAGTGATCAAAATCCCTGTATTAATACTGTAATATTTAGTAGATTTCTTAAGGCAGAAATAATTAAAATACATAGTTCCCACTCTAATAACAAATTTTTTAAAAAAAATAGACTTGAATTAAATTATTATTTTTATTTAGGACACAATCTTTAAATTGACAACAGATTAATTCAAAGGAAACATATATACTGGCTTGGGATTCATTATTGAAATTCTCTTAATTTATATAAAACTTCCTGTTCAACTCTATTAGCGATTACACGATTACATGCACACGAAATGCTGAACGTTTCGCAGGACAGATACAAAATTACAAAAACAAGGAAATTTTAAGTTTTTTATAGCTTGTGCAAGACAGAAACATAAAAAGTAGCCATCTGCGAAATGCAGTTCGTCTGGACCTACCTTAACCCTACCTAAATTAATCTCATGTATAAACAGAAAAAATAGACATGCATGGGCTTGAAAAAAAAAGATAACTAAAAAGAATTATCGGTCGAAATCAGAACTTCCCAACGTGTTCGTATACATATATAACTTCTTGTGAAATTACTATTGAAGTTATTTTTCATTAAAAAATGGTAAAGTAAATTTATTCAAAACATCAATTGAAAGTATACAAGTAATTATTAATATAAAAATAATTATTTCAAAACTTACCGGCAAAGACACACGCAGAAATCAAATGGTCTTGAGCAACGACAACACTTGGAACCAGCATGGAGCTGCTACCGACACGACCTTCTATAATGTGCTCGAAATTTTCTCCGTTGATAACTGGTAACTCAAGTAGAACCCAAAGTCGGGGTATCCTCACCTGGAAGGACCTGCAACAATAATATGAATTTTAAGAACAAGTTTTATGGCTCAAACTGCATTAAAAATTAGGGTTCGAGTGGGAAAACCATTATCTTTACATTGTCAAGATATCTAACGAATCCAACTATTAATGTACATGTATAAAACCCTGAAATGTATTTGGAAATAAAATTTGCAATAAGTGATCAAAATCCCTTATTAATACTGCAATATTTAGTAGATTTCTTAAAGCAGAAATAATTAATTAAAACAATACATAGTTCCCACTCTAATAACAAATTAAAATAAATATAAATAGGTTTGAATTAAATTTTTATTCTTTTTCAGGACACTATCATTTAATTTAAATAGACAACAGATCCTAATTCAAAGGACACATATATACCTACTGGCTTCATTATTGAAAAAATCTAAATACATAAAACTTTCTGTTGAACTCTATTAGCGATTACACGATTCCTTGCACACGAAATGCAGAATCTTTCACAGGACAGATACAAAATTACAAAAACAAGGATATTTTAAATTTTTTTATAGCTTGCGAAGGACAGGAACATAAAAAGTAGCAATCTGCGAAAAGCAGTTCGTCTGGACCCACTCTACTTAAATTTATCTCATGGGTAAACTGATATAGACTATTATTTACTCTATAATATAGACATGGGTTTGAAAGAAAAAATATAACTAAAAAGAATTATCAGTCGAAGTCAAAACTTCCCAACGTGTTCGTATACATTTCTAACTTCTTGCGAAATTACTATTGAAGTTATTTTTCATTAAAAAATTTTAATATAAAAGTATTCAAAACGTCAATTGAAAGTATACACAAGTAATTATTAATATAAAAATAATTATTTCAAAACTTACCGGCAAACACACGCTCGAAGATTGAAGTCGAAGAAAGTAGGCCTACTACCAACAACAACACTTGGAGAGCCGGCATGGAGCTGCTACCGTTGCCAAACCACAGAACAAAAACAAAACGCCAAATTTTGGTGCACACTTGCGCCATGTATCGTCTTTTTTGTTCAGCAAACCAAGTTTTGGTGCAACCTGCGATTTTATTGATCCAAACTTTGGTGCAACTAGAAAATGTGCACCAAGTTTTGGTGCAATGTAGCTCGTTTTTTTTTACAGTGTAGAAAAGGCTATCATAAATCTTATAATCGGATCACAGATTAAGTTAAAAATGTAACATAATTATATTTATATTTGTTTTCAAATCAGTAAATATCTGGAAAATATTTATGCAATCAAAAACGGCTTCCGATTGATCGTGACTTATTTAGTGCTAGTGACTATCAATGCGCAAAAGCATTTAAATTAAAATTAAAAGATTTTAAATAAAAAAAATCCTTATTGGTCCAAACTAAATTTTTATTAAAGTAGTGACGAGTATATTGGCAGCTGAATAGTAAATAATATTGAGTAATTTTAAAATGTGCCTGTTTAGATTTAGAATAGTCTACAATAAAAACGAAAAATATTTTTTTATTAAAAAAAACTTGACAGGAAACCGCATTCAAAAAATATTCAAGTATCACGAGACTTTACTCTTAATCTTTTTAATCTAATAAATACACCCTCTTACTCCTTTAATAAAAGCAAAAAAGAGTATACCATTACTCGAAACATTTTTTCTACATTTGAATCATAAACTTAAACGTTTTTTTTTTCTTTAAGTTTATACTTGCCTCCTAAATTGAGTATACAATTACAAACTTTTTTTCTTACTTTGAATATAAACTTAAATGTTTTTTTAAATGTTAAGACATCGCCTCATTTACATTTCCCTCAATTAAACTTATATCCATAAATAAACTTTGCTCCCTTCTCTCTACCCAAGTGTAATCTTTTCCGTCTCTAACATCTGTCCGTGGCACTCTGTTCTATCAGAACACCGGTAGCGGCAGCTAATTACACTCGGAGGCTGTTATCTGAACTGGGGATTAAGGGTGTGCAAGAATTACAATTGCGATATTTTCGGCTGTTTCTCAAAGTTAATAAGTTGTTTTTCGTTCGGTAAGGACATTTTATAACCATTTTCCGAATTCCGGAAGCCATGAGAGGGTATAAAGTTTCCTCCTATAAAAATCCTTCAATTTGGTACTTATGGCAATTAAATTCAAAAAGTAGTTAAAATATGAAGATATGGTATTACCGGTGCGAATTTATTAAGTTGGCAGGTCTATATGTATGTATACATATTTGGCTTGTGAAGGGTACCTTCCCAAGTCCCAATTTCTCAATGCTTTCGGTAGCTCTAGTGTGACGTTAATTTAAACCAAATCCCGTGAATTACGTTTTATTGTAATTAAATTAATTTTACGTATGATAACATACCACCAACTTTTAGAGCAAAATTACAAATTTTACTTAACCTGCAAAATTTATGTAGGGCAAAACCTTTCAATTTAATTTAGCAATGTGAAAGATAACAAAACATAATTTAAGTGGGATAGTTAATAGTGGGGAAAATTTTATTTGTATTTGTTAAATGTCTAGTTTTCCAGCGAAAATAAGACCTGAAAGCAAGCACAGAAGAAGCTTAACTGTTTTCCTAAAAAGTCTAATACCTTACATCTGGCTACTGCGGCTCTCGAAATCATATCTGAAACATGATACTCGAGGAGAAAAAGGTCCTAAAAATAATAATTGCTCCTTAAACGTTGATGAGAAGATGATTTCTAGTCTATGAAAAACGTGTCAAAAAACACTGAAGTATCTTTTTTACGATATACTTTTTTTTAAGGTTCCAGTTACTATCAGATTTTCCCCGTATGTGTGTGTTCTCTTATGCGGTTTCATATATAGGTATTAGTTTCATTTCCGAAGTTTCTAACTTCGGAGGGGGAAATTTAGGGGTGTTTTTTTTTTCTTTGGGATCAGCCAGATGTTTTAAAATGGAATGTTTTGAGGTTAAATTTAGAAATGAAGTGTTTTGAAACAAGGTGTGGGGTGGGTTTAAGTCGGGAAAACGTTTTCATAAGCTTAGTTTAAAAAATGCAGACGAAATATTAGGTCGCATTCTAAAGATTCTCAACATTTTTATTCGCGATACCCATGTTGAACCAATATGTTATAACGATGTCACCAAGTAAGGCACCTTAAGCTATGTACTGTAAATCTTCTAGAATAGTTGTTAAGGGGAATAAATTTTGATAAATAATTTTTCAATGACATTTATTATTGTAAATAATTTCTTATTTAGTAATAAGAAGTGTTACATTATTAACGTGAATGCTCCCGTTTTAAGGTGTTACATCGTTTCAACTGTGAATGTGTAGTTTTTAAGCATTAGTTAATGGTTTGGAATAAACTATATTTGTATTTGGTGCAAGAATTTCGTTTTGATGTACCAAAAAAAAGTAATAATTAAAACTTAATTTAAATAGAAATATAAAGTAAAATTCCAAATCTTTCAATGTAAATCTTTCAATGTTCATTCAGTTTTTCATTTTTACCAAGTATATATATTTTTTTTCATTAAGAAAACAAGGAGCATTTAGCACTGAACAACTTGTCGTTTCAAACAACGTTTCACCCAACACCTTTTAACCCTTTCAGTCCCAAAAATTTACTACACGACAGAAACATCTGATATTCACAAAATAAGCATATTTTAGGTCAAATATACGAATTCCATAAGAAGAAAAATCCATTAAAAATTTTTATATGGTTTTTGAAACAATGCCAGAATTCTTTAACTGTGGAAAACAACAAAATAAGAAGTATATATATTACCTAAAAACACTTCGAGTTATATATATTAAGGTATCTGACCATATTATCAAAAAAAATTTAGTAATTATTTTAACCGAAATAGTTTAAATTGTGTTTTAAATATGTTGAACTGAAGTGAACTTATCAAAAATTAGGAGAAACGCTTGTTGACTATTTTCTAAATAAAAAAATAGTAGTTCTGACTTCTATTGAGATTAAAGTAAAATTTTGTCTGATAGAACAAAGTGTGAAGAATCGAATGATGTGTGTTTGGATGTGATAGCGGGACATAAACATTTTGAAAAAAATATTGAAAGTGATGATGCCAAATGGCATCACTGGGACTGAAAGGGTTAAATAAATTACCAAGCGGGGTGTGTGCTATGTTATTTTTAAATTTGGGAAACGGCTAAAAATACTCTTTTGTTTGGTACAATTGTAAGCATTGTTGAATTTTTCTGTCTACGCTAAAAACCAATGTTCATGAAGAACAAGTTCTCAAGAGTAAATATTTTTTAACAAACCAGACATAAAAACAGTCATCACTAAGAATCCAAAAATAGAATACAATCCCTTTTCATCTTGTTTCTTTCTTTTATGTTCATTTCATTTAAGTATCTTTGAGTCGAAATTTTTTTTTCTATTAATCGGCTATTGTTTTTTTTAAAGAAACAAAATAAACCTACTTAAAAAACAGACTCTTCTTAATTGGCGGTTTTAGTTACAGTGATGCCAGTTCCATTTTTCATTCCTAATGATTTCCCCTTCTCTTTACACCTCTCGTTGCCACTCTAAATTTAGTAAAAGTGTTGGGGATATCGTTTTCTCGAGGAACCACATGGTTTGTAAAGAAAACCGACTCCCTCTAACGGCAACCGTATTTAGCGAGCAATTATAGAATTTTTTTTTAGTCGTTATAAACCTCATTTGGCGATAACCCTTTTTTTAAAAAGCTTAGGTTTTCGTAATCTTGATAGCGTGTGCTTCCTGGCTTTTATATTAGGTGTGGTTTGTGCGGAAGTGCGGACTGGTAGCTCTGTTCTTTAGGTGCAAAGGATACGTCGGGGGTTGGTGATTTGGCGTTTAATGTTGCTGAAAGATTGCGACACATGGTTGTTTCAAAGTGTATCCAGCGATAATGTTTTTTTTTTTGGAGGCGGAAAGAATTGAGTGAAGCTTTAAAACTCGATTATAATCTGGAAATTGAAAATTTTGGCCTTCGGCTACGGTCTGCTCGATAGAAATGACTATTTGTGCTAAATGTCGAAATGGCAAGGTTGACTTGAACAATTTCAAAAGACTTGTGGTTAGAGAGTTTAAATTGTAAAAAAAAACCACTGCATCAATCTATGAACTCTTCCTTTAAATAGTAATAACACGTTTTATTATTATTTGAAGGGTCGAGTTGTGACTTGTGAAACTCGCATTTTACGAAGTGTAACTAAAATATTGGGTCTGACCCACCATAAATGACTATTTGTGACTATAATAAATTTGAAAGGACAAAGTCACCAATAAACGGCCCGGACTCGATATCTTAGATTTACTTCGAAGAATGTTACTTTTTCAATTCGACCCCTTAAATAATAAATAATTATCTTAGTGAACTAACTGTAAGTTATAATACGGCTATTACAAACTACGCTACCTTTTCGCAACTTAAGAGATGTTTGCAAACTAAGTTTCTTTTTACAATCAACAACAAAAAAAATTTCAAAAGTAAATCTCAGGCTGCCACCCCTCTGTTATGACACGAGGATTACCGTACAATGACAAGGAATTCTCGATAACCTTTCGATTCATGCCTTCAACCTTTCCTCGCCGTCCGTGCTTCAGCTGTCTCTTGCACAGTTCAAACACATCGTAGCCTTTATTGGAAAAGCGGCTCTTGAGACAGAACCCGCCGGATATTTGCATTTACTCACCCTCTTGGCAATCTGTCTCTGATAATCTGACAAGACATGAGATTCGCGTGGTCTTTTAAGTGATATTTAGATTTGTCACGGGATGGCTCCTATCAGGCCTGGGTTAATGGTTTGGGTGGTATCGTGCCGTGTTTAATTGTTCTGTTATTCTGCTTTTGGAGATGGTATTACATACAATTATTTATTGAACTGTATAGTTATTCAAATTAATAAATCGTCATTTGCATAAAAAAAATCTAAGATTCTGTTTGAAAATTTTACTTAAATCTTGATTATGTTTTAAAGCATATATGCATTGTAATGAACTATTGAAACAAGTGCAAATTGGAAAATAGGGAGGACAATCAAGGAGTGTAAATAAATGATTTTTCACTTAAAGAAATTTATTTAAAAAAAGCCATGATAACTCTAGTAGAACAACTGCAAACTTATTTCACTGAGGAGATCTCTTCGTACTGAAAGGGTCCGATTTCTATTAGTAGATAGAAGGACCTAGCCACACTTCTTGAGTCTAGACTAGAGTGTCAAAGAATATACTTCTATCAACTTTTTTAGAAAGTTGGCCTTTTTTCCAGTAAAGTATAGATTTTGAGTGTATTAAAGGATCTCTTCCATACTATCTCTTATCCCCAAGAGGCCAACCAACGCCTTCTATTGTTCGGATCGGCAACTCTCCCCAACAAACGATCGAGACCTTAATTCTTTCTCACCCAACTGCCCCAAAATCCAATCAATCCTATCCCCAATCCTCCAGTCCATTGCGCCCTCAACCCTCTCACGACAATACCTAAAAAAAAATCGAAATAAAATCCTTTTAAAACGTCAAACGCAAACAACGGCTCTTCGATTGCGATATCACAGAGTCTGCACCAAACCCCCTTCTATTTTGAAAGGGAAGGGGTGCCGCGATTCAGACGGTTTTCAATGGGGTCGGTTCTTATCGCACCACAACACACGACCGGGATTTTAACTCCTTCTATTCCGACGGAGTAACAGCTTCATTGTTGCGAAGTGCGAATTTTCCAGGCTGCTGCCCACAGTAGTTCTTCCAATTGACGGAATCACGTCCGCTTAGCTTGCATCGCGATTCTAACTCCAAAGAGGCGTTAGTCCAATTTTATAGCAGTAGACATCGACCCTTTTAACGACTTGAAGTCGAAATTTAGATTCTGTAGAGAATCACGTCCACATTTGAATTTGACTCTTCGTGCCTTGTCGAACGAAGAATGGGTGAGATCTATTGATTCAGTCATGTCCATCCATGTCTCCAAGGCATATCTGACTTCTTGAAAGTTATAAGTGTAAAATAGTGCCTCAGTAGGTTTTTCTTTTTGCGAGGAGACCGTATAAGCTGCAGACAATGTAAATGTTCGTCCAGTCAAAGCTTAAAACTTTTTTAAAAGATTTCCCTTTACGGAAATCCATTTATGTGGTTAAATTTGATTCTCATTCTTTTATGAAGAGGTATGGGCCGACCGTCCGGTCACCAATAAAGATGTATGGTCCATCTGGTTTTGAACCCAACACCTCTTGAATGGTCCAGCCCAATGCTGTTTCAACCCTCTACTTTAAAATTATTTTACAGTAAAATCTTAAATACCCACTTAACAGTAAAATGGCTGTTCATTTTTAAATAAAAGCATAGTTACGAAACTCGCATTCAACAAAGTATAACAAAGGTATATAGTCCGGCCTGTTCATTGGCGACTTTTGACAATAAATGAATAATTTTATTAGTCTACTAATTTTCACCTTAAAAGCGGAATAGCTGAGCTGCAAACGTACCTTAAAATATAAAATATCCCCGGAATCACAGTTCTTACTATTTAATATGACATAAGGGACTGTTAATGGTTATTTAGCTACATTAACAAAACAATTACGAACTCTAACTACATAGTAGCACAATTTTAAGTGGACCGTTACTTTATTTGCCTTCCATGTAGTATAAACATTTCTGTCATATTCCCATTAATGATTTTTTTCTCTCTCAAATTCTCGTGCAATGTTGCGTGCCTACGATTTTTTCCTCGTTTAATGAAATCCGCAAGAAGAACCCATCATCTGTTGCGTGTCGTGGGAAAATAACGAAAATTTCTTCATTCCACTCTTTTCTTGTGCTGTGCCAGTCCTTTTGTTATGGTAATCTCGGAGAGGAGGGGGAAATTTCTGCAAATAAGCCCATGCCAACATTGAGATATCAAAGAATTAACAATCTTAACTCTTTTAGTAGCTCTTCGTCGGGTAGCTCTAGTGCGACATTAATTCAATCAAGCGTGAGTTCTTCAAGATATGTTTTGTGTAATCTCTTATTTGAAAAAAAAAAAAAAAATACTACGTAGTTCAAATCACAAATAATCGTAATATTCAAATTCTTTCAGTAAATTATAATTTACTCTTTCGTAATTAATAAGTTTCTATAAATTACAAATTGTTTTAAAACTGGCATTTTCGAGCAATAGACGTAATTTGAACGGCGTAATAGCTATGTAAGTTTTTGAGAATATCGAGCCGAAATACAGTAGCAGTTATTTTTTGAAAGCACGCAACCTTAAATTGAATTTGCTTGTTGGTATATATTGTTGAAAATATATTGTTTGAACTGGATGCATAACAACAAGTAAAAAAAAAGATGTTAAGTAACTTGTATTGTCCTTTTACAATGAAGCTAAATGTGATTTTTCACAGGTTCGTCAGGTATCTTCTTTCTTCAGATTAAAAAGTATTCTAGAAAAATGTTAGTTTCCTAGCTAATATTATGCGTAACAAACGAAACAAAGGTTTACCATAGCTCTACCTCTAAAGAAACACAGTTTTGAAAACAAGATCCAACACCAACCACTCCCTATAAATAGGATAAATCTCGCACCTCAACCCCCTACCCAGCGAACATAGAATCATCAAGAGAACGGCGAGAATACAGAAAAAGAATCATCAGTGCCCTAACGAAGACCGTTATCTGCTCTTTATGTATCCGAATTCAGATACTTTGCGTCGATATCTATGGTCTTATACAGTTGTGGGTGGGGCTACCTTCAATTTATCAATGGGGATTTCGCACTCCCCTTGCATGGAGATTCTGAATAGACTTATCTGCTTGTATCTGGGACGCGTCATCTCTTATTGTGGTGTGTTGCGCTGCAACATAATTCACTTCTGATTCAAAACGCCCGAGTTTGTAATAATTGTGCTTTTCAGCGATGCCTGTTCGGTGGAGGAAGTTTGGAGATATTTTTTAATTCATGAATTTAAAATATTTTTTTTCAGTTTCGAATCCTAAATGCACTTTTCTATCAATCTTTGATCGATTCTCAATTTAAATAAGCCGAATACCTTATTATTTCAAGAATCTATTTATCATTTGTTGAGTATTTGATTAAATGAAAAAAAAGTTTGTAAAATATTTATGCAGTCTTATCTTATTATACTTAAAAAAAATATGCACTTTACTGTAAACTTTTTTTTCTTTCTGGGAACATGAGTTCGAAAGGAAGAGGTTGAAGTGTAATTACTGAAATAATCAAATATATGTTTATTAAATGTAAAACCAAATATATACATTGTTTTTAATAAAGAATTGACTAATTAAGAACGTTGAGAAAATCCCACCTTTGATGACAATAGTCAAACAAATTACGTAAAGGCGACTCATTTACTCACTAATCCAACACGAAAACGTGACTTCATGTGGCTAATGAGATCTCCAGAGAAAAAATATCAGAAATACGCATATTTTTCGTCTCTACGGTACTTGTAAGAAGTCTGCGATTGTAGGAAAAGGGATAATCTGCACTGGATAGGAAAGACATGTTGTGTCGCCCTGCCTTTATAACAATCTACTAGTTATAAAGTTAATTCTTATTTAGTTGTTTAAAAAATGGAATTATTATATGTAAATAAAATTGTACATTTGTCTTACTATATACATTTTAATTGGGAAATATCAAAAGGTAAAACGGTCAAAGAGTAAACAGGTTTTGACAACCCTGTTTGAAAAAGTCAGTTAACGGCTTTAAATTTTGACTCGAGCGAGAAAGCTTGATAGTAATTTCATTTTAATACACAAAACTAAAGTTTTAGTTAGTAGCCGTTTTGTTAAAATAAAATTATAATAAAACTTGAAGATCGTTTCAATTCGAAAGAAACATAATTATCCAATTCCATTAATTTATTAAATACTGAAATTATTATTCGGGGAAATCTTTATTATTTATTTGAAATATATGAAAACCACTTTCAACACATTTCCCTTTTCAAAAATTATGATTTCACAGTCATCGAATCAACACAGAACAAGTAAGAATGCCCACAACCAAACGATTTCCAAATCCAGAGCAAACTGCAACAACTCAACTCCCATCCTCGTTAATTGATTTACCAACAGAGACCAGAACGTGGCAATTAATTCCAACATTCAATTATATCACCGCCGCTCTCTAATGAGAAGACGCTCACCCTTTTACGAATTGTTTCGGCCCCGTAATAATATTTATGCATAATTAATCACGCACCTTCCCCAGGATGTCAAATTGACCGCCATTATGCCCGGGTAAAAGATAGGAAAAATTCAAATTCCAATGTCCTCTGGGACATCCAACTGAACGAGGAGAAGTGACTCTTGTCACTTTGAGCTTGTGTGATATATCCTCTTCAAACCAGAAGTCCACATGACTACATGTAGATAGAACCTTATTATACAATCTAATTAATCATAAATTTGTTAAAAACTTTTATTCATACAAACTTTCTCATCATAATCGGGAACATTCAAGTATTTCAGAAAAACTGATACCGAAGCAGCTAACAAGTCTTGCTCGCTTTTTTTTTGTATAAGAAATGGCGTAGCATGAGGGATCAAGCAGTAATAGGTATATAGCAAAAAAGTTTTTCGGCTTTAAATTTTAAAGGCGTTTTGCATTTGAAAAAAAAATAGTAGACTATTGATTACAAAAAACTGACAGCCTGTTTGTACATTCCTAGCACCAAAAATCGTACTTTTAAGGTTTAAAACGTCGAATTCCATTAAATTTATGTGCCCCTCAGCAAATATTACGTGTCCCTTTTTTTTAAAAATGTATTGCAAAACATACTTTTAAATTTACACATGGTTGACAAATGTTTATGTTAAGAAGATATGTCTAGGATTTTGGTGTGATTTCAAAAGGATATAAGCCACTTTTCCGCGTACGCTGAAGCCTGTCCCAATGTCCACCTTCGCCTGGAACTTAATTAAAGATCTTCAATGGATGCCGATAAATTCCAGGGGCGTCTGAAGCAGTGGCGGACTCTTCAATTTCAACGGACACTTTGTAATGATAATCAGGGGGGACCGGTCAGAACCGGTTTCATCGTTTCCCACAATTCCTGCCCTCATATTTGCCATTGTGTGGAATTTAATTGGGAGTCACGCCTTCTGAGTGGGGAATGTCGGTATTTGGAATTGGTGGGGTGTCCTGGCGACGACAATTTGATTGGTTCTGAATGTCAATTTAAATGAACCGTGGAGAGTATGGTTAAAATATTCGCCATAATTGTAATGATAATGAAAATTATTAGCATTTTAGTTTTATTTTATATTACGAAAAAAAATTTAAACCCTTAATTACACATAAAAGTTAAAATTTTTACCTTATAATAAACTTTGATGACGCTCTATTGTATTTGAAAATTGAAATTGTCCATTAGTAATGGGAATATTTTATACAAATTTCCATAAGAAATGAAAGTTACTTACTAAAGAACTAAGCTAAAAAAAACTTTGCCCGCATTATTCAACAATAAACTTGACTAAAAACAACAACTCTAACCTTATGACGTCGTTGGTCAGTGAATAGTTCCAGGCAATAAAATATATTTTGAATTAAAATAATATTCCTAATACTTTTTACTAGGAAAAACACAAAGAAACAAACCTCACTCATGGCAACCCCCGAAACATTACAATGAAGACATCAGTCCCGTCCACTTCCCCATCATGAGAGTAACCAGCTCTAATGAAATCAACAAATCTTCAAATAACAGTCCTGGGAAATGGCATAAAAGACCGGGAAAAAACGATAACTCATCGGGCCACGTTAATAAAAGTACACACAATGACCATCAGCGGTATCTAACCTTTCCAGAGGAATAACATTGAGTGATCAGTAGCACTCAAACGTAGGTAGGATGACCAGGGTACCCAAGGGTGCCATTTCGGATTCTGTATGGGCAACATGCTTATATTACTCACATGGGGCATCAATTGAGGGGTTTTTAGGCAGCCCCGAAATGAAGTCGGGGTGGGGCCTTAGTTTGGATGAGGGGGTGATGGAAAAAAATAGAAAAGGCACGAAAGGTATTCCCTGTGGAAATCCGATTTGATTTGCTGTTGGCGTGTGGGTCGTTAAAGTTCTATTCCGGAGAGAAATATTAAATGGGATGAAGTTGGCTGCATGGACGGGTCGGCTTTTCGGTTGAATTAACTTGGGGGACTGAATGGGCTATTGACGACTGTTTTGGATCCGGCCTTGTCTCGTAATTTTTAGTCATTGCCAGATGAAGGGGTAGAAGTCAGTTAATATAATCCTATATAATGTCATTTATCAAATTCCAGTCTATTAATTACTTGAACAGGCTTAAATGCTTACTATACCGTCGGTCAAATGACGATACCACGAATGCGCACATTCTAGGGATTAGAAGTTTTTAAAAACAGTGCGCCTAAAAGTATCCTGTTTTCCCATACCTGTGTTTTTGCACATCCGTGGTTTTGTCATTTGACCGACGATATAAGGTCAATTTTGTTGCATGTTCTAGTTCACTTTTAGATTGAGTGCTACATTAGTCTATTCAGGATGTTCCAAAATTAAATGGTCATTTTTAAGAGAGTCCCATTTGAAACGACTAGTCAGTTTTGGAACATCCTGTATAATGTTAGAGTTGCAAGTTAAATAAATCAGTTTAAAAAACAAAATTGTATAAGAAATTCTTTCAGAGTTATAGAAAAGTGATTTCTCTAAAGAACAGCAACTTTAACTAGTACTTTATCTGCACTTTTCTTTTCTTCGAGGTTAAGAGACGTTGTGGGTCTGCATTCAGGCATCTAAGCACTCGCCGCGTCGTAATAGTTTTTGTCACACCATGTAGTCATTGGTCTACCATGTTTGTAGTGTATGGCAACCCGAAAAAAAAATAATTTTAAGGCTACTTGAATATTAGGCTAAACAAATTTTATCACTTGTAGCCACGAAACTTTTCTGAGCAAACTAATATTTCTCTTTTCGTATAAAGCGTAATAACTTTAAACTATTTCATAATTTTACGAACTACTTCATATTTAATAAAAAAGTTATCAAAAATTATACGAAAAGGCTTGAACATTCGAACTATACCAGAATTCGAATATTTATTTCTGTAAATTTTAAAGAGTCATTTACTTTCCCTTCCAAACGGTTCATAAATGCCACACAAATCGATGATATCTAACTTAGGTGTATTCAAGCCTTCCTTCGACCATGAATCACTAGCTTCATTTTAATGCCTTTTATCTATAGAAATTCATACGAAAGTAATATTGAAAAGGAATTCCATTCAAATGGCCCTTCGCAGACGGCGTCTCGTTGCATGGCAGAAGTTACCGTGAGGCCCCTTTCCAAAGTGGTGATTAGAGTTCGCATCGTTTTCTATATTTATACGGCCATTTCCCCGGCCTAAAGGCGTATATATTTGTCCTCCCTGAAAAGGCCCTGCCCTCCGGCTAATACTTCAAACGACCATAATCCTTACAAAACTGTTTCCCCCTTATCATAGAAGTTGGGGGCTCCCGTTCGGCCGTTTACATGTGTCCTTAGCGGCAGATTAGATATGTTCTTCTCCCCCATGGAATTGTTCTGTTTTTGGAGAGTAGGTGTTGGCGGGGGTCTCTTTAATCCCCACCGACAGAACCTGGTGTGTGTATGTCAAGACAAGTTGTCTCTGTTTTCCGACAGAAAGAATGGCTTCTTTTATGCTGAGGTTTGGGAGGCTGAAGTTTTGTCTTTCTATTCTTGAGGTATAGTCAGTGTTGGCTGGAGACAGTTTGATCCGTTTAGTTGGGGGGTGGTCAGATCATATAATCTTCAGGTGGACATCTCATTTTTCTCAAGTGCGAGTTATTCTTAGTTTTGCAGGTGTGTATTGAGAGAGGAAGTGAGAACACAGGATAACTTTCCACATAATAATAATTCGTTAGAAAAAAAGTTAAGCTTTTGTACTGAACGAAAATTGGTACTAAGCAAAAATTTAAAGCAAAAACCAAATAAAACTATTTTTGAAAAATTTAAAACTGGCCATTCTTTTAAATAAAATATACATTTAAAAGCAAAATTAATTTATTGGGACCTAATTATTCAATTTCAGCCGTCTTTTTTTCCCAGTGGTTTGATAACTGATTTTTTTGTATGTCTTAATTTATTTCTTGCAATTTTTATATCAATATTTTTAATGGTTAATTTTACCCCCGTATTTAAAACTTTGTGAACTACATGGGGACGTACATAAATTACGTCACGCAAAATTTCTACTTTTTTGACCCCTCCCTCCCCCTATGTCACGCTGCGTCACGTTTGGTCGAACCCCTCCCCCTAAAATTACGTCACGTTTGTCGCACCCTTCCCCTCCTTTTTAAAAAAAGTTGCGATTTTAATATTTTCCTTTGTTTAAGTGTTTCTTATGATAAAAAAAAAAGATTTCAGATTTCTTTCTAAAGATTATTCTTATAAAAAACAGATTTTCCTTGCAAAATTAGATTTTGAATCGTTACGTCACGCAAGCGATTACCCCTCCCCCCCTCCATGTCACGATCCGTCACGTTGTCGCATACCCCTCCCTCCCCCCTATGAGCGTGACGTAATTTATGTACGTCCCCCATCTTGTAAACACAAGACATGCTTTTTTTTTATTTCAAAGCTGCAATCGGTATCACCTTTCGTAGATTAGACAAAGAAAATAGCTTTTAAAAAAACTGCTTAAAAAAACGTTTAATTTCTTTAAACTTTCCAACTGCCTGCTCACTAAAAGTGCAATGATCATTTATATTATTTTCGCTTTGACGTAATTGGGAAATATAATTGAATATCTCGTTTCATAGAACAACTGTAATAGGAGAAAGGGGTTGCTATCATTTTCATTACCACTTACCTCACCTGCCTGCTTACCTGCAAAAGTAATGAAGACAAAGCACTTTTCGTGACTCTCTGACTTAAAAAAAATCGGTACCACTGCATTTGGCGAAAAATGACCAGTTCAGCTTCATATAGAACAATTCTATGTGGAAATTCATAACTAAGTTTATTTTATAATACTTACCTTTGCTGGGTTTTCTGGGTGTCCATTTTAATAATTTAGCCAATAGTTTTTTTTTTTTTTTTTTTTTGACAAATAAATTTGTTTCAATGCACACTCGACTCTGTTTCACTTTGGAATATAATTTTTCGCACACAAAAAAAAATCAATACATTTAATTACTGTCCGTAAACAAGTAATGGCGCATAGTAATTTTTCCGTCAAACCTAAAATTTGAAATATGTAAAATCCAAATTCAAGTTTTGAAAAGTTACCGATATATCTCGGCATTTTAATTTGGCGACTGAAATATTTCGCCAAATGGTCAATTCATCCCATCCGCACCATTTTTTTTTTTTTTTTTCAAAATCCCAATCCAAAATTTGATCTGGTTGCTGTCACGACCATCACACCACGTGACTCACGCGCACCCCTACTTTTCACGCCTGTTGCCATCCCCCTTTTAGAAATAAAAAAGTTTTGTGTTTCGGCTCAGGTTTTGTCCCTGGAAGGGATTAAAAGTCCTCCACGGCTGCTGCCCCAACAACAAGGGAGTTTGCGGAGGTTGACTAATTATCGGGTTTTCCCGTGAATGAGCCCGATGTTTAATTGGATTTCGGGCCGACTTGTGTGGCGCTTTTGTCAGATGGTATTTATAACTCTGAAGAGTTAACTATGCCGAGTGAATTTTAAATTGATTTGGGGGGCAGTGGATTTCGTTTGAGTCAATTGAGTTTTATTTTGAAGTGTTGCTGGAATGTATAGTATAGGACTGTGAATGACGTAAATCACTAAGTCAGAAGCACATTAACGTATACTTTCAATTGAATTGAAAACATTGAAAAAAAATATTAGAGTGCAATGCTTTTTTTTACTTGAAAGGATATTAATTGAGTCCAGTAACTTTAATATTTCAATAAAACCTTCCAAAAATTGCTTCTCAAGTTCTAAAAAATGTAGCAATTGTATTTTATTAAGTGTATGTTTATGTATCTAGAACAACGTGTAAGTATTATGAAAATTAATTATAGTAACTTTCACTAAAAATACCATTACATATCCTTCATAATTAGGAGATAAGTTATATACTAACTTTTAAGTGTATTTACTGAAAATTAAGCATGATAATTCGTATATGCAACACTATATAAAATAGTTCAATATATTTCGCAGTATTAAAATAACAAAATAAACTTATACATATATCTACATGAAATCCACTTTTAAACCACCCCTAGACATCTCACAACATTATCCCAATAAATATTTAAATACTTGATTATCCATATTTGAACAGTGGCTCCGCCGCATATTTGCATAAGAACCATCCTATGATCTCCCTCTTCAACATCCTGATGGCTTTCCCTCTTTTGTATTGTATGTGGGTACTGCTGTTTGTCGAACACGGCAGCTGAATGCCTCGAACACCATGTCCGAGTTGTGGGATCCTGTCAAACCCCTTCTGTCAACACTACTGGTTCATGCCATCTGTCCGTCTTGTACGTGACCACCAACAACGGGGCTTGCTTCTTTAGGGTGAGGGGCGCTTACAATCGCTTTTTTTACTTGTTTGTGGGCCGTAGGTGGAGTTAATCTTTACTGGATGAAAGGTTCGAGGTTCGGCTTTTGTGCAAGAAGGTTTGAGGGCAGCTTTTGTGTTGGCTAGGAAGCTGTTTTGAAAGGTCGTCAGGAAGCTTTAGGAAAGTTGACTGGACTGTTTGATGTGGGAATATAGTAACAAGATAAAAATTGTCCTGTATAGGACTTAGGATATCCTTTAGTTGTTGGGACAGAAAAGAAAGGTTTTTAAAAAGGATACACAGTTCTGACACATGTCCAGTTGTATTTTTATCGAAATAGAATTCCATGAATACGATTTAGTGAAATTGTTCAGTGTTCATTCCGTGTATTCATGAGTTTGGTTAATGTAAAAATTTCACTCAGATGTAAAAAGAAATATTTTGTAATAATTTTAATAAAATTAATATCATTCCTTAATCAAAAACTGCTTTTGAAAAACAGATGAAATTGAAAAAATAGTTACTTTTAAATCAAACTTCGTAAGGTTTTAAAAAAAATTGGTTTTACCTTAAACTTTAAAACATCAGTAACTCTATATTCTGTAACTTGATGAAATTTTATTTGCATCGCACTTAAACCATCGCAAAAAAAATGTAATTGCCCAAGATTTCTACTAATGTAAAATTATTTTAATCAGATACAATTGTAAAATAGAAACATTCAACTGTTTATAGGTAAACTATGATTGATAGTAAAAAAATTTGGTGACCAAATCTCTCAAAAAAAGTCATTGTTTACATTTTGTCCGGCTTCCGTAGTTGTATGGCTTTTCGAATTTTAACAGCAAAGCTGTGTTTTTAGATGCCATCCTCTTTAAAGCTTTTCTTGGAATCACAGGAAGAACGATAGTATAAATATCAGATTGGATTTTTTTTTTTATTCCAATTGGATTATGGCGTGTTTGGAAAAACTGAGATTTTCTAGATTACGATAAAGTGCGGTCTTTTTTGGGAAACGTATTTATTCAGTTGAAATGAAAAACGAGCTAAGTACGGAAAAATTCATTCCTAAAATGCGGGAAACTTATTTATTTAAGACCAATGGGGAAGTTGCATGAATTTTTAGTTCATTTGTAAACAGTACTTTTAAATACACGTCGAATGGTATCATTTACACCGGTAAAATTTTTGTTTAAGTAGTTGTTAACTGACTTTAAAGTAAGCGTCACTTATATTGAAAGCACTGACAATCATCTTGTCATGGAATATGTTTTTCGTCCCTTAGTGACATGGACATACTATTTCTTACAAACTTTTATATGATGCAGATGATAAACAACGAAAAATGTTTTTTTTTAAAGAAAACTCGGGCACACTTATAGTTCTAGTTATTTGACTAAACAAGAAAGTAAATGTCGCGCTGTAGGACAATTTTAAACTAAACAACTAAACCAGGAACATGCTGTTCTAATTTATTGTTAAAAACCTGTTTGAATAAGTTTGCTCCTTTGGACAGAATATTATGCAAAGGTTGCATGTTTATTTTAATGAAGCGTATGCTCTATTTTTAGAAAATCGTCAAGAACATAAATTCTTACTTCCAACTCTGCTTTCGGTCACGTGAGTTACTTGGAATTTTAATGTGCATAATTCGGGTATAATTAATCATTTTTAAAGATTTTTCAGATAAAATTCGGAATCTACATCTCACGTACCTGAAAGTCATTTCGGGTAGGATGCAACTTTTCCATTGTCATTAAAAAAATGCTCACAATACAAATTTAACATAAACCACTATGTAACATATTTAGCACGACATTCGGTACATTTTTTTTACAAAGAAGCTACTATTTCTTTCCCTTTTAGTTCGGTTTTATTTCAATTCGTTTTGGGATAGCTGCACGGAAGTTCAAATTTAGACTCTATCTCGTATTTCTTTTACTTTTGCCGAATGCAAGAAATGAGCTTGTAGGATTCCAAACTTTTTCGTTACTTTAGTAATGTCCAAGAAAATAGCCTTAAAATAACGCAATTTTTCCTAGCTTTTTATTTTTCTCACTCAGTGTTTTATGCTAAATTCTTATTTTAAGCAAGTTTAGTTCGACTTTTATAACAGAATTACTTAAGTTCGATTTATTTCACTATAAGTTTTTTAATATTTGGATAAATATCATACTCTTGTTACTGCATTTCGTAACTCGACAGAATGTAAAGGTGTAAACAACTATTTAAGATTCTTTTTCTGGAATAACATTTACGTATAAAGCAAAAAAAAATCCATTTTTAAATAATTTATTGTTAATGTTGAGGTTTTACGTTCTGTGTTTTCACTGAGTGTCAACCTCAATTGAAAAACATCGATCTTGAAACATATTGTGTGAAATCTTTCAGTTCCTATTCGAATTCAATCAGACCTAAAATCCAATCATTGACGGATTATTGATTTCCGAGACTAGAGCCTTTAAAAAAAAGGCTGAGGTATACTCTGGTGTAATCTGAGCTTACAAAACACAATGAACGGAAAATTTTAAGAAAAGGTGCGATAAGAAACCCACCAATAAAGAGTATTCGAAACCACATTTTCTTTAAAGCCCCCAGAAATACGAAATAATCCGATTTCGGTGTTTCCCGAGCAGACCATAATTGATCCCTCAAACAACTCAACTCCAAATCGAACTTGACGCGTCTTTTTTTATATAAATATATTGTTATTTTTTATATTTTTCGAGTGGCACAGCAGCTAGAAACGATACAGGGGTCTAACTGCACCCAACCAAACATCGGTGTAAAGTTTCCAAAAAAGATCCATTTTTTTTCCTGGTTGTGAAGGTTATCGGGGATCTTTTTGGAGGCACAATGGGCAAGAGAGGCACAACAGCCCGCGATTGTGTGGCCACGGATTCCATTGAAAGAAATGAATGGATTTTTTTTTTACACAGGGGCAAAATATGCGGTTGGCGGTTTTTATGGTCCGACCCACACATGATCGTTTATTTACAGGGACAGTTGCAAGTTTCGTGAAAAGGGCCCGAATTGAGGGTAGCTCCGGCGGGGGGTCGAGGAGGTATTGTGCGGACCGAGGTTCGATTTATTGCACGTGAATGCCTACCTGGGTTCGAGAATCGGCTTATGAAGTGTCCCTCTTTTGAGTTAGGGAATTCGAGAAGGGGGGATAGTCTGCCCTGAAACTTCACATTCGTTTTTACCTATTGATGTGGTATGAGAACAGTGACAGAATGTTTTTGATGGTGGGGAGTTGCAAGTACAAGAGGTTGGTGTTTTTTTCCTGTAAATTGGATCGTTTTCATCCAATGCTACAGTAAATCGGTTATAATATAGGCAGCTGCTTCGTATGGTTGTGTTATGGGGCTCAATTTAAGGTTTGCAGGTGCATGAAAACATTCTGATTCAAGGTATGCTTTAAAAAAAAATTGAGTTCTGCTTAGGCATGTTATTGAACTTATTTATTTGTCCTTGATTTAATAATACACTTGCAATTTGATCCACTGTTAGCACAGGCCTTGACCTTTTAGCCAGTGATATTCAAGTATTGTAAAGTTTTTTTTACTTGCTTCAAATTTTCTTTCAGAAAAAGAATCACGGTTTTTAAGCAGTTAAATTACAATATTTAATTTGTACTGTAAATCTTAAAATATATTGCGTATATACTACCAAAAGTTTTGTTGAAAATAAACATTAAATATGCTAACATGCCTACAGATATGAGACTTGTCGTTTTTTACATTTTCAATAACTAAAATTATTTTGAACATAATTTTCCTTAATTTTATAACCTCTATCGACGTAAAAAAAAATAAAAAGCATTTCGAAACATTTAAAAACCTTACAGGGTGACAATTGAAAATGTGCTTAGTTTCACATCAACTCTATACTTTAGCAGAAAAACGATCGATGTCCAATATAATAAAGATAGGATATAGCATAGACCCTATTTCTTCCTGAGGTGCAGAACTGCTACCATTGCAGCACTAATCTATTTCTCCCGCTCGATTCACTCAAATAAACATATCGAGTAACAGACTCCAGGACCCCCGAACCCAATGATTTATGCGAGCAGAACAAATGCCTTTTCTTTCTTTTCCGATCCAAAACTCTTGGTGACTTCTGGCCTCGCTGAAGAACTCACATATCGTTAGTTGGTATCGATCTGTCTCTTCCTACATGAACCACGAAGCTCGTGACAGTTCGGAAAAGGGGGTTCCAGGGTTATGGTTAAGGTTAAAGAGAAATAAGGGACGTCAGAATACATTTTTTATTATTATTTCCTCCCCTGCAATTTTGTGTTATTGCTGCATGGAGTATATGTAGCTGTTTGGAAGGTTGGTTTTCTTCGTTTGTAGTTTGTTAGATCATTGGGTTGAATTGATATTGTCGTGTCATGTATTTAACTATTTATGTCGTCAATAGTTTAGAAAACCTTGTTATTTAGGATATATTTTTTTAATCTTCGGTGTTTAATAAGTAATTCGCTTGTTAATTTTAATTTTGACGGTATTAATGTTACGTAGTTTTCTACTTTTGGCTTTGACCTTAGGGGCCAAGTCAGAAGAGATAGATGTAAGCCGTATTAAAAATAAGTAACACTTGATAATCGTGGAAGCTATGGTTGCTACTGTTCCTATGTAAACGACGTCTATGTGAGTTAAATTACTTTGACTTGATAGATTGCTTGATTTGATTTTATTAAATATTTCACTTCAGAGCATATGGATAATTTTAACCATTTGAAAAGGTAAATGACAGAAGTTTAACTATTTAGAGGCCGACATTCAATACTGCTATGTGTGGATTTAAACAAATCTCTTTCCTTGCAGAAAAATACCAATGTTGATAGGAACCCATCCCTTGGCCTCCACTTGTTACCTTGCCTTATTAGAAGAAGTGTTTATGTTTAGAGTAGACTGAAAAACTAGATTGTCAGAGGTTTATTCTTCAACGTCCTGCGTCCACATAGTAGTTTCTAATAGCAAACGTCGCGTCCACCAACCTAAAACCCATGCAGGAATGGTGAAATGTTATAAATTTGGCGAAACTCCCCCTACAAGGGACGGAAACGGGATTTCAACAGGACACCCCACTCTTAGAGGGGGGGGGGGGTTGAAGTAGGGGTGACTGTAACTTTCAAAGCCCCCGACGAAGGTGGGGGGCTTGCATCCGGGGGGATATGGGGTGTTTTCGAACGACCAGGAGGGGTGGGTGGAATGTATCCTCGGAAAATTGAAACAACAAAGTTTTTCTTTTTCCTTCCCTTATTCTTGGTGTCGTAGGCTGCAGAGCTATTTAGGTTTTTATGTTGAATGTTTTCGTAGTTTTATGCTCAGGCTTCCGTTGAAACAAATTTAGTAGTTACTGTGAAATTGATAAGGTGCTGTATTTGTTGAACTTTAATGTATGCGAAGAAACTGTTTGATTTTGCAGAGCAAATTAACTTAATTAACAAGACAGCTGTTTCAAATACTATTGAAATACTTTTTAATGGCTTTTTAAGAAATTTCCGACGACTTACGGAAATCGTATTTAGTTTCTTACGATTTATGTATTTATTTTCTTACCCCTTAGATTTAAATCATTTTGTTCTTAACTTTAACATAAGATTATCAATGAAAATATTATCATAATAAAATATATTAAAACATTAAAAAAAAATACACAAATACACAGTATCCTTTTCTCTTTTTAAACAATTTATTACAAAAGATACGTCGTGTGACAACATAATTAAAATGAAGTTTCACATATTAACGTGCTTTATTTCTTTCGTTAATTAAACAACTCATTTTTTCCTTACGATGAAATTTCCTTTCTTTTACAAAAGCAAATTTTGTAAAGAAACTCTATTTTCCGCACTCATCAACGCACAAAAGACTGCATAGTTCTAAACAATTAAGTCCTTAATGTGAACAATTAAAGCATCGTGGAAAAACGCCTCCCGCACTTCAAAAGCACCCCACTCTCTTCTTCGCCGAGACGAGAAAAGATTGCAATTAACTGCAGTCATTAAAAGTGAAATTAGCGTTGCTGCGTGTGGCAACAGTCTGTAATCCCAGTTCCACGATTGAGTTTCCCAAAGAATCCAAATAAATAGTAGTTAAGGAAGTTCAAGATGCAGTTAATTTCGTTTTTTACTAGTTATTTTAAATTAATATAAATGGATTTAGTATGCTCGTATGTTTTATGTTTCAAACTTTTAGCTATTGGAAGTCACGAAATGTACTGGAGATATTTTGAATTAATATATTAAGTATAAATCTAATCTTGTATGTTTGTAACACCTTTTCAAAGTGTATGTTTGAGTTCTAAAGATTTTGATCGTCAGGCATAAAAGAGCTCAACATCGTTTTTGACCAATATAAATATCGTAGGATCAATTTGGATACTGAATTTCTTGTTTTCTATTTTAAGCCCATACTAAATAAATGCATTAATATATTAATCACTCTAATGCAACTTCTCCACATTAAATAATTTATAAACCAGCATCATCCCAAGTTCCTTTATTAGAAAATTGGACCTCTGTTTTTTTTCTGCAAAATACTATAATCAAATCCTTAATTGCTGTTACTTCCGAACCTATAATAATCCGAAGCCGGAAAGCTATTGGCCAGACGGGGCGTTTCGCTTGACAAAACAACCAATCAGACGCTGTCGGCAAATGATTAATTAACCACTCCTTACACAACCAAAAACAATAGGAATTCGCCCCTTTGTGCATTCATCGACTTACAAGTGTCTCGTCTCACCCATTTTGCCTACCAAGTTCTTTGATGGAAAAACTATGGTATAACATGGGGTTAGAATAAGGTTGAAATGTTTGGCGACTAAAATAAAGTGAAGTCGCCTGATACTGGCCAAGTCAATGTGATATGATCAAAAGAACCAACACTTATGCTACTTTAATGTAAATCTCTCCTTTTACGAATGGGTAATAGAAAACATTAAAACATAAAGAATGACAATTTGTACTGTTGCTCGAAAGTCCCAAGAAATTGAATTTCTAACTTTTTCCATCATATATTTTTATTCATCCCATCCTATTTCCTACCATATATGATATATTCTATCTTTTCCTATCATCGTTTCCCATGATATATATTTTCATCTACATCATATTTTAAATCATTTAATTTCATTTTATGCTGCAGCTAGCATGGTGCATCACAACTTAGTTACACATAAAAATAGCGCAAAAACACTCGCCATACTCTTTGGGTCTATCATGGATGCCATCAATGGCTTCATTCGACCAACCGGTTTTGGCATTGTTTTTTGGTCTGACAGCATCCCCTTCCAATTCAAACCTCCATGCTACGAAGTTCTTTGATGAGAAACGCTGGTAGTAATTAAAGCTGATGGCCGCTTCATGTCTGCTGGTGTCTCTATTAACAGCAGCGTCTGGTAGCACAATTTTGTATCGCAAAAAGCTAGCGGAACTGATCGAAATCTCATTAGTTGCCAAGTCCCCACCCCCTGAACACCTGCCTTGCTTTTTTGTATCTCTTCATAACCAACTTTGATTCACGCGATTCCGATATTTGGTCCGGATTTCGAATCCGTGGCACGTTTTTTGATGCGTTTCCGGACACAATGCATGTCGATGATAAATGCGCCACACATAAAATTCTGTTATGATGGTGCTTGGTCTCACGTTTGCGTAGCGTAATTATATGGTATCTTGAGTCTCTGGATTACTTGGGAGTTTTTAGTTAAACAAATTTTCTTGAGCTGATCTTTAGATAAGTATAGAGGCCAAAATGGGACGATTTCTAATGATGAGGGGAAAGTATTAGTCATTTTATATAACCGTTATTATAAAAGTAAGTAAATAACGGAAAAAAATTCTTGCAAATTCAAAAGCTTTAAGTACCTTTTACTCTAAAAAATGATTATTCGGAAGTTTTTAAAACCGAAAAGAAAATCTCTCAGTTCTGCTTGGCGCTTTTTATTATGCTATTCCGATTTGCTATTAGAAAACTGGCAGCTTTCTACTTGCTGGGCTTTAACATCAAACCTTGAGCCTGTCTAATGAGTATTATAAGGTATGTTGTGCTGTTTAATTTGTTATCTACCGTGTACTAATAACGCGAAAGGTATGTGTATTAGACGCCAATTTAAAGTGCCATGACTCCAGTCTCCTAATGGAGCTTATCATATTTCTCCGAAGCTACAACAATGTAACCTTGTTTGAAGTGACCCCGGCACCGACATACCTTCAACCAGTTACAGAAAACCTCCACATGGCCAGTTGAACGAACCCTCAAAAAAGAACATGTGCGCATCAAATTTCCAAACTAATACCGCTTGCAATTAATTCCGAAACGTTAATTACAAGCCACGAGGATAAAATATTTTCTTCATTATATCCCCGTCCTCTTCATTCCTGTATTATTTATCAGAAGCTCGGAAATTTCAACGACCGTCCGTATCTGGTCAAAAACATTTATTTTTCTACGCGACCGGTTTTTGTCCCGGCAATTTATGTTCATTAATTATACCTTGTCCCAGGGAAGTCGAACACTTATAAAGTTCCACTGCTCACTTAACAACAACGACACTTAAACGATGCGTTTTTTTGTTCGTCTTTTTTTTTTCGGACGACCCTTTTTTCTGAAGTTACCTTCCCCTATCAATATTCAGTACCTACTTGTGTTCATCATTTTCTTTCTATACTCTCCTATAACCCACCATGGATAATGTGTTTTCAGCTTGAGCTTTAGTTCTTAAGACATTTTTTGTATTAGGAAAGAGGATAAGTATGAGACTTCGATAAAAATGTCGTTTTTTCTGATTGGCACTAAATAAGGTTTTTAAGAAAGTTATGTTATATTTGATGTACATCATGAGGAAGTGGATATTAAACTTTATCTAATGAATCAAATTGTTTGATAAGTAAAAATTGCTTTTTCTTTTACAGTAGGAATTTTCCAATTATTTTACGAAATTAGCTTTGAAATTTTCTCTCTTCAAACTTAATTGCAGACAATCTAAAGACATAAATCTAGCTTAATATGACTTGATAACTAACTTATTTATTCAACATAAATCTTCATGTTTTTTCGGTACAAAATAGTATATACTTTTGAAGTGAATAATTGTGAAAGTATTAGAATTGATTAGATAAGTATTTTGAATATAATAATCGAACTTATAGTTCACTCTCGCTTATCCTAAGCATTGGTGCCAAAAACCCGTTGGATTTGCAACATAGTTATTATTAAACCAAATGACACGAATAATTTCATTTGTTCTTTAGGGACTAGTTAATAAAAAAAATTGAATAAAAAATTCGCCATTGTCATCAAATAATATAATTATTATTTTCGTAAATAGAATTTTTTTGATATTTTTTTAAAAGTTAACTATTCTCAACCTCTTATGAAAGTTTTACTATTTGTAAAAGTATCTGAAATTTTTTGTTAACGTAAAATAATATTAAATGATCGAATTTACAACTGACAATTCTAGCTTTGAACCACGTTCTTTTTTCTTCCTAACATTCACTTCCGGAAAGCTAAAGAGGATTTCTATTCAAAGCGCACAAAAGCTATTTATTTTAATCTTTTCTCCGGCCCTTCTAAGAAAACAACCGTCGAAACAAAAATAAAAGACAAATATCGCACTTGTATTTCTAAGAAAATTCAAATCCTATAGGAAGAAGAAGCCGTATCTGCGAACAAAAATAAAAGTCTGCCTCCACATTTTCGTCTTGAAAAAGAAGGTTGAACCATTTTCTCAAAACGAAGCCATCCATGGCTAGTCCTTTGTCTGAATTATTTACAAAGCCTCGATTGGTCATCTGCCATATATTTGTAGCTTAGTAAAATAAGGGCTGATATTCGAAGTAAGGTTTCCTCGTATTGTTTTACGTGTATAAATTTTAAGGGACAAGAGTGTGTTCGGAAACACTCTTTGAACATTGTGCCCCTTTTTATAAATAAGGTACAAAAATATTGTACTGTCTTAATTTTCGCCTCTTGTCACATGTTATGACGCTGGGAGTATTGTCCCGATATTGATCTTTTTTTTTTCTCTTCCGACAGCCTATCTAGATTCTGATGCACTTTTTATGCGCCATGTAAACTCTATTTTTTCCCTAATTGATATCGGTGGTACGAGAGTTATTTTTTTATTCAAAATATCTTGAGCTTAAACATCGAGCGCACACAGTAATAGTTGCGATTAATATAATGTTTATTAGCTTGGTCTTGATATAGACAGCTAGTTTTTTTTTTTAAACAAATACACTCTTAAAACAAACGAGCGGATTTAACTCAGCCTGATTTAATTTTCAATCCTTTGCATTGCCGAAAATGCACTTACCCGTGAGGAGTGAATTTCACTCTGCTAGCGGAGTCGTTTTTTCCACTCCTTTCGGATAAGCCACTTTTACTCCTTCCTGAGTGGCCATTTTCGCTCCTTTCTAATCTAATTTCATATGCTAGCCGAGTGTTTTTCACTCCTTTTTAATAGCTTTTTTTCCACTCGTTTTTTAGACTAAAACTACTATGAGTCGATTTCCTTCTTATTTTTGAAGTACTTTTAATGCTTTTTTGGCATATTTATTCATATTATAATAGCAATAATGAGTAATTTTCTTTATTTAGATAATTTTTATTGTTACTTTTTAATCATATTTAAACAGATTAATTTAATAAAATAATTTTTTAAAAACTTGTAGATTTTCCCCAGTTTTTCAAATTCATTTTAATGTAATTATCAGTTTCATGGCTTTTTTTTTAAGTTACCTTAAAATTATACTTAATAAACATTGTAATTGTTATCACATAAACGTAGGTAAACATAGATTACTTGATATAAAAATATTATGATATTTATTTTTTAAGATAATTTTTTTTTCTAAAGACATTTCCTTAGAGAAGACAGTTTTGTGCTACTTTTTCTTAAGTCAGAAATAGGAAAAAATATCTAAGTTGATGAGATGTTTTTATAATTCTAAGAACATATATCTTGAAAACAGCAAAGTAAAATAAAGGTGGCAATAAAATTGATTTTTTTTTTAAAATCTATGTTAGACTTTTTACAATATTGATTAAATATCTACAGAGTTTAAAAACATATTTTTATTTACAAGTGCAATATTTATAACAATAAATGGAAGAAAAGCAAGCAGATCTATATTACTATAATCAGAGAGAAATGTTTATTTAAACCAAAAAACATAAAATGTTTATTTTGGGGTTAAAGCTAAAAAAGTTATATATTAGATTAAACAAATTCTTTTCAAACAAGAAGTCAATTGGCTGTTATAAAAATACGCAATCGTTCCATGAGGTCCACTCATACAAGTCCGGATGAGAGTATACACTTAGAAAAAACACGTCACACAACAATGGACAGATCCACGCGGTTGGGAAGAGGAGGACATATTGAGACAGGCAATAGCTGACACAACAAATCCAAGGGAAGACAAGGCAAATCTTCCAGGGCCTCCAGCAGCACTTTTGAGGAAGAGAAGAAATTCAGAAGTTCACCTCAGGGACCAGGAAGGACCTGGTAACTCCTGAGGCGGGGTACCGGCAGGCAATGATTCGCCTTGGATAATCCGGACAGGCAGCTCGCAAACCTAGAAATTAATGACAAAACAAATCTTGGATTATCCTGAATAAATGTCACTATTGCTGGTGATTTAGTTTTACAATGACTTCAAAAAAAAAAAGGTTAGGATGTCTATTAAAATTTTTAATGGAACTAAACTCCTCGATGCAACAGCACGTTAGTGGGATAAGGCCTGCTGTGCCCATTTCAACTTATGTGACCAAATGCTCAGAGTTGCAAGACAGTTTTATCGCTGTGCTTTTGAAAGATATTTATATTTAAATCAACATGTATTAATACTAAGCACATTTTTTATGTAATTGATGGTAAATGCAATTTTTATTATTAGTTTATTGTGAAAATATGTAACAGACAACTAAAGCTTGTTGTGCTGATAATGTTTTAAAAATAGATTACCTGGCTTTTATTATTATTTTTTATTACTCATAATAAGCAGGTATATAATTCGAAGAATAGATATTTGTTAAAAAAAAAAGCATATTTGAAACTTTTGTTTATGAATGGCAAATGAATAAATGAGCACTATAGAGGTATTTATACAAGATCACAATTATGTTGAACAATGCAGAAATTAAACATAAAGCTTAGTTAAATTATAAGATTTTAAGAAATGCCCTCCTCGAATCAATTGCTATAAGTTCAGTGGACAAATAGGTACAAGTCCAAAAATATTTTAATGAAGATTTAAATTAAACATAAGAGTTGAATGGCGCAATAAGATCATTTGATTTAAATTAAAAAAATGAAGTTTTAATACACAGGTTTCTAAATTGTAAACAATTTGAAAATTGCATTAAAAGTAAGGGGATAATATTTTGTAAAAAATACTTTTCACTTACTAAATCGATAAATGAAGTTTCATAAGAAAGAGATCCAGAATGCAGAGCTAATATTGAAGAGTCACCAGAGGATCCACCAAAAGCCATTTTCTTCTTGCAGAGTCTGCCAGAAATAAGTTTCTTTAAATTTTTAATAGCTAAGGAGTTTGATTTTTCTTAGTTATTTATTTTGTTTTATGTCATACAATAATTTTAATTGTACAATCAGTAATTAAATTGCATGTAAAGATGGCGAAATTTTTAAATAAAGGTTATAGCACCTTCCGCATGCAAGGCCAACCTCAAGTACTACACATGATGCTTGTTCAACAAAACAGAAGGCTAACAGAAATCATACCGTTGTGGAGCAATATATTTTGTTCTAGTAACAGTCGATAATGGAGTTAGTAGCGGAAAAGTATCTAATTTTTTATAATTTTGTAATATAGAATTACTAAAAATTAAACATTTCAATTCTTATTTCTATAAAATTGAACTGCTACTGACAATACAGTCCTTCAATTATTGGTGTGTTTACCAGTTCAAAGATAACAGCATCAAAACTTAAGTTTCTGAAAAATTAGAAGTTTTTTAAGCTTTATAAATCAACAAATATTTGCTTAATATAGAAAAATCTCTTCAAATAATAAGGGTTTTAAGTAAAATATTCCTGAATAAATTACATTACATTTTGAAAGATCTTGTCCTAATTTGGTGGCTTTTTAAATTTACATTTCAGATTGCTTTTTTAAAAAAATATTTGTATAAATTTAGGAGAAACAAATATTTACATTGAGGCAATTTCAGGATTCCTGTAGCCATCAGAATGTTGAGCTTTGTATTCTGCATGGTAACTTATTTTCAGGTCGAGCCTCTGTTAAAGAATTCCATATTTAGATAAACACAGAAAAAAGCTTTTAAGTATAAGTTAAGATAAAATATGCAAGTTGAAAGATAAAAAGCGATTCCGCTAAGTGATTTTCTAGATTTAAACTGATATCCTACAATTTTGAAACCTCTATTCGTACTCGTTTATTTTCGAACACATGCCATATCCTACGAATGAAGAAAATATAATAAGTCATTAAGAAATAAAATACATTGAAATCAAACGAATTTAGTGCTCCTAATTAGAATAAAAAAATAAACTGCAAACGATATTTTTATAATTAACTTATAATGTAAAGAAATAAAGTTTTGGTGTGCGAAGACTGATTGGCAAATTCTGTGACACTTTTCAATTTATTTTTCCGAAAAATACTGCGCGACTTAAAAAAAAAGCACTTTACCCACTTTTATTATAATCTAAAGATACTATTAAATAAAAATTCAAGTGATAGAATAGTTTATTACGAATTATATAGCACAGTTTCTGCAAAATAGTTTTGGTGTACGAACACTTTTTGGATGTATACAAACTAGAATACAAACTATCTATCGCTTAAACATTTTAATGGCGATGTTTTTAAATGAACCTACTGCATAATAGTTTTAAAAAAATGCGTGAGAGGATACAAGAAAGCTTGTTATGAGATTAGAAAAATCTAACTTACCAATACGCAACACAAGCGATACGACCACTCAAAACAAAATGGCGGATGTTTTTTTTTTAAGAATTTCGGCGGCTCGCATCACGTGATCAAATTGGACCAATGGCAACGTTTAAAAATTGATCGTTCAAAAAACGAATTAAAATCCCCGACGAAAACGATTTAATTGTATTTTACTCGGTTGAAAGTGATTCTAAAATCCCTCTTTTTCCACAAAGTCGTTTTTATTGATCGAAAACACGCTCGTAAGGATTGATTGTTGGTGAAAAACATTACGTTCCCTTTTTGAGTGGAAAATCCGCTCTGTTGTTTTAAGAGTGTATATTTCAAAACAAGTTCTCTGATTTCTCCCTAACATTAATACTAAGCCAATGAACTTCGAATATTTTATCAAACATATGTTAGATTAGCCTAACATAAGATAACAATATTTGTGAGAAATCAATTGCTTATTTAAATATCTAAAACAAATGACTACGTTATACATTGCTATTTATTCTGCTAGGGCAAGAATATTTCCCATTATGTCAATGTAGAATGTAGATATACCATCAGTCAAAATTAACAACTAGTAAGTATGGGTGTTTTTTATTTAAAATAGCAAGGAAACACAAACGTACGTCGCCTAAATTTACTGTTACCTTGTTTTACTTCAAATACGGAATTTCTCAATTGCTCAGTGGGGCAGAGGGATGTACCCAATCCCAGAAAAATCCTCTGAATTAACATCGAATGTATTCCCGAAACCTCGTTTGGTCATCTACCCCAAATAAATCTCTTACACAGCTTCCATCTTTCGCCACTTGTCACATGTCACCCAACGTATTGTCCCTGGATAGCAGATCTTGTCATCCTATCCGCCACGGCCTGTCTCGATTTCTGATGTACTTTTATCTTTTTTTTTTACTCTACCGCTGGCCATCTGCGTGTGGGGATATTATTCATACAATTCTGAAGTTTGATACGGGGGGGATTGGGAGCCCAGTTGGTTAGGCACTCGCCTAGCATGCGAAAGGTCCCAGGTTCGGGTCCGGACCTATAAACGATTCGTGCAGCCAAAGATGTCCGACAAATAATACCCCGTGTAAGGGAGTGCACGTTAAATATCCTTCAAAGTCCTGACGCTTCGTACGATGTCGCCCTTAACGGTTGAGTTAGGTGCCTATTCAGGTGTCGGCTCGTCACTTGACTGTGGTTCTAAAATACTACGCCCGTCGCCAATAGCCCTCGTGTAGCTCTAGTGCGACGATAATTTAAACTTAACCTAACCTGAAGTTTGATAAAACGTGTTCGAATATAAATGAAGGTTTTCTAACTAGCAGGAGCAATGATTTAATGCAACTCTAGGTTCTAAAATACATGTTATAGAGATTTATGTATTCGTATTTTTTACAATGAAAAATACTATTTAGCAAGTAAACTTTTTCAAAAAGTAGGTGAGCCTAACAAACTTAAAACGTGTTTTAACATAATATGGTTAATATATCCGCTCTAAAGTATGACACAAACAAGCAAGTGCGGAAAATTCGTCTTGACAAGGGCCCCAAGTTTGTTGTAACCACAAATCATGTTACTCTAGCCATGTTATAAACAAAAATTCGAAAGATTTGTTGAATATGACTTTCTGACATTGTTTAATTCTTATAGCATGTAATGCATAGCAAACGGTAGAATCCATTTAATAAAGGAGGTAAAAAAAAAAAAAACTGGATTTATTCTCTTTCTAAAAGTCAAACGGAAAGTAATGCTTATAAATTATCTAAAAAAAGCTAAAAATTTACTTGCTTCTACTTTTGTTCAAAATAAATTCCTTTTTTTTTATTCCTGGTCTTATACTGTGAAAAACTTTCTAGATTTTCAGCTGCAAACTTTTATTTACTGCTGAAATTTCATTTTAATCTTCTCGTTTTCCCAAGTTCCGGCAAAACAGTATAAAAATCGAGTCATAAATTCAACAGCTCCAGAAATTCTTTGTCGTCCTCCCTCGTTCCATTAGGCCTAAATCATTGCGAATATAAATTATCGTATTTTAAAGAACGAAAATCTGCGTAGGACACATTTCAGAATTACTTTTTTTTATGCACCATCTTTTATTTTAGACTCATTTTGATTCTCGAGTTCACTTTGTTAAAGGAGGAGAAAATAGGAAAAAAAAATCCTAAACGTTTTGAGGAAAATCGCATTTAAAAATGCCCATCAAGAAATAACGCGCATTACCGTAAATGGCCCGTCTAATGCATTCGAATGAAATTGCGTATTTCTTTACTGAAAAAAAATGGCAACGGTATTGTTGGGACGAAATGATAAAAGACTTAACATTCCACACCTCCTGTAGGTTTCTTTTAAAGATGTTCAAGAAGTAACAACTTGTACATATTCCCTTATTCTAACAAACAAATATTTTTCTATTTGCGTAAAACATAAATTTATATTTTTAATCTATTTTCAATTCTTTTTAACAAATAACATGAATATTATTTAGTACAATTACAATACATTGAACGGCCATCTAAAGGTTATAATTCCATTTGAGCTTTAAATATTAAAGTAAGTTATAATATTTTACGCGTACAATAAGAAACTAACGGTATTCCGGATAAGGAGGGTTGGAAATCGATACAAAAACAGTAACAACCGCAAACGACTGTTATCGTAGACTAGCATGCTGCATATTTCCTGAAAGTGCACAAAGGGATGAAAGTTTTATCAACCAAAAGACTTAATAATTTGGAACAGGGGGAGGGAGGATTCAGTTTTTTGGACGATTACGCTGAACAGAAAAAGGGATGTGCTGTGCATCGGTTTTAATTTCCAGCGCGCTTTTCAGGGCCTGGTAATTGGAAGCAGCTGACTGTAATTGGAAGTTTGCGGAGGCGTCAGATAAATTGCGAGTCACCTACTGGGCTGGGATATAACGGCTGCAAGTGCTCATTATCCCCCTGTAAATTTAAAGATTTTTTTTTAACATTTCATAACCCTGCCGTTGGCATGGACTTAGTTTCAAGTTTTAAGTTTGAGAGTGATAACTGCCCCTTGTGCTGGTTAATGGCAGGGGCATGTACGGAAGTGTCAGATTAATAATTGAAGGTGTTTTTTTTCCTTTAAAAGGGGCATTTCTAATGGTATTAAATTTATAGTTGTGAAAGGGAAAAGTTTTTCCTTTGCTATTATGCTGCTAGGTAAGCATCTATGCACCGCAATTTCCATTAATTTTTTTTTGTTTAATATACTTAAAAGGGTTTGCTAAAAATATTTCTTTAATATTTATTTAAAGAAACCCCATATTGAACACTTATTGGTGGGGTATATCAAATACCTGAGTTACAATTGACATTTACTATATATTCAGGAAGAGAATTATTCGCCGATTGCTCTCTAGAGTGCGGCGAAATTGGTATCATGCTCTTATTATGATGTCATACTTATTAATTTGTTCAGTTTAGTTGCTACATTTTTTCGTATTTCTGCTTTAATAATTACATTTTTCTGCTCCTAACTGACGTTAGCAAAACTCCAATTTAGGCATTTCTTTTTAAAATAGTCAATTTAGTAGGCACGAATAGTTTTAATTATTATATATAATAATCTAATATAAACACAGCACGTTGTCATCTACCACGCCTTGCTCATAACTATTTCTGTAAATAAAATATTACTCTTGTTAAAAGCACCTTCCGAAGAAGACATATTTAATGCAAAAACTGCCGCCTTTCACGATGATTCTCCTTTATTATGGACACTTCTTTAAATAATAAAGATGGTGAGAAGAGCACGTGATAAAGTATACGTATGCCGCTGTTCCTAATTTCCTTTGCACAAAAGTGTGAACAAATAAAGAATGAGTTCTATTATTTTTTCGCCTTCTGGTTCAACACTCATAAAATAAAAAGAGCAGTTTAAGTAGTCGCGCCATTTTTCTCTGGTTTTGGGGTGACAATTCGAAGGCCTAAGTTTTCGCAAAATGGCGGTTAATGGAACGGGAAATTTTTATTTGCCTTTCTAATTCGACGTTTTCCGGAATAATTTATAGGTTATGAATATTCAGTTGGAGTGTGAAATTGATATTTTGTTTTCGTCCTTAATGCGATCGGGTTTGGTTTGAATATTAATATTGTATTTGCTAAGGGGAAATAGATAATTAGGTTTGGTTTATTGAAATAGTAAATTATCGAAATCTTTTTTGAGTTTTATGTAATAACGCTAAGTTTGGCTATAAAGCATTCTTAATACATTTTAAAAGTATTCGGTATGAAATTTAAGATAAAAGTGATATTATTGAAAATACAAAGATTTTAATACGTCATGAATAAAATTATGACCAAATTTTTCCGCAAAATATAATTTTAAATTGTTCTAGCCACAATACTAACAATAATTTACATTTAAATATTAAAAAGAATATGAAAGAACTTGGCGAATATGCGTTATTGCAATGTCATATCGTAAAACACTACTTCTTCTAGAGATAAGATAAATTAAGTATACGAAAATCGATAGGCCATTCTCATCAGTAAACCTCTATGATTACCCACACTTTCAAGGAATCCCCAAATCTAAATTCCATCAGCGTAGCCTCAGGCAAAAGACCTCCTTGCAAACCAACAACGTCGCGACTGCAGGATAGACGATGACTTGACGAGATAATGTCTCTGATTTGCAGAACACTCAACTACACTTGTCTGAAAGACAAGTCATAAAAGTTGGCGTCTATGGTCAGTTTCTGACCCCCTGGACCACCGCACAATAAAGGCGCCGCTCGCAATCTGCTGCCCCTACAATGGTCATAACATAATGGCCACTGCAATGCTTCGCAAAACTGGTATCAATTTCCACCCTTGGAGGGTTTCGCTTTTGTCGCATTCCGTTTTTATGACACAATTGGGGGTCTGCTGCGCATCATTCAAGAGGGGGTAGGGGTGCCAGATGTGTGGTAAAATCTATATATTTGGCGAGGTTTAATTTATTTTTGTTTGATACAACTGAACCTCTTTTGATCGATCCTCAATTAATAGCGTATCTTAATTTTACGAAATGTTTATTTTTTTTCTATAATTATTGAATGAATACTTATCTGCAAAAATTATTGTTTTTTTTTTAAATTTTATTTTATATAATATTTAGGCATTAAAATAAGTGTTACACAAATACTCGCATGGCATCACTCTCGTAACCGTATTTTTTTTTCTGATGGCCTTTGTTCACAATTAATATGGGTTTGTATATTTTAATTTAGAATGATTTGCAGGTTGACTGCTTCCTTTTTTCTATAAACATTGGAACTGTTTTTGTATTTTTTTAAAAGTTGGTACGTATTAGCTGCATACGCAAATTCCTTATTTTGCAACCTGACACATTCTCAAAAAAGCTCTAATTACGAGAATACACTGAAGTTGCTTTTTTGTGTAATTATATCTATCTAAACTGTTTGCTTTTTAAAGCAAACAAAAAAACACATTAGTATTTTTAGAATACGCTTTTGTATACGCAACGTTAAGTAATCTCGTAAAGAATGCTCTATCCAGATAAATTATATTAACTGATTAAACAAAATAACTCTGTCTGCAAAATGCATAAACAAGCACCACTTATACATATATTTGGCGATTTTTCTCTTTAAGTTGGCTAGATACTCAGAATTGGCAGCTCTAGATGGATTTTGTCACTATAAAGTTGTCTTTGTGCCCCCCAGACAAAGACAAATTGGGAATTCTAGTAGCTGATGTTCTGCAGGGGGCAGGGAGCGTAGGATTACAAAACGGTTGAAATGGACGACGATAAATCTACAGATTAGGTTTGGCTCCCACGACAAATTGTGTGACCGGTACTATGTAATGTATGTCCAGACTCCATCCATTAGAGGAGTCTGGAATTCGCTACTGGTCATCTTGTATTGGTATCGGAGCAGCCGTTTCGCTCTAGAAACACTTTTATTGAACTTCTAAGGACGATGTTTCACTACGATAAAGGAGCAATAAATCTTAAATGAGTCATCGCAACTTTATGCTAAAGTTGTAATAAAATTTCAACCAACTGGTATTTATTGCAACACATTTTTATCTGTGCTAACTATTTGTTTCATTGTTAAAAATTTAGTTAAACAAAAAGAAATGTACATTACTTAAACCTTATTGTTACAATACTTAAGCATTGTTACAATACTTAAGCATTGTTACAATACTTAAGCATTGTTGCAATACTTAAGCATTGTTACAATACTTAAGCATTGTTACATTACTTAAGCATTGTTACATTACTTAAACATTGTTCCGTTACTTAAACATTATACATTCGCAACAAATTCTTCTTTTATGGAGATCAACAACGAAACGACGCGATATTCGTGCCAACTCGTTTGTCTGAACTGTCACTGCTATCGGAAGTTCCTGTGCAAATCCTCCATCCCCTATTCATTGCTAGTCCGAATGTAAAGGCCCTGTTTTGAGTTTCGCAGTGCATTGTTTAATGCTGACTAATTATGCCCTCACCGCCGGGAATATTTACACGGGCTGGCAGCTGAATATAAGGGAAGTTGGCTTCTCCTATCTGAACCATTGCTTGGGAAGCCCACATTACTGTTCCCATGCGTTGCAGACTTAATAACGCCCATGGGCTTTGTCGATAATGTACTAACATTGCGTTCAGTTTACTGTTGGGATGATATCGGTTTTAGTGAAACGGCATACTTGAAATATTAGTTTAACAGTTGGAATCAGTACTAATTAAAAGTTATTGCCTTGAATTTCTATTAGATCCTTTATAACCTAGACATACAAGCACAAAGTGCCAATTCAAAACATCCATTTGTTTGATTATATTAGACTCTTAGAATAGTTAAAATTAAAACTGTAAATATGATGTGAGCAGCATTTTATTTTGAGTTTTCGTAGCTGGAAAATTGTATAAAGAAATGTTTGGTGTTTTTTGTGTTCTCTTATAAAAAAACAAACTGTAATTAAAGTTAAAAAGTTTAGCCAGTTATTCCTCCTAAGGTAAACTCAACAAATTAGTTTAACTTGTTTTCGGATATTTCATTACTTTTCTTATTGAATCATGCAAACAACGTGACCTACCACCACTTAACAATGACCATGATTAAACTGCCCATGCCAAATTCGTTTTTCGTATCTGCTTTTTCATCCGCCAACCTCTTTTACAAACAGGAAGCAAGTGCTACACGCTCAAATTTGCTAATGACAGGCGTGCTCCGGCCACGCGCTTATCGAGTCACGGCCATCGGAACCAACATACTTTATTAATGAAAGGCGTGCACACCAAGCATCCCGCAGATGTTTGACCGATTCATCTATATCTGTATTGGTCAGTAGTTGGACACAGCCAAGTCGGACGTTAATCAGTTTGTCACCATGGGGTAATGGGCAAGTCAAATAACTCGCAGCTGCAACTGGGGTGGGGCAGACCTTTTTACCTTCGTCAGCTATTTGCTTTCTCATATTGCCCCGCTTTGTTAGGGGGTTGAGGTTTGACGTCCCTATTCAGGTAGGCCTCGTTGATTGGATGGGGGAGGGGGAGTGGCTGCAGGTGATTTGTTTTGGGGCTTGTTTTTATATCTTTCTGTGTCTGGTTGGAGATAGATCTATGGTTACGTTGTGATAGTGTAGATCGAGCGAAGTAGTGAAAAAGTTGCTGTGTTATTACTGTACTTGTGTGTGCAAGATATTTTGTATGACTCTTTTGGATATTATGTGTTGATACATTGCTGTACAGGTAAGCAATTTTAATAGTTATAAACTAATTCAGTTTGGAAACACTCGTATAATCATCAAGTAATGAACATTTTTGTTTAAGTTTTAAATTTAAAGGTGCCCTCCAAGTAAAATTCGATAAAGTTTAAAAAAAAAAAACGATCCATAACGTAGCTATAATGATGTCTTTTAAGTGTCAATGATGATAAAGAGCAGTTAATATTTAAGTATCTTACAATATTGTCATTCATTCGTCCAAAAATTCCCTTCTCATAACTACTTCTGCTACTACTTCCTTTGACAATTGCATATAAACCTTAATCTTCTGTCCTGGCTACCCATCTTTTCTCAGAATGACCTAACCATAAGAAAAAGAGTGTCACTGTCTCCCATAATGGCCTAGTTGCTCCCCAATGGGTCATTTGAGCACTTCCCACCCTGTAAATTTTCCTTAGTCCGCGCACAAGCCCAGTAGATGCCGATTGTTAATTTCGCTAATTCAGAGAGACATTGTGGATCTATGGCCGTCTGATGCGAAGCTCCAGTCATCTATCTTCATGAAAGCTATTGTTTCTGGGGCTCACATTACTTGGCCACTTTTGGATGTCTGTTGGGGGGTTTATCATAATTACAGATGTCGTATGAAATTGCCTTGGGGATCCTTCAAGGGGGCGGGTTGTAGTGTAGACAGGGTTTTGGCAAGTCATTAATTGTTGGTATGAATACAAATGATCTGTAAACATTGTCAGTTACTATGTTGCGTATTTCTCGAGTTCATTATTAGAAGTTAAGACATTGTAAGCTTATGTAATTCCAATAATTGTTGATCTATTTATCTAACTTTGTAACTTAAGCTCTAGTTAATACTAGTAGCACATATTTACGAAGCCTTTACGGTGTTTATTAATGTAATACATATTACTTATCATTTCGCAATAAAGTCTACCTATTGATATTTTTGAAAACACAGTTGTTGTAATGGCCAAACACCATTTTGGAATGTTTATTTTTATCCATTTTTTTTTAAAATTTTAACGACAACAAATAACAACCCTCAATTTCGGTGATCCCGGACACAATATCAGCTCGTCACAAAGTTCGAAAGAGGGACAGTTGGGTGAAGTGTTGGGAGAAGTTTCTCAACTTCGGCACATGTCCGTGGCAGACTTTGCACCTCACCGTTTTAGAGATGTGTTGGTGCATGGGGAGGGGTGAAGATATCTGCTCACACCCCCGCGGAGGGTTCCACTAATTGCAGAATCGTCTGTTCCGGTGTGGCAAGACGCGCAATTCGCTGCAGACCGGTTACAACATCTGTCAACGGTTTTGGGGGAAATGAGGCACAAACAGGAAAAATAATAAATCACGGGACGACGAAATCTGAGATGTTTTCTGCTTGGGATGCTGATAGCAAAAATGAACGAAACGTTCTCATACTTGTTTTTTCAAGTAATTGGGAAAGTTTTCTTCAGTTTTTTTTAATATCCTTTGAATAACACTGATTTAAAAAATGGTTTTAAGTTAGTTTTATATATTTATTCTTAAATGCCATGTTAGATTCCGTATCATTTTCTTTACAACAATTGATAAAAATCCTTTTTTTTATATTAAAATGAACCGTATGCCATTTTTTTTTTGTTATATGTTCTTCTTTGATCTAATTCATAAATATTGCTGTTTTAATTTAGTTCTAGTGTTTGAATAGCCAAGATAAATGTTATAGTTTTTGAGATGGCCATATTTTTGTTTTGGAAATATTTTTATTTGAATTCAACTTAATTTTACACTATATTCTGCAGACATAAACTCGAGTCAGATTTGACCGCTTCTGATAGGTGATATTAGGTTCTTTTCGTCTCGATCCTTCCTCCACCTAAAAAAGTAATTTACGGCCGTCTCCGGAAACAAAATTCGTTAAAAACAGCTGTATTGTGACGAGCACAGTGCAGAACTGTTCCCTAACTAAAACTAATCGTGCTTTTGTGGGATGTTGACGAGCAGGCCATCCTCCTGTTCGCAGTTGTAGGAAGGGAGCCATGGGAGTTTTCAACACGTCTACTACTGCGTTTAGTTCTGGAGAGAAATTCCTGTAATTGGAATTTGAGTTGGGAAAAGAAAAGCAGACTTCTTTTTTCTGCTGAAGATCAGTTGTCCCCTCGTAAATATTTATTTCTGGAAAGCCGTTTATTGTGGTTTTGGTTTGGTTTTTTGAATTATCGTCGCACTGGAGCTACACGAGGGCTATTGGCGACGGGCGTCGTATTTTAGAGCCACAGTCAGATGACGAGCCAAACCCTGAATAGGCACCCAACGCAACCGTTAAGGGCGACATCGTACGCTGCGTTAGGACTTTGAAGGATATTTAACGTGCACTTCCTTACACGGGGTATTATTCGTCGGACATTTTTGGCTGCATGGGCCGTTTATAGGTCGGCAGCTATTTTGGCGATGCCCGGACCCGAACCTGGGACCTTCCGCATGCTAAGCGAGTGCTTAGCGACTGGGCTCCCCAGCCCCCCCGTTTATTGTGAAAAGGTCTTTAAATTCATTTTGCTGTAGACTATTTTCTATCTTGTGTTAAGGTATTTATTGATTTATATATCTGTGTCATTAGTGGAAATTAGATATAGTACGATGTGATGCGTTTTTTTTTTTTTTTTTTTTTTTTTTTTTTTGTAACGAAAGAGGAATTTTCAAAATATTTTCTCAAGTTTAATTTAGGGCGTACCAAAAAATTATATGATTTCTTATAACTGCTTATAAATTTATAAAACTTTTATAAACTTTGTTTTATAAACTTTTTAAAAATATCACTTTTTTTGGGTAATCCCAATGTGTTCAAATAGCTTTATGTTTAATATAATTTATTTTAGTTTTGTCTAAAGTTTCATAAATTTTAAAATTTGTTTTATATTAAATAAATCTTATAGAATTACATATAAAAAATTATACTTATATATTGAGTAGTTAAAAAATTACATGAAAGATCAAACTATGTTTTGTAGTACCTTCTTTGTGCAAATTTTTAAGACTCCTATGACCCCTTAATTAGGACTGCCTGGTCGAAAGTTATATACTAATGTAATGTCATCTCCACTACTCATTCACCCATTCTATACTCTTACCTTACTTTCCCTTCAGTATCCCCCTAAACGAGCAGCATGTTATTCTCCCATAAGTGAGGAACAATCGCGGGAATCAATTAAATCCATCACATCCCATTACCACCGTATTATTATGATAATTTCAAGAGTTTTGTTTGCCGAGGAGATCTCATTTTAATTGGATAAGTGCCGGACAAACAATCCCATTGTAGATATCTGCAGGCCGATTCTGTAAGAACTAGGCGATTATAATCCGCTTTATCAATCATGGTTGGACAAATTCCTAGCCAATGGATCTCATTAAACATTTCGAAATTAGAAACTGCCAGGTGTACAACATGATCAGGTGAAATGTGTAACTTGATGCCATCGATTTCTCCAGACAAGATTGAGCTGATTTAAATTTGATGTTTAAGATATGTAATGACTAATTTCTCTGATATGAATGTATGCTGTCGAAGTCTTCCAAGGTCGGCTGCCAGCACAACCCAGCTTCCAACTTTCTTATCAAAACGGACGTCAGTAAATTCGTTTCCTCACACTTAAACTAAGTTGTTCTTTTGAACACACTAATAAACATTGACTTGTTATCTCGTGGCAAGGATAAAATTTACAAAGAAATATGATATATTATCTTAATTAAAAGAACAAAACTAAATTGGTTACTTTTTAACATTCAGCCATCTTTTATTTTTCCGAAATACTACAGAAAAGACAAGAGAGATGCCACAACAAAGAAACAAACTTACACAAAACAATTATTTTAAATTAAATTTGGTAGGCGCGCGACATCTGTGCAGTAGATTTCCAATTATCCAAATCCGGTTTTCTGAAATAACGTGGTATCATTCTGTTCCATCCATATCTAACATGAAAAACTGTTGCCTCTTCTATTATTAATAATTAAAACTCATCTTAATTTTTTTTGTATAACCATACGTAAACTGTTTTTAAATTGAATTATTATTTTTTTTAAAGTTTCAAATAAAAATTAGTTACACTAAAATTAAATAAATGTTGTCGCGTCATGGAATTACAATAATTAAGATATTCCCTTTTTTCGGAAATAATCCGATAATCCGAATTTTCGATTTTTTTTCTACCGGAAACTGGTGCTAATCGATTCGTATATACTTAGAGTTCTACTCTATCTTAATTTCTACGGTTGCAGAAATATTAGCTCCAAAGTAATGTATTCAAAATAAGGTCTTCGCTGCATGAATTTAATCTATTATTTCTTTAGCGTCGAGCTACTATTTTGCATAGTAATACATGCGTAATTAATTGGCTTACGTATGAATAAATTCATAGATTATTTCCCCAGACACACTTTATTTTATATTAGGTTTTGTAATTTACAATCGAAAATGTTTTAATTAAGCTGCACACAGAGATCAACCTGGGTTAAAAAATGCTAAAGAAAAATTAGTTGCTTATAAATCAACGTCTCATGCCAATTAAATCACTTAAATATATACACAAATCAATCTTTGTGTAGCAGTTAAATTTGTTTAGCAGTTTAGCTTAACAACACATTTATAATTTTTTTCATTAATCAGAACATGAAAAATTTGATTAATTATTTAATAGTATTTTCTAGATGTGTATTTGTAATTTTTTAAATAAAAAAATTGCATATGTCAATAATTAATTTCACATAATTTAATAAAAAATTACATGTAACTAAAATATATATTTTTTCTTTTAGGTGAGTGGCGTTTCGTATCTCGACTTCGAAAATTATTTTATATTCAACAAAATATATGGAAGGATTACACATTTCAAATGTACCAAACCTAACATTTGCAACCATAAAGGTAACATTTGATTAAAATATGCTTGGATTTTTAATTCTAGATTGTGTTTCAAAACGATCTTTCATTACATGCGTCTATGCTGATAAAGTGATAGGTCATGTGTTGTCATTTGCTTTAACATCAATTACCCGGCAATGCAATTTATGTCTTTAATAAGAATATTCCAGTAGCTAAACTTGTATTCCATGTTTTCATAATAGCTTGATCCTTGTTGAATGCGCTGCCCATATTCATACGACTTATCTTAACATCCCCTGGGGACACTTATTCAGTATCTGACTAGCATATAATCCTTAAATTATGAAGATACTAAAGATATATCTACCCATTGCCGGATTACCGCACCTCTTAAAAGTTTGTATTAGTTTACCTAAATTTTCGAAACAGCTTACTGCTTTTCGGAATTGAGACGAATTTTTCACCTGTTGATATTCATATTCTGCACATTAAATTTTTCAGAATTGGAAACTTTCCTCAATAGAAATTTTTCACTGTCGACTAGTGTAATTTGAAGCACTTTATTGAAAATCAATCCGTTTTCGGGCCTTTTTTTATTTTCGTATTGTGTAGCTTTCTTTACCCCTCAGCATTAGAAGTGTTTGATAAAACTAAAATACCCCAACACTGTCCTACAATACGCTTTTCTGAGATGATTAAAGTAACTTAATTTCAACAACAAAACTGGGTTTTACAAGTAAACGTACTTGGTTTTCCAAATTAGTTTCAATAGCTAAGTTATGAAACGTTTCTCTATATTTTAGGTTGAACCAATTTTGATATTCTGGAAACCAAACCTGAAAAATGGTTCACACGAATTCCAAAAATCTGGTAAAGCATTTCAAAGCCGTTGCAGCTACTAGGATTTTTTTTTTTTTTTTTTGTATTTGATAAAGCCTAGCACGGGGCTGGGGAGCCCAGTCGGTTAGGCATTCGCCTAGTATGCGAAAGGTCCCATTTTCGGGTCCCGGGCATCGCCAAAATAGCTGCCGACCTATAAACGGCCCGTGCAGCCCAAAATGTCCGACGAATAATACCCCTTGAAGGTAGTGCACGTTAAATATCCTTCGAAGTCCTAACGCTACGTACGGTGTCGCCCTTAACGGTTGCGTTGGGTGCCTATTCAGGTGTTGGCTCGTCACTTGACCGTGGTTCTAAAATACGACGCCCGTCGCCAATAGCCCTCGCGTATCTCTAGTGCGACGATACTTCAAATATAACCTGAAGCCTAGCACGAAATTGTAACAGTGCATCAACTGTTCTCTCCAAAGCAACTGCAACCGGATCCAATCAAGGTATCTCTAATAACTCTAACCAGAGGCCACGGCGGAGTGTGCCTTCGCGTGATTAACAATCTTCTGCAATGCTCCTCGTCTTTGGAGGAAGATGAACCCTTTGAGGGCTGACCTGCCGCCCTGCTCGGAATTCACTTGTGTTGTCGGAATGTGGATGCATACATTACGGGCCATATCATTCTAGGTGAGATCGGACTTTGAATTACATTCAGAACTGGGGGCTGGGGAGTCCAGTCGGTTAGGCACGCACTTAGCATGCGGAAAGTCCCAGGTTCGGGTCCGGGCATCGCTAAAATAGCTGCCGACCTATAAACGGCCCGTGTAGCCCAAAATGTCCGACGAATAATACCCCTTGTGAGGGAGTGCACGTTAAATATCCTTCAAAGTCCTAACGCTGCGTACGATGTCGCCCTTAACGATTGCGTTGGGTGCCTATTCAGATGTCGGCTCGTCACTTGATTGTGGTTCTGAAATACGACGGCCGTCGCCAATTGCCCTCGTGTAGCTCTAGTGCGACGATAATTCAAAAACCGAACCTTTAATTCTGGGTGAGATCGGACGTTGAATTACATTCAGAACTCGAAATGGCATTTATTTATAGCAATGTAATAATATGGATATAATTTTGTGTTGAACCTAAGGATAGTTCTGCAACTGAAAGTTAATGTTAATCAGTTATTTGTTTTGTTATCAATCGTAATTTAAATAACGTGATGTCACTTATATAGTCTTAAAGGTGTTATCAAATTGTTCCGAGTACAACTGGATTATACGAGTTTGCAAAGAGCCTTTAATTTTAGCTCATTGCAGATTTTCACTTATTCTTTGATTATTTTCGCATCCCTGCAAGAGTATCAGCGCATTTTATGGCAAAATTTTATGTCTAATATAAAGAAAGTTCTGCACCGGAAGTTAATGTTTATCAATTGTTTATTCTGTTTTCGCAAGTACTTAATAATATAAGTTTAAATTACTTTGTATCACTTTTAATGCATTAAGCGCTTAAAAAAAATCGGAGTACATCGGAACGGAACGAGTTTGCAAAAGCTATAAATTCAAACGTATTGCATCTTTTGATTATTTTCTCACCATTTATGCACCGTTACTTGATTATTTTCTCATATCCGCAATAGGTGCGTTTTTAATGATAAAAGAAAATTTTCGCCAGGTTAATTCAAATATTATCTTTGGCCATGAACACCACACCAACACTTTCAATTTTACGGTCCGCTGTAAAGTATGCATAATAGCACTTTCACTAATGTTTCTGAGATCTGACCATAATAAGCTAAATGCACTTGCAATATCGGCGTTTCATTATGGAATCGAGGGCTTGGCAAGATCATGAAAACTGCGCTCCTGTCTAGCCGAATTAAGATCTCTGCTTCAAATTGAGTCTTCCGTGGCACCGCCATCAGACCCATAATTACCAGAGTCATTCATTCCTACCCCTCGATTACTATATCATTTTTATTTTCTCCAGAGTAATTGTTCTCGATTAACATCGGATGACTACCGTCCATTAGAGAGGATACTTTTTTTATATCGTCTTTTATAAACGATATATCGCGGTTGTGGGAAATTGGTGAATCGATGATGAACGCGAGAGATTAATTGGAATCGGTTTTCATCTGGGGGCGGTGTTGAATGTGACCAACTAGGGTCGGGAACCTTTTGATCGACCTCTTATCGTTTAATTTGTCAGGGAAATTTAGTTGTTTTGGACGTAAGGCGTGGGAATTGAATGGTTTATTGGTTTTGCTGATATATTTTATGACTGGGTGTGACCTATCTCTCGTAGATAGTTAAGATAGGTGAAGAATCTGGAGTTTGATTGTGTTTCATGAAATCTCTTTCTGATAATTTCTTAACTGATACTGTATTTGCGTAGAATAAGTAAACAGGAATCTTAAAAGGATGTTCCGATAAGATTTTAGGAACTTAGGATTTAGCTCTTTACAGAACCATTTTAAAAATACCGTAATGCCAGTTGTCAAGGTGGAATAATAGATCATGTAAATATATATAAAAAAAGTCTTTTGAAACCTTGCAGTACCGTACGTTACGATTTGAACAATTGGCCTGTTTCATCTGACGTATATCTTTTAGCTTTTATTTCTGTGGTTCCTTTGATCTATGCTCTGATTGGTGCTCTGCCGCCGGGTGACATTGTTCCCCCAATCGATGATCAAGAAATAATATATTTTTATTTAGCATCTTCTGTATCACTCAAGACCTGAAACTTGGCCAGTATTAAATATCTATTTTAAATTGTCACATTATTGGAAATGATTTATTCGCTCTTGACCCTGTATTTAACGCTTTAATTTAATAATCTTTCCACTAAAACTCATGGTCAGTTTCTAGTTAAATGACCCATGTATTTTCTGTCATTATATTTTAGTCAACTCATCCACCAAACCTATATTTACAAACGAAGAGCTCCAAGGATTTTAATCAGAAGTTGTGTTATTTCAAATCGATCCGTTTGCTACCTTTCCATTCACTACATAATAATAAAAACTTTCTTTTCGAAGACATTGTAGCAAGAGTACAAAAGCTAAGCCGCTTTAATTGGACATCCCACTTTTTTTTCCGAAGAAAATGACAACCCAACAACAAAAAGGACAAAAGGAGAGGTATGCCATACAACAAGCTTCTCCTTTAAATTCCAAGAAATCTTCCTTTTCCTATTCGAAATCAGACAAGAACTTATTTGCATTCCCTGTAGGTAACCGAATTTGGAAGTCAAATTTCTGGCGTCCCGGGTTCTCCGACAATAAATTAACGGACATTCTTTCCTCGAAAGTGAAATGATAATGACTACGCTATTGCTCTGTCACCGCTAGTATGTAAATGTCCCCGCCATGTTTAGAAAAACTTTAAAAACTACTAACAGCCCCCTATTGAAAATGGTAGTCCGGCAATTCCTGTGCTTTTTTTTATTGTTATTCAATTTCATTCTTTCCTGACGAGACGATATGTGATTTATAGGAAAAAATGATATCGGTAATGGTATATGATGATTTTGATCAAACACAAATAGCGATTTTCGTTTTATTTCTCAAAATCGTTTACTAGATGGAAATAGATTGCGAATGGAATAAATATCTGTTGTCGCAACCCCTCCCCCCACCTTTGACGAAAATGTTTCTGAAATAAAGTGGTTTATTATAATATTCCTGAATGAGTAAAAAATTGAAATTTTATTTATGAAATTGTAATCTGACGATGTTTGTTGCAATATTTATGTTTTGCATTCTACAGCGGCGTTGCTTACACATTAGTTGTAAAGTTTTTGAAGAAATAAATGATATTTTTATACTAAAATTTTTGAGATGCAAATCATTGCTGGAGTTATTATTTTGGTTTCATTCGAATTTGCATTTTTGTTTCAGAGTGACGTCTCTTATATTAAAAATGTTTCTTTGTTTTAGTTGAATTATATGAAATTTATATTTTTTCCCTCTCGAGAAATTGCGTACAAGAAATTTAAATAGCAAAGAATACATACTTTTTTTGTGAATCGTGAGAGCATTTTTTTACAAAACAACGCACGCTTGTAATCTAATCTCAAATTCAAATTTAATGTAAAAATATGCGTTGGTGATTTGTTGAAACATTTTTGTTTCACATGAAATAAAACAGGGTTAGGAAGAAGTAATAATTCTAAATATATGTGAGCAATGTCAAATTGTATTCATGCTTTGATTTAAACCCATAATTTTAATGCGTTAAGTTATGCAAATGGTGTAGTTATTCAAATGTCAAATTAAATAAATACTATGTAAACAATTTAATAATATAGTATTATTTAAATAGTAATATTTTAGTATAAAGTATAATATTAAATATAAACCAAAAGTAACCACTTAACAATAAGTAGGCACTGATGAGATGAACTTATTCAGTGTTAAGTTCAACAAAATTTATCCTAGTGTATTTTAATAATTATATGTATTAAGTAAGTAAAAAAAATCAATTTAAAGTGATAAAACTTGAGATTACCATTACATAAAATATTGTTTTATTTCTTATTGCTAAAGCTATAAGTTTCACTTAAGATACCTTTTTCACACTTACAACTTGAACAGTAATATTACGACCGCATCGTTATAATTATATTTAAAAACAAACAAACAATGCACTTGCACATTACAAACCTAATATCTAATTTTTTTAATGAAAAATGTTAACAACATTAATTTGGTTACAAAAACTTCTTATAAATAAATATCCTTTTATCTTTTTTTTCTGTTTCAAATTGAAATAAAATAAGTAAAAAAAGGAGTAGAATTTTTCAAATTCTGTGTCAAATATTTTGATGTCCTTCATTTTTGATTAGTCACCAAAAATAAAAATTCGCTCGAAAACTCAGGAATTTCTTTCTTTGAAACACGGATAGAAAAAAAAACCAAAGACAAATTATTCATCCATATTTCAAAACATCTCATTTCATAAATATAAACTTTCTCATGCGTTTATTCATAATATTACCTAAAAAAGACAATCTAAACCAAAATCTCAAAGGATTTAGATGTAACAGACAGCCACGAAGACAGAAAAGATCCATGCAGCCAAAGCGCTTCATAAAAGCCTGAAACCTTGGAAAGAACTCTGCTTTGGCGTGACAACAGCTTAAGTTGTATAAAGAAAGAAAGTTATTTTGCCATTTAAATAAATAAAAACTAATTTTAAAGATTAAATAGTTATAATTAAAACAAAAAATTAGTAATTGTTCCCAAACTGCAGGTAGAAGCACTAACTGCATGTAAATATCAAAACATTTCTTTGTTGTTTTAGTTATAACTAATTATTATCTTTAAAACTATTATTATTAATTATTTTAATGGCAAAATAACTTTCTTCTATATTTTTTGGTAAGTTTTCGTGACTACTTCTCTTTAATATAAATAATGTTTCAATATTGGTTAAATGTGTTTACTATACCTCAGAACCTAAATGTAAGTTGTAAACTACTTTTCATAAATTCAAAAATTTAAACTTGTAACAAAACTCAATTTAAAAAACATTGCTCAAAATTATCTGAATTTATTCCATTACTTTTTTTTAATGCACAGATTACTATAGTTTCTTTCAATTGAACTGAAGTAAAATGAAGTAAATAATAAAAAAATTTATTTTTATTATTTTAAAAACTAAATAATTTAGCATCAAGGAGTATTAAAATGTCTTTTGTAAAATAATCTGGAAAAACAAACTAATGGAATAAATAAATTCATTTTTTTTTTTTTGGAATTCCTAATAACGTCGCAACTAAACTATTTAAAAAAGCCCTTGACAAAATTTAGTCTTGCACTTATACCCAACCATTTCAGTGGGCAATAAAGGGGAAAAAAAGAGTCGTATAGAAACAGAATTATATGTATTTAACTTTGGGGCCTCAATAAATTATTGTAGCAGAGCTATTTTGGGAATAAACGCCAGGTCTTTTGTGTTCCCCTAGAGTTGTAATATTTTACTCGCAGAGATGAATGCATTGATTCCGCTTGGTGGGTTCCCAATAAATTTCTCTGGCTATTTTTTTGTGTGTTCTTTTCGTGTATGTATTCATTGGGCCGATGTGAAATCTGACTTGAAGTTGACTTTCTTTTGCAAGGGGAAATATCGTGTGCTTTTCATTTTTTTTTTGTTGAAATTTTGTGTTGGCTTTATTTATAAAAATGAAGCTCTTTGATAATCTCTAAAGTAAATGTGGGTTTGTATAATATATATTTTTTATATTGGTTAAAAATAATGTTCTACATCTCTCGAATATGTATATCTCAGAAATATATTGCATAGTTAAAAATTGTCGTACATGGTATTAAATGGATATATAATGGAGAAAACTGTCTTTTTCACAGTACTACATTTAAAAATTGATCGACTAAATGTTGTTTGCCTTCTTGATGTAATAAGCATTACGTGAAAACTTTGTTTTGTGGTAATTCGTTTTATGAATATTCTTCAATTAGGACTCTCTTTTTAAGAATATTTTCAAATGAGCATATAGTATAATTAGCTCTAGCATATATACTTTAACTTTTGTACTTTTTACACAATATTGTCACAATCTGTTGGATGTCAATTACAAGTTTTTCAAAACATGCTTACGATTCGAATGACATCTTCATTTACACCCGTATCGTCGTGACATCATCTTACAAGCAATAAACTCCACACAGCCCTCATTTAGAAAGAAAGCAAAATAATAATAAAAGAAACTTCGTATAATTCGATAATAAAGCCCTCATTCGAAATCTCCGTACACCCTAAGTAAAAGCACCCTTTCCCGCCCACTGCGCTGTGTAAAAAAGATAAATAAAATAAAATAACTTTTTTTGTACGTGTTCGTCTGACGCTTTTAAACAAACAGTCATTTGGTGCAAAAGCACACAGATCAGGGCTGCCATCTTTGTTGAGATCAAATTTTAAAATACATGGCCAAATTGGCGCGTAATTTTAAAATCTTTCAATTTGTGGCTCTGTTCTTGGGTATTTCCTACCTAACATGATGTCCAGCAGTCCAGCACTGTTGAAATGTTGATCCAGAACAATGCTAAGAATTTTCTGCAGTAGAAATATCAAAATGCTTAAGAATTTCAAAAATATTGTGTTGACTGTTCAATAAATTCAAACGTCATCAAGTTCCGTAAAACAAAATTCATAATGCCAACTGGGATAAGAACACCTCATCAAAAAAATGTTTGATATTTCCCTTTTTATAGTACGTAGGACCATAGATTTTTTTCAGTTGCAGTCCTAAAGGAAATTTCTGAAGCAGACTTTTTTTTTAAAAAAAAATTCCAAAAATATCAACAACCTCCTCACCGCCTTACATAAAGAGTTAAAAAAAAAAACTTTGTTTATGACACATTTTTATTTAAAAATCTTCAATTCTGAACAATGCTTTGCCTCAATCCCTATTTGTTTAAAGAAACAAAACATGCCAAATCAAAGATATTTGATAAATATGGCAACCTACCATGGGGCGCGTAGATGGGTTAATGACACCACGTCATGGGGGCGGCCGGGCCCATTAAGGGGCCCCTTGGCCCTCATTTGCCCTTAATTGATGTTAAAAGAGGGCGGGTGCATCAAGTGTGTTTTATTGTAGGGGGGTATACCTGATGGTTTTTGATATTTTTCAAGGGGAAACGCTTGGTTTGAATTTGTTTTACAGTTTATGGATGTTCTTGTGGATTTTTCAGTGGATATTTCCTGTGTGACGCATGTTTGGAGAGCTGTCCCTCTTATTTTTTGAGAGTCATAAATTTTGAGGGGATTGCTTTTTTTGTTTGCCAGATGTTTTATGGTATGAAATTCACTGTATCGAGGGTATTATGTTTAAGCAGTAAAAATCCGTTAAAAAAGAGTGGATATTCATCTTTTTTATTGAAAGTTTCTTTCATTTTAGATTAATCGCTTTTATAAGACTAATGTAGAAATGTGCCATTAAATTTGCTCTGTATGGAACAAGTATGCATTTAGTCTGTATTTTTTTAATCGCATGACGTATTTGAATGACAGAGATGTTGGAATATTCATTCACATACAATAAAGAACATTTTTTTAAAAATAAATTTAATTTTACACAGCAGATGAGATGACCCATTTCTTCCCCGTTTATGAAAGAAATAAAAAAATGTCTGATTTAGTATCCTCATTTATAAAAAAAAAAAACACCTTACTTTAGATTACAATCTGAATACAAAGTATTAAAACTGGAATTAACGAATCCCCGCATTCCCTACGCTACATTTTCTAACCTTGCGTAAAGAAACATTTGAACTTTTCTTTATCTGATCTCACGACTTTGTTTTTTGCGTTTGTCCAACAATATTTCTATATGCGGGTCATCGAGCCCCGGAATCTGTATGGGAGATCTCGAAGCCAGAGTCGCCTTCTTCGCTCCACCTCCCTTATCTTCCTTGATTTACGATTGTCCTCTGTCGACATCATAATTTGTCCCGCTGAGAAGTGACAATTTTTTTCAACGGGGCATCATTACAGACAGTCGACGTTGATGGCTTGACATTCACTCTGGCTTCCTGTCGTAAATTTTGTGTCCACAGAATGGGATTCTTGTACGTGGAGCTCGATAATTATTCAGTTTGTCTTTTTGTAGCATTGTTGAGTTAAATGGCATGCGTGCTTTTCGCTGGATGCATAATTCAGTCGTTATACATTAATTTTAAATATCTTATTTTATTGCTAAACCCAGCTGCGTCTGTTATATTGAACCATCCAGGTGTAACGCGAGATCAAATTGTTTACCAATTTTTTTTTTAATATTATGATCAACGCATACAAATCATTTCAAACTGCCAAAACAAAATGCAGTTCGCAAAACTCGTTTTTTTTTTTTTTTAAATATTATGAAATGTACATTCAAATGAATTTATACCTTTTAAAAGTGTTTATGCAAATCTAAATAGTGAAGCGCAACTTTCATCGGGTGTGTTTTACACAAGTAGTAGTTATGTCTATGGCTGAGGACGGTGGTATTTGCCATTAAATCTTCAAACAAAACACCATCAATTTTTCGTCAATTACGTGCTTCATTTCAGTCGAAACCTTACAAATTTAAATCTTGAAGACAACATGTTTGCTAAACCTCGCTTATCAATGCAATCTTTACTTTTTTAGACTAAAAAAAATATCCTTTTGACCTTTGATGGTTGGGTGGTTCTGAAAAACGCAAAGGTCAAGAATGGGTTTGACCTCCAACCCTGATGCATCATGCTACAGGGATTGAAGAAGATCTTTCTTGGTGGAACTTGGTAGGCGACTTGGCGCACGTGGGAAAAGTTCAGCAAATTGCTGGGTGTTTTTTGTTAATTTCTCTGTTTAAAACCACCCTCGTTATTTTGTTACTCTTTTGTGGCGGTTGTGTCATGTTTTTAATAGGGTGCTTGCGGTCGGGTTAAGTTGGGCATGGAACTAATGTCCGGAGTTGGATTGTCGCCCTTAGGGTGGCGGAAGTGATGGAAGAGGCGTTGTTATGGAAATGAGAGGAAGTTGCCCTTTTTTGTACGTTTTTGCGAATAAATTATTTTTGGAAGTTTCAGAATGTACGTAAGCAAATGTATCTTATATTTCTTTATTTTTTTTTTGTTTTAAGTGTTTAATGTCGTAGAACCAAATGTCTTTAATTTAATTTGCTAATGAACCTTCATGAGTATTTAAATGCTCTTTTTTTGTCCATAAGCCTAGCGGTCCTCAAATAAACACGCTTTCTTATACCGATTTCATTAACTTAAATTATTAAGCAAACCAAATCTAATCTACAGCAATATCAACTCTAAAAACAATAAAGAAAAACTGTTAAGGAAACATTCAGATCTCTCGCACAATCTACAAAACGATTTAGGCTCAGTCCGCATATCCAAGCGGGGCAAGGTAAATTACATGGATCGGCCGGTATACGGTCCCCCGATCAAGTTGATTCTGGGAGTTCGAAAAATCGATCGATTTGAAGGAATTGCCTCGGTGACTGCATTAGACGTGGAATACACCCGAGTCCGGCCGAATCTCCAGTCAAGCGTACTGCAGTATCCCCGCCCTGGTTTAATCCACGGAAGAATGCAATTTAGCCCGCTTTTAATGAAGTCGCGCGATGGTTTAATCGCCCAAAGGAGGTCCCGGCCTATGAATTTGAGGATGACACGTTTCAACGTGTTCTTCGGGAACAGAGGTCGTATGTTCTTGTTGTTCTCTTTCCTCTATAAATGTCGGTTAATATAATCTTTTTAACTGTAACTTAATACATGGAACGACTGATGAGTATGTTATGTATCTATCCCTTGTTTCTTTAGACACTTAGCTATATATTTAGACTTCTAAGATACCTATTGCGTTGCAGCCTTTTCGTACCGTTGCGAGAACAATTCGAACCGCTTTTGCTTATTGTGCATCAAAATGTTAATTTGACAGTCGAACCTTAGGGATTATAGCTGATTTCGAAAGGCTATGAATATATCCATGCCAAGGCGACATTTTTGGACAGACGCTGGTACATATCCATTTGCGATGTCCCTGTGTTAGAGACTTGGACAACTGTCGAATGGGGTAATTTTTGCACTGGATCCATGACAACCTTACAAAACCCTAGTCTGATTTTCTGCTGGGATTTTTTCTTAAGTCATAGGTCAAGGTGGAGTTGTCACTAATTGAGAAAGGCAAGCATATATGTGAAAGCTATGTTTAATAATTAGTTATTTGCTTGAAATGCTTGGACCAAAGTTACCCCATTTGACGGTTATCAAGTCTGTAACACACTGGACACTACAAATGGATATGTGTAGAATCACCAGAAAGTGTCATACCCCACACAAACAAGCAAGTGAAGAATAACTTCTTGAAACGAGCAAATGAAAAATAATTTCTTGTTATTTCTTTCTTAAACTCCGTCGTGAATTTACTTAACGTCTTCTGCGATCGTGGATGGGCTCAATCAGAAAGTCGTCCAGCTTATTGGGTGGGATGGATCGAATCAATTTACCCCATTCCTTCGCTTCCCACCCTTTTGCGGTTTATCTTACCAAAATTAGTCTTTTTAATCACTTTTTTTTTCAATTCCCAGGGAAGGATTTATTGCGATAAACTCGTTAAAGAAAGGATTAAGTTGTTTTGGTTTCTTTTTTTTTGCTGTGCTGGAAGCCGTTAAGAGGCTTTGAGAACGTAATTAAAGTTTTTTTCCTAAGAAATCGTGAATTTGTTGATAAATAAGTGCCTTTAATTTAATAGAATTTGTCAGGAGAATCCTCGTAGTTTTTTTTTCCGAATTTATTAAAAAAATATTAAAAAATCAATTTAAGACCGGTCGCTATATCGTAACTATTTGATGAATTAGCGAGGCTACGCCTGTGCAACGCCGAGTACATCAAAATGGTCTTGATTATATATTTTGAATTTATATAAAAAAATATATTGATGACAAAATAATTCAGACTGAATAACTAATTTTCACTCTAACTGTAATTATAATGCCACTGATTCTCGCAATTTTTTTTTTCAATGAAAACAAACACAAAGTTTAAATTGAAATTCTTTTGCCTTCATACAACTTAGCTTTCTGCTCAGCTATGAAGGAACGATTCTCAAAAAAGTAATTTCATTTCTGAAATGAAAAGGACGTGATCCGTTGAGTTTCCTTTCGTAAAATTTACTTTAGGTCCATCTACGACGACTTGCGAACAAGTAAAGCACCTTTTTTATTATTATTATTCTGACTGATTCCTTAAGTTTAGATAGAATTCGAATGTTTGCAATTCCAAGTTCAATTCTTTGAGTTCGCGATCTATCGTTCCAATATCTGTTTTTGGAATTGCGTCCATTTTTTTTTCTGTGTAGAAATCCGTTGGTTGTCATAAAGTTGTTAAAAAATTTATGTGTTCCACTATATGTAGGTTTTCTTGAAACTTTTGGTTTCAAAACTTTTATAGTAAGTATATAACTTATATAGTAGACTAGTAAGTATACGATATTGTATATCCTCATACGAAAGCTTCCAATATCTAATGGCGGCAGTACAAATCATGAAATATGTACTAAAAATTTTGAAAACTCGTGTATAGCTATTCTAATCTTTGTAAAGTGCATTAAACTGCAAATAACTTCTTTCCTTTTGATATATGCTATCTCTTGTTACGAAAACGTTGTGTATTATTTAAGGTTACTTTGGAAACTGATTTCGAAAACAACCTTTTTAAATCATTGTTAATTTTGCCGTAAAGGTACCTAGCTCCACAAGCCTTATTTTCAAAACGCTGACAAAGGAAACCCGCCAATGTTTTGAAAAATTTGCATTGTGCATCGCTTTGTAGCTGTTTCGATGAGCGAGCTTAAGTAATACACTTTCGGCAAAACACTTCTAAACATTTTCGAAAAAATTTACTATTTAATAAAAACACTTGTCTACAGTCTTAATCTATCTACTGAACTATTGTACTATCTATCATTAGTTTTAAAAAAAGACACTTATCGGCGTGTTTCTTTCTGGCCGATTTGATTTCGAAAAATTACTGGGCTTGTAAAACAAGATCAATCACTGACTTGAAAAGAGTACTCCATACTTAAGGGGTCATAGGAGTCTTAAAAATGTGCTAAGAACTTTTTTCTAAAAAAATTAATAAAAATTTTAAAATTTGATTTTAAATTTTTTTAAAAATAATTTATAATTAAACTTGAGCTGAGAATTTAGGCATAAGTCTTTGTTTGCACATATTTGTACAATATAAAGTCATTTTCTTGGTCATTTTTTACAATTTTGACCTCAAAATTTGCCGCGCAAGCTTAATCCCAATGTGTTCAAATAGCTTTATGATTAATATCATTTATTTTAGTTTTGGCTAAAGTTTCATAAATTTTAAAATTGTTTAATATTAAATAAATCTTATAGAATTACATATAAAAAATTATACTTATATATTGAGTAGTTAAAAAATTACATGAAAGATCAAACTATACTTTGTAGTACCTTCTTTGCACATTTTTAAGACTTCTATGACCCTTTAACAAAATCCTGTTTATCATTTGGTTATTTTAGAGAGAAAGTGACGGAAGTACTGCTATGACATGAATCACTTTTGTTCTGAAGAGTATTTTGCACCTACACTCCTTGCCAACCTAAGTTGGGTAAATATAAATAAGCTATGGTGAAGATCCTTCCGCCCATGTAAAGAGTTCCATAAATTATTTGTGAATCCATCCAAAAACATGTTTAAAACATTAATTTTGTTAAAAGTCTAACAGATTTGAATATTATTTGAGAAAATTTGGCAATTTTATCAGAATAAAAAAGTTTATTTTGGTTAAATTGTATCCAGATCATTTTGTATGTGAATATTACCTTAATTAATTACCCAAGAGTTTCCAACTAACGGACCAATAGCGCTTTTCCCTCTGCTTTTTTACTCTTAGTTTTTACCCAAGTTACGGAGTGTACCTTTTTTAAAATTTTGAGGGTTTTTCTAGAATAAAGTAGCACAAGTCGATAAGCACAAATAAACACCTTATCAAAAAGTAATATATTGTTTTAAAACGTCATTATTTATCAATTAAAACCTAAATGAAAATGAAAAATTGCTTTCGTTTTTAATTAAAACAAAATAGAATACATTGTTCCTCTTACTAAACAAAATGCAAACTTTCAAATAATATAAGTTTCATCCACGTCTACTTATGCCTACCGATGGATTTGATATTTTGTATAAATATTAATCAATGTTTATCTAACCAATTCTACTATGTTAGTTTGATATAAGTAAAAAAAATACTGAATATTCATACTTCATTTTAAAATAATTACTTACGTATATTTTCTACGAAACATGCCTTAAGCATGCGTATCGCATGCCTGATGAAGCATTTAAACCCCTAAACCTATAATTAGATCTTTAAAAAAAATTACTATCCCTGAATCAAATTAAGCTTTTTGAATTGCTTTCGTTAATATTTCCAAAGCGCTTTTGTCACTGTTGAAGTAGGTTTTCTTACTCTTTGTCCCTTGTGAAAATTCTTAAAGGAGTTTCATTAAGGTTTTTTTTCAGAGATGATATAATGAATTGTTTAAGATTAGGAGTTTGAATTTGCAATTAAAATGTGTCTTCCTTCGGTGTTTAATTTAGGCATTTTAATGGTTAATTAATTTTGATTTTTCTCGATCACGTTTTCCTGTAGTACTTTCATTATATTTAAAAAAAAATGAAGTTCGAATGTATTTTTTATATTTTAATTAAATATTTTGAAATTTAAAATTAAATTATCATAGGTATTGTTAGTGCATGATAATTATGCAACATTTATTTTCTCTTTAAAGTTTTATTTTATATCTGTACGTTTTCTGTCAATTAATTTAGGAATTAAATATTAAACATCCTAATGAAAAATCTTAAAAAGACGTCCACTTTATACTGCGTTAAATTTTTATATATTTTAAAATTTATCCCGCCTAATTAGGACAACATTAATAAGATTTTGAACCATTAGTAACTCGTTAGATTTTAGGCAAAAATTACAAATATACAAAGCATTACAGTTCCGTAAAATTCAGTATATCTCACGGAAAGCCCAGTCACAACTTTATATTTCCCGTAACAGTACATCCTTGGTTTTAAAAAACGCTGTTTAAAATAACTGGAGTAACACATGACATTACACAACTCAATATAATCGGCTTTCTGAACTCTACGAGGGGTTAAAAATGAAGTGGAAAAACAAATAATATGCGAAAGCAAAGAAGACTTAAGAAAAATAAATATAAGCCCTAAAACAAAGGATCATTTCAGTTTTATTTTCCAATTGATACGGTGTGGGATGAAATTTATTGTCTTTTAACGAACCGTTCAGTGTAAATCGAAACGGTTTTTTAAAAAATAGCTAAACAAAAATAACTTATGGGGGGCTTATAACCGGAACAAAATGCCTTTTCGCTACGCCACTTTACGGCACCTCCGAGGGCAATTGGAAAAGTAAATTTTGCTCGCACGATTCCAATAATTACCGCCCTTAAAACTGGCACAATAGGCTAATTTATTATTTAGAAAAAGAATAAAGGAAGCTTGAGTACTAATCCCACCGTGATATCCAAGGAGAGCAAAACATTTGAAGTTTCAAGATAAAAACTTGTATACATTTTCATCGGAATCTCAAATTGTAATTATATTATTGGTGCACAGTAAGTCTATTTTGTAAAGAAATATAACTATTTTTCACTCTGCGTCATTTTTTCATATGTTTCCAGTGAAACTCTTGTTCCTATCAACTCCAAAAGGTATATGTACTTTCTTCAATACCAGTAGTTATATTTATTTCATAAAAACTCATCTTTATTGCACTGATTGAGGAAATGTAGCAGATCCACATTACATTAACGTAGCAGAAATATCACATTTCTACGTATTGTGTGATGTATAATTGCGACTCCTTAGGCAATGCTAAGATCGCGCCAACGATTTAATTCTTCTTAAGATTGAAAATTGATTAAGTAGAGATTGAAAAAATTTACAATTCTGGTGGAGGTGCTTGGGTGATGAATTAAATAAAAATTTTGGCCGCAGCGTACAGTTTAGGAACTCTCTTTAAAGTGGGATTGGCAGTTTTTAAAAACTAGAGCGATGAAAAAATGGCGCCAAAGGTGGCGGTTTCTCGTGTGTGCCAAAGTGCGATAATGGCCGGTGAGGGATTAATTAAGACTTTATCGAACCCTTTTTGAATTGTTTGGGAAGCAGAAATAAGTGGGGAAATACGTTTTTCGTGAATCGTTGATTTTCAGTGCCCATCAAATGTGTAGTGGGGCATATTTTAGTGCCCATTTTGCTTATCTGTTATGTTCATACACCACATTTCAGGTTTGTATCATGGAGAGACTATGTGTAAAACAATCAAAGCGTGGCGAGTTTTAATTATTGGTCTCTTGTGGAGCGTTTAAATCATTCCTTTTTTTTCCCCTTTTCAATATGTCCATTGGGAAACATTATTGGGTGTCTAATATACCGACACCACACCACCGATAACACTGTGCTATCGGTAGTATCGATTATCCGCATTATTTTGATGTTTTAAATATTAGATAAAAACTAGAGTTAATAATTTAATATTAAGCAGCAATCTAAGCAACCAGTGGTGGTTGGACAATATAGGGGGGGGGGGGGGGGTGTTGTTATATGAATTCACAATTCATTAAACTTTCTTATTTATTAAAATGTAAGTTTCCGAAATTTTACGGACAATACAAGTAGTTTTAGTTTCATACTTAGTTTCTATGTAAAGAATGTGCTGATTTCAAACAGTGCAAAGCTATATTATTTTGTATGAAGATTTCATATTCTAGATCACAATTATTTATCCCAATTTAATAATACATTTTAAATTTTAATATAACAGTATTAAATATTTTCTCTTTAAATTCTGCCGCCTCCTAAAATAAAACAGTTTCATAAACTCCGTTTCATAAAGTCCGTAAGACAGCTAAAAAGCTATCCCCATCAAAAGCACTTTAAGACATTTAATTCCAAAACATTCAGCCTACCTAAATAACGATTTATTTTGAAACAAATACATACATTCAAATGTTTGAATTGAGTATTCAACCAATTAACTAAAGACCGAGACTTAACACTTTTCTAACGTTAGCTTAAACGACGCCCTTAAGGCGTATTAAATTTGTACGATTGCAATAAACGCTGTATTTAAAATGCAATCAGCTCTAATGTTCCTCCTGACTGTTGAAAATTGGGAAACCCATTTAAAAAAGTTCGGGGGATCGGTTTGTTTAGCCGGTTTCATTTAGAAGAATTTTGAATGGTGGTATACTAATTGAAAAGTTTTATGTTATGTTGACATTGGGGCGACTCCATGACGGATTATCGAATTTACATTTAAATCGATTAAATGAATTTTAATTGATATTTTTATAATTTAAGAAAATCATATGTAAAATGAATGTTTGATGTCTTATAATGAATTATTTTAATGTAATAGATTATTTTCTAAACCTTAAAAATAAAAGTTGGATATCAAATTAACAAAATGAGATTATTTGGTACAAATTAGAGTCTGCTTCAGGAGCGATCGATCTATGTTCATAATTGCTAATGGGTAACTCCCAAAGAAAATCACCGCAATAATCCATCACCATGAATAAAACATTCCACAAAAATTAAATCATCCTTAATCAATAAAAATTAAAGACAGCGCACTTGCTACTATCAGCCATATTAATCGATTTGTTTACAGTATAACATGCATACAACTCGATAGGTACACAACTTTTTTTTTTACAAGACAGTCAAATATGAGGTAACTCCCATCTAATAACAGAGTAAAATCTGGCAGCTGTATACCTACGCGGAAGACCTACAGAAACCTACCAGATACCTACCAGAAATTAAAAGAAAGAAACCTTACACCATCTGCGTAAATTTGCCCCGGGTAAACTCCTTGGATTGATGATAGTGGAACAAATATAATAAGAGATGCCGTGAAAAATGTTCGATAGAGAATAAAAAGCGTTGCCCTACAGGCTCAAGAAGCGTAAAAGCGGTGAAAAGACACTGGTCAGACGGCTTCTAGTTTCTATACTTGAAAATCTACGGAAGTTTAAAATGGCAGTTAGGACATCCTTTATCGATGCCATTTTTAATTCGTTTTACTTAATTAATAATTAGAATTCGATGGTGATTAATGTAGAGAATCGATCAAATACAAAAAAGAAAAGTATTATTATCATATCAATTTTGTGTTATTATAATAATTGGTCAAATTTATTTTAATAATATATTATCCTAAAAGCTCAGGCTTATTATTTTATTTTAAAATCTTACCAAATGTATTATATCGGCATAATAAATTCTAATAATGTGTAACTCCAAAAGCAAACCACGTTGTTATTGCTTAATATAATTTTGCCTAATTTTCGAATTCTGCACTTATTATAAAACTAAATTATCTAATGGTAACGTTTACTGTAAAATGCTAACAATTCGTTGATTTTTTTAAAACAATTTTCGCCCGTGTATTAAATATCGATATTTTACTATTGCATTGAATCCATATTATCCAATTTTGTTATAACAGCAAGGTCTTTTTAAACAATTTATTCGATTAGGTTTGATGTTCTTTTACAGTGTACAGAGACTGTTGGAGATATCACTGCCATAAAACAATGTTTCTAACAAATGCCACAATTCGTGCTTTGGGTGGCATTAATTCCGTCGTACTCAATCGATTGGTTTAGCATGCGAGAGTGCATTAACCGATTCAGTGTGCTGGAACGATATCGGTTATCGATATTTATGTCTTCCAGAATGCCTTACGTTCGGACATTTTGTTTTAGTTTACTGTTCTAATGTAACTTGACTATTTCCAAGAGGACAAGAAACCAATAGTCTTAATTAGATGTCAAGTTTGAAATACTTCGTTATGTTGTCTGTCATTTGGCTGAAACTTATTTTATATATTTGTCTTTTTGATTAACTTGTAAATGGCTGCTTGTTTATTGTTTTTAAGAAGTTTACTGACTTGACCTGTACGAATATGTATAGTTTTTAGAGATTTATAGCTGTTTCAATTGCTTGAACGCCCTATAAGTTTATAACATAATTTGCGAGTTGCACTTGTACATTGTTTTAGATTGACGGTTGCAGGCGAGGCAAGTGGTAGGGTTTAATAAGTAATGCTGATTAGTTTAATCTCAGGAAAGCACCCTAAAAAAATGGTAACTAATTAAAAACTTTCTAAAATCGTTACGATTGTCAACCAATATAGCCTTCTCGGGAGTGCGGGGGTTCGAATCCCACCTGCTGCCAGTCATCCTATAAATCGTATATCTGTACTGGGAAAGAGTAGAAAATCCAACTCGTGACGGATGGGCCCGAGTACACTGGGACAGACGTGCTCGTTAAATCTGTGGTGTCCAAAGTCCTGACGGCGTCAGCATACGATGTCGCTCGAAGTTCCGTTAGGTGCCCGCTCAGGTGTCGACCTCGTCACTTGACCAGGGTTCCAAATTACGAGGCGTTATTGGCTGTGTTAAAGCTTCTAATGGAGGCTAGAAATATTCAGCCGGAAATGATTACACTACTACACTACCACCCAATACACTCTCCACAACACTCTATATATACTTCAAGCGTCGATATCTGGTGGCAAATCCAACCAAGGGCCATGACAGGAATGTCTTCGAAGCTTTAAAACACCCCTCCACCCTCCAAATCGCCCTTTTAGCCCAGATTTAAACGATGCATCAAAAAGCGTCACATCGGGAATCCCAGCACTTCATCACGGCGGAAGGGGTCGTGTAAAGATTAAAAGTGCTCTCCACTCTCCGGATTCTGCAGAAGCTCGGGCCAAGACAGATGGGGATGTTCTCTTCCCTCTTGAGCTTCTAATTCATCGAGGAGTTCTGAACTTCGGGGATCACCCTGGGAGGGAATGTTTGTGGTGTTCTTCGAGAGTAGTTATTGTTAGAAGAGTTTGATGAAATATTTTGACATGTACCAAGGTGGTTATAAAATGACGCTCGCTATTCGGAGTGGTCCGTAGCTTGAATGAATAATCCGAATGCAACTAAAATTGAGACACTTACTAATCAAGAAGGGGGGGAAATTATGAAATCATTAAAAATCTTCTAAATTCTAATTAAAAAAATTAGAAATTACTCAGGGGTTCTAAATTACGAGGCGTAGCCAATTGCGGCCAACACAGCCAATTACGCTTCGTAATTTAGAACCCTGGTTAGAGACGAGTTTCTTTTATATGAATCATAAAAAAACAAACTTGTCCCTTGACCAGGGTTCTGAATTACGAGGCTTAGAAAATTATGGCCAATAACGGCCAACACAGCCTATTATGCCTCGTAATTTAGAACCCTGGTCAAGAGACTAGTTAACTTTTTATGATTTCATTATTTTCCCCCTCCTTGATTAGTAAGTATCGCAATGTTTGTTGCATTCGGATTATTCACTCAAGCTACAGACCACTCCGAATAGCGAGCGTTTTTTTTATAACCACCCTGTATGTCTTGGGAACCTATAAGTTTTATATTGTAAAATTGTGTAAGCTTAAAAACGTAACTACAAGTGCTACTGTTACAAAGTTCATCAACCAAATATTTTGAAAGAATTATAATTCATCGCCAGACGTCGACTCTTGGCCTCGATCATGGGGACGAAATTTGGGAAATTAAGAGTGCTATATGTTAAAAATACAATGAAATAGGTATACATGTTGAGATCCGTGGTGTGTGTGGCCTCCGCTGATCCTATAGAGTCGGTGCCTGTGATTTACTATATTCCATGGTCATTGAAATTTAAGTCAGAGACCGAGAGCGATAGTATTGATTGAATATTATCATGATTAACCAAATGTCCAATTGCAAAATTTAAGTTTTTATAGCTATTAATTATACCCGGAGCACTATTTCGATTCATTTCAAGCCCATCATTATGTCAATGTTTTTTTAATTGATGAATTTTAAAGAACCGGTAAAAAATTGTGAAACACTAAGATTTTGCTCTTCACAAGAACATATTTTATCCCATATGCTGTGCATGGAAGAGGGTGGGGATGCTATAAAATTTTCGCTTTTTTCATTTGTCATAGAGCAGGTGTTTAAAGAACTGATCATAGGTTTCCTTACCATCCCCAAATCACCCTTCAGTTGTTTGATAGTGAAAATGATCTGAAATGCTTCTCGAAGTGGGGGTGGATTGTGTGTACCATTTTATCGTTCTAGGGAAGGGGCAGGGAAGATATTTTTACTATGGGAGTCGTACCAGGTGGTAGCCCCCCATCCCTCTTGAGTGCTGTAGAGTAATTAGCAGGGAGCTGCAAAGTATTGTTGGGATTTGATGGATTCAACTTTTAATCGCTCTGGATACGTGGGTGTGTGCTTTGGAGAGATTAGAAAGCGCCAAGTCTCCCCTGAAGATGACTGGTTTTTGTAAGCTAGTAGTGTACTTCCACTGTGTGGGACTGCAGACTCATTCATATCGGTTCGATTCAGATTGTGTTTGTATCAGAATTTGAAATTAGCAGAGGGAGTTAATTTGAATGCAGCAAAATCCTCATTTGCATGTTCACCAATTTTACGTTTTTTATTATGTTAGCAAATATTGTGCTCTATTTACCATTGATCATGTGTATTTTATAAATGGTCCTTGAAAAAACTAAAACGCTCCAGACTGTGTCGTAGGAAGTTTAAATTAGTGTAGGGATTTCCTGGTTTAAACGCGTTGAATCGTTCTTGTTCCCATGAATTTTGCATTTGTTACTTGACAAATGAAATATGGATAACATTGTGTTTTTTTCTATTCAGATTATTAGTTATTTTGCGTTGTGATATTATTAAAGAATTGATATTGTAATGAAATAAATGAAAAAAAAAGTACTGTTGAATATCCGAAGAGCCAATTTTACTTAGAAATAACTATGCCTGTTAGTTCTTAAAACTAAAACAATTTCGATACATTTATAAGATTTGTGACTGATTTTTTCATTCAAACAGCTTTTATGAAACATTTAAAAAATTCTTTTCATACCTAACTAAATATAAATTCTTTAACATATACCATGACTTTTTAACTCCATAATCAATAACTTTTCATCCCATCATTTTCACACTCCATTTTCTAAAAGTCTCCCGATTCTGTGAGACGAAAAGATCGTTCAAGTATTCACTGGCGAATCCTTTTTTTGCATAAGAGACATATTGAGATGCATCAAATGAGTCTTCTCTTTTATGGTCTCCCCGCCCAGTCATCCGCCTCCATCAAAAATTCAATCGAACCAGTTCTGATGGTTAGAGCTAGACTAGACTAAGTCATTGCTTCCCATTCTGCTGTCCAGTAGTTGTTGGTCGGTTTAATATCGAGACTAATGAATTATTTTTACTCTATCTAGAGAAAGAGCCGTTTTTGATGTCCCTCTTTATGTTATTTTTCTGCGTACAATGTCTTGCGTAATGTTGTTGTCTTGGGATCTTCTCCAATGGACATTGTTCATTCTTAGATCTTCTCCAATGGACATTGTTCATTCCTCCTCCCCCAAGTATAGATGTAAAGTTGGAGATTGGTGTCCTATGTTTTAACATTCGGTAATGTGTTTATTCTTCTACTCTGGTTTAGGTACATAGAAGCCTTTACCTCCTAGAAAAAAATGCTTTAGTCCAATGCAATCAACAGAAAGGACTTCCTACACTCTAGTCCAAATAAGCCATTAGGAAGAAGGGTTTCTGGAGAAATTCTCAGTGAAATCTTGATGGAACAAAAACCGTTTCAATGCTACGTTACCGATTTAAAATCAATGTCAAAAATATCGTCATATTTGGACTTGGATTATTGTGGCTCTGACGTCGCTCGTTTCGGAGGGCATTTCGGCAGTACGTGACCCGCGCCACGCCCTTACGGATCGTTCATTTTGTCAATAAGAGCATTGGGCGGAACCGTCTTGTCTGTGGTCGAATTAAAAAGTAGGAAATGGATGTGACGTTTCATCAATATTACACGCGTCTTTGGGCAGTAAACGGTATTCGCGCGAATGGAATCGGCAAATTTATGGGCTTCAGCTGTTTCGCTCGAAATAGATAAAGTAATTGTAATTATTTTTAAAATTGACGTCTGGTTGATTAGAATACGTGTAGTTTCCATGTGTGCAGATTCTGATTTATAATGCCCAGGACAGTCTAGTTAAAAAAATAGTTTAAAGTATTAAATACGCATTTGGATTATTAAAATGCTTAGTTTATATGCTAGAAGCGTCATTATTCAACTGTTTCCACAGATTAAATTAAAGTTAGAATTTCTTACAATAAGGTGTTTAAATACTTCAAATATTCTGGTAGAGGTCCTTAATTGTTCTTCGGATTTGCGAGATCCAACGTTGTTCATTTAAAGGGAAACCCCTTTCTAAAATGGAATATATTGTATAAGGTTGTAATACATGGATTATATAAGATCTGAAGCTATGGGGTTTAGACTGGCTGGTTCTACGTCAGGTCGCAATATTAATTGAAAAATGAACGACGACCTTCGAAACTCTTTTTTTTTTCTGTAGACACACTCCACGGAATTTCTATTGAATCATCAAGACAGTTGGCATATCCCGTCCACCATCTTTTTTCTTTTAATATGAAATCAAATTTTCCGCTGTTCGCAAAAGCCTTAGAAGACATCACTCTTCATTTCACGCTATTCATTTTGATATAACGCGGCTCTTCCCTTTGATCAGCTGGACGTCCTTTTCTTTCTGAAAGAAAAAAAAAAAGAACGAAAATATGAAAAAGAAAGAAAAAAAAAAAGAATCGAAACACCCCTCCTGATGAAGGTAGAGGGGGGCAAGAACTGATGTCCGACCTTAATTGGCAATTCACACGGCTGTCGGGTCTTAACAAACCTGAGTTTTGACGAGTCGCAGCTTCATTATGGTTTGATCGAAGTTTGGCCAAATGTTGGGATATGTAAAGGATCGGAGGACAAGGAATTGTGACAGGTCATCAAGTGCTGGTGTTGGGATATTGAAGTGCTTCTTCGATAGGAAAAGTGTAAATGAAAATAGGGGGAAGGAAATTAGTTTTATTGTGTTACTCTTGCGGGACTATATATAAACTAAAAATTGCACTGTTATTTAATATTTCTCTTTCAGAGTTTTAAGTACATATTATAGTTTGAAAACATGTTTTCGATTCTATTTTGAAATAATAATAATGAAGTAAAACAAAATCGAATAATGTTATTGTTATCACTTCTCTGAAAGTTTAAATTATTATAAAAGTTTTGTTAAAATTATAAATTGTTTAACACATTGAAATCATAAAATATGAAAAACCAAAAAACTCGGAACCCAAGTGTATTAAAAAAGATAAATGTAGTAATTAAAATAACATTTTTATTCCGTCATTAAAATACCTGGAAGTATTACAACCAGGTGACAAAAATAGGGGTTCATAACCTATTATACAAGTACTATTAATAATAGCGTATATTTTAATACTAAAGCACCATTCAATGCAAGTATATATAATTTGAAACACGCGTCTTAATATCTGTTAAACAGATGTATACTTAATAAAATGCAGTTACTTTTATTTTGATCTTTTATCAAGACACAGCAGTGAACAATATTAATTCCGTCCTCTCATTTTTTCCATCGCGTCAAACGAACCGACGAAAACGACGTATTAATTCAACGTCTGCTAGAAACATTTCCATTAAAACAACGTCGTCCGCCAAAGAATTGTCAAGCAGTGTCTCCTTCCAAAACCGAGGAATGTTCATCAATATTGCATCAGGTTTCATTAAGAATTTCCTTTTTGGTGTCCGTAAACGTCGAGTCTCAAAGACTTTTCAAGACATTAGGGCGAGGATTTTATGGCTTAAAATAACGTTCATTAATATTTATTTGGATTTGTGTCATTGATTTGAAGATTACTCGAGTCCACGGTTGTTACAGAATGGACTTCGTGGCTGGGATTTATTAATATATTGAGGATTCTTGATCTAGAAGTAAGCACCGATGTGGCGAAGTAATGTTATGCATTTTTCAATGGTCTTATATTAGGGACACGCGTAGTGATTTGCTCCAAATAATGATTTGAGGATGTATTTATAATTTCCCTGCGGGGCTGTTTTGGCAAAGTTTTAACTGGCTGTTGAACGATTAATGCTAAAAGTAGAGGCCTACGGGGAGTACATTTTAATTTTTAATGTATTGAAAAGTTTCATAGATTTATTAGCTTCCTCCCCCTCCCCCAATTAAATGGATATGTTCCGCTTTGCGTTCCAGAACCAATTCAGTTACTGCAAAAATTATTTTAAACTTAAGGAGCTGAAATGGTTCGATGATAGGTTGATCAAGAACATTGGAAAGGCATTTTGCATGAAAAAAAATGATGGAGATAAATACAAAAAAAAGACATTGTTTTTTCATTCACAGCACACATATTTTTCTAGGGCTTAAGACCACCAAATTCCTTTAAATTGATGTACCTCTCAGCAAATATTAATAGCTATTTTTTCGAAATTCCTTGCAAAATATGCTTTTAACTATGCATTTTTTTTTTTTTTTGAAAAATATGTTGTAGAATTGATGTGTAAGATTTTGTTATGGTATCGGGAGGCCATTTATAATTTAGTATATAGTACTAACTCTACAACCTTATTAATTTGGTAACACTGACGGTTATACTCTTTTTTGCGCTATCACAGCAAAGTTTACACTCGTATGCGGGTTCATATTTATTGAGAATTGGGAATGGGATGTCAATTTGATTTCAATTGCTTACTTAATGTATGAAATACTAATTAACTCGATATCTAGGAAATACCGTAGCATTTGGTTAAGTCTACCAAAATATTTATGTTCAAATATTATTCCAATTACTGAATACCATTTAGGAATTCTGTATGACTACCATACCGCCACAACTTCAGAAACTATTTGCTTTAGGAATAGTTTAAACTTTACGCTCACTTAAAGATGAAATTGATATCATTTAATTATTCAGTATTTTTAAGTTACCCATGGAAGATTTCCTAATTTATTTTCACACTGCGAATAGCTTCTACCCACAAACAGTGCATTCTCTGTTAAGTGGAGTCATTTTTTTCGTGTATATCAGATTTTTTTAAAAAAAATTGGTCTCTGTATTGTCACTAGTTTTACAGCTTGTCCTGCAATGTATCTTTAAATGTTAATAAAGACTATCGGTATTCGTGATCGTCACTTGATACATTGGGTATTATTACACATATTTAGAGCATTAAACCTTTGTTCCTACATACTGCGGATATGTTTCAATTTAGTCAGTCGTATTAAAGTTTTCTTAAAGTAATTTTTTTTAAAATTTGTACCATTGTATTTTAAGCATGAAATCATACATTCCATTTATTCATAAAGTTTCAATAATATAATAGGATACACTATCAACTTTACGCATTCTTTCTATACATAGAATCGGGGTAAATATCCACTTTACAATCTTATTTTTGTCAAACACATAATAGAACAGCTTTTTTTTCGCGTCGAGAAAAAAATACCAAAAATCCCCTTTCTTTACCATTGGAGGTCGCGTCGAAAACCCACATATTGGAAAAATCCCAAGTTCACGACTTGTCAAGGAAGCGTCGAGACGTAGACCACCCAGACAATAGGACATTCTGGCATTGTCGTTGATCTCAGAGAGCATTTTACTTCTATTTCCGTTAAAAAAATATCATTTTCCCTTTTCTGCAGCTTGACCAGATTTGTTTCAGTGAATATATTTTTGATTGTGAAATCATCATTAAATTTCATATTTTATTTACTTTGTTTTTGTGTAAGAAAACTATAAAAAATGAAACTGATTATATTCGCGCAATTGTTATAACTAGATAGTTGAAAAAAAATTATACTGCGAAATGCAGTCTGCCTGGCCACCGCACATTTTCAGTTAAGTTTTACATCAATGACTATTGTTTACTTTCAATGTGTACACAATTTTACTAACAACGCGTGATTCAAGCTGTTTAAGGGTTTAACATTAAATTCTTAATTAAACATGCAGCGTAATAATTAATGAAGCAATCGTTGTACAAATAGTTCATGTGTTTTGTGGTTTATATTTTAATTACTTCCTATTGCAAAGATTAAAATAATTTTTTTTATTGTATTAAGGTAGGCGAATACCCAAAATTTTAAAATTTTTACTATTACTTTAATCTTTTCCAAATTTGGCGTAGTGATTTCATGTATAATGAACAATGCTTTTCAGGCAATTTTTTTTATTTAAATAAAATTGATTTATTTTAAACGGTGTTTTTCACCTAAAAAAAGGGGTTTACGCCAACAGTTCTAGTATAAAAAGTTTTACATTAATTTACCTGAAAATTTTTACAGATGCTATTTCAATATATAGCTGTGCCATGAACCTCTAACATCTGGTGTAAACACATAAGTTTTTTTTAAAAAAATGTCCAAGTGAATCGAAAAAAATCCTTTTTTTGTGGTTAATTTATGACATTTTTCTTAATAACTTCTTTTCTTGTAATTTGTATGTAACTCTAGAGGGTCATTGCATGCATCAGTTCAAAACGAAGAATTTAACTTATAATTAATGTTTATAGGATAAAAATTCAATGTGGTAGACTTGTTAGCGTAAACCTCTTTTCTTAGTAGAAAAACACCGTTTAAAATAAATAAATTATATTTAAATTAAAAAAAAATGCCTAAAAAGTATTATTTATTATATTTAAAATCACTATACCAAATTTGGAAAAGGTTAAAGTAATAGTAAAAATTTTAGAATTTGGAGGAATTTTGGGTATTCGCCTACCTTAATTGATCCTACGCCTTTCGTTTACCTGTTCGAAACAAATTTAGTTTTTTCAGTGGACTTCAGAAATAATCCAGGATTTTTTTGAAAATATGCTATTGGAAACTTGCATTAGTTAGATCTTTTTGAGTCTTTTAATTGTTTACGAAATTTACTGAACGTTATAATTATCTCAACTTATTTAAGTTGGTTTATCGAAAATGTTTTACTTCCAAATTTTAAATAACTAGCATACTACGCTTTCCCATTTGTTCTTTTTTGAATTTTTTACCGGATTTAGATAAGTATAAAATAAGTGCTATAAATTGAAAAAAGTATTCGCGAGGTGGTTGTATTTAACAAGTCAAATTAGTTTATGAAAGCAGCAAATATTTTAATTAGCATTGGCAACCACTTTTGGCTTGGACCATGAGGGGGCAAAATTAGGGTATAAGAGTTTGGTACATAAAGAGTACGAACTTTAGTTAATATTCGTTAGGGCGACGCACGGCTCTTACAGGTCAATATTGTTAGAAGAGATTAACCCTTTCAGTCCCAGTGATGCCATTTGGCATCAACATGTTTTAGATCATAATTAAAAAAAAAAAAAAAATGGGCTGACATCTCTTGCGAATAATAAAAAATGTTTTCTGATAGAAAAATGTTTGAAGAATCGAATGATGTGCTTTTTGATATCATAAATGGCTGTATAGACGATCAGAAAAAAAATCTAAAATGGTGCCAAATTGTCATTGGACTGAAAGGGTTAAAGGAAATTAAGTAACAAAATGTTTCTGTTCACTTTTAAAACAGGTAAAACAAAAATATTTTTTTTTTCTTTATCTTCTGCTTACACAATATTGTCCCTGCTACGGGGGACGTCAGAGTGACAGCACAATTCCCTACTCGTGGAAATCTCGTCTTCCGCGAGATAAATCACGAGATTTCCCGGGAAGGAAATAATCTCGTGCGATTGGATGAGACAATGTTCTTTCTTGACACCCTCGCGGTGGTATGTGGGTGCTAGTCTATTGGTGTGTTTTTGTCAGTTTTTGCAAGGAATGAAACCAGATTTGGGGTCCATTGATTTTTTTTTTATATCAGACGCAGCGAAATCGAAATGTATATCGGTTTTCGCTGTAATCTATCGCCAGGGGAAATGGTGTTTTAGACGTATATTTTAAAGGTTTTTTTTAAAGAATAAAATTGCTTCGTTGAATTTATCCAATAATGTGGAAGGTGTTACTTTTTTTAGATGTCTTACGTAGCCCTTTTTGTAGCTATTACTTTTTGAGTAAGGAAATATAACTTTTGGAAAACAGTGTGCTAATAAAATAAAAATGATTTGAAACAGAAGAGAATCCACAAAAAACGTCGATTACTATTGCTTATGCTGTAAGGAATATAACCTTTGAAAAAACAATGTACCAATAAAGTAATTGATTATTTAAAACCGGTGAGGATCAGTTGGAAAAATGTCTAAATTTAATCTTCAAACATACTACTCATCTAGAAAAAAAAAATCCATGGTATACGACATGAAACACAAAAAGTATTGAGAAACAACAAAAGTTATTGCAGATGGTCGAATTCAAATGACCATTTTATTCTTGTTTCTTGGAAGCCCCAGAACGGTAAAAAAGACACAATGAAAAATGAAAAATTAAATTGGGCACCTCGACTAAAAAAAATAGTATGAAGTAAAATGAAGTACAAGTACAAACCTATTCCGACACCGTATTTCCTTTCTCTTCCAAACAACAAGGCCCAGCTAAAATTATCTCAGATGGCCCATTCGGGTGGCCATTTTACCCGGACTATTGCGGAAGTCATGTTGGCAAACGGATGGCTATCCTAATGCACTGGGGGATGGGGCATATCAAACGAGAATTTGGGGCAATTTCATGAGGGGGAGGGATTACATTTCCCTGGTAAACCGAGAAGATATAAAGGGTTTTTGTCAATCACGTTACGGATACTGTAACCGCAGATAAGGAGCGATTACTAAAAGGGGGAACTGCTATGTAAATGAATCTGTTGAGATGGAGGATTTTTGTTCTTTTTGATGTAACTGTTGCTGTCGGATTGAACTATTTTTAAAGTATATTTTTAAAGTATACTTTTAAACTATCCTTTAAAAAAATATTATTACAGTGGGAATTAAAGTTTTTGATTTTGAAAAGTTATAATTGTCCTGTTTCAGAAGCATTAGAAAATAATAATCTACGAAATCTACTTAAATATGATTTCTGCCACAACATTTTTCTTTGACTTTTAATTGAACACAACAAAAGTTTGTTTCAAAATGCGGATAGTATTTTATGCTTTTAAAAAAATTAAGTCATTATGAGTGTTGCATAACTTTACCTTGAGCATAGACTTTGCATTGAAAACTTTTAAATTTAAAAAGAGTACTGAAGAATTCAAAACATTTGGAAATTTCTGTGAAAAAGCAGTTTCTTTGAAGAAAACTCTATACCGAGTGTTTTTTTTTTTTTTTTTAAAAAACGGACTTACTATTTCAATCCTGTTTGCCTATGCCTTAGTTTTTGATTCAAAAGCGACGATTTATCCGTCTGGCCAAATAATTACAAATTTGGAAAACTAACCAACAAATTTGGAAACACGTTCAACATCTGCCCAACATTGCTCGCAACCCAAATAACAGGTATACAAGATCAAATTGCTTCCCTATCCTCATGAAGCAGATAACGGCATCGTGAAAAGGAAATGTTGCCATGAAGAGGTGAATGGATTGAATTGCAAATCGGTCCATGCCAGTCTGTGTGTTTGCCAGAGATAGGTGCTTTAAATGTCGTGTTTGATTTTAGGTTTTAAATGAAGGGCCGGGGTTCGATAATGGAGACGTTGATTGTGGACGAACGCTGAACTTTTGAATATTTAAGCTCTATGTTTTACGTGAAGATAGGGTTGGAATGATTCGAACTCCTGTTGCTTAAAACTAATTCTGTTTTGCGATTCAAGATAAAATTAAATATATTTGCGTGTGTTCATCTGTTTGCTTTTAGAATTTGTATTGGAACTTAAAATATCCTTGTTGTGAATGAACCGATGTCATGAACTAATGCTCTACGTTAAATATATTATATATACTCACTCTATTTTACTAGGATATCAATTTAAAAATTGTATGCAAATGAAGTTTCTAAAATTGCTAAACTAGCATTCTCCTAAGTGTAACTAAGATATAGGTTAGTGTCCGTTTATTGGCAATTTTCGACAATCGCAAATTTAATTGGACGAAGTCTCCGATAAACGAGTCGAATCTTATTTTTTTTTTATTATCAAATTTCAGAATGCGATATTCTCAACTAGACACTTCATATGCTAGATATTAATATTAAGAGTTAGATATCATAAACAAAAAAGCTCCAGTTCATTTGCTTGTGACTTATTAAATATTAATACTGATATCAAACACATGTCTATATATAATTAAATATTTGAAAGATGAATCAAATTTTTTTTCCTGCAAGTATTGCATTTTATCCAATGCAGATTAAATTGAAATAATATATTTTATCCTCGGTTTTGAATTTCGTTATTCTCTTCTATAGATTCACTTATAGAAATTTAACATTCCTTTGCAGATTTACTTTCAAGGAAGTGGAAAAAATATAGTCTCATTGTAAACATCAACTCTATAATGTAAACCCAACACTACCTACACGCAGTTAAAAATGTCGCATTCCTGCAAAAGCTTCCCGCTACTGCAAATAGACCCCTGCGAAGTTAAAAACCCTGAATAATTAAAATGCTTCCTAGGAACACTCGGTTTGCGTGGAATCAAATATTAATTCTGTTTCGAGTAGGATACGGAAAAATCTGGGACAGATTTAATATTGATCAGACAAGAATACATGCACTTGCGAGGTTCTTCAAAGAAACAAGCCAGCAATGCTTGTTTTGGTTAACCATCGATGTAACTGATGATATTTGGCCAATTAGAATTTGTAGTTGACATTTTTTTAACAACTTTCCTGTTTGGACGTACCTAGTGAATGTCAAATAAGTTTTGCATTGTTCAAACTCTTGCCAAATATACACTCTAAAAAATGAATGCTCAAAAACGACGAAATTTTCCTTAATTTTGACGATTCCGTTACTGGCAAATGCTCCGAGTTTTCGTTTCCTCAAAATGAGGAAATTTGAATCGTCATTTTTATGAGGATTTGAATGTCGTCTAATCTAAATAAATATTTCGTCATTTTTGAGCATGTGAGTACAACAATGAGATTCAGTTTCCTCAAAATCAAGATACAGAATCGTCAAATCATGATCGTAAAAGTGAGGATTCGCGTTTACTCAAAAGTCACGCGATAGTTTGACGAAGCAATCCTCAAAATTAACGAAATGAGGCTTGAGGATTCATGAATCGTCAAAAATGAAAGTGTTATTTCTGAGAGTGTACCTGGTTCCCAGTTTTACTATGCTCTGTTGCATCATTATTTGTATATTCAGATTCTCGTAGCCAATAGCCATAATGCACATCTAATGTGACGTTAATTCAGTCCAAAACCAAATTGCTCCATGATTTTTCAAATGAAATAGAAGAGATTGGATCGAATTTATACTCCATGGTCTGAAGTTGGTTTTATGTAAATTTATTCGTTATACAAACAATTAAATAATGTTTTATTTATTTGTAAATTAATAACTGGTATACGTTTAATTATTTTATTTAATACCTTTTTTTAAGACCAATATATTAGTATAACCGATTTCATACAATACCTGTCGAATGATATAAAAATTTTGTCAAACCAAAAAAAGGAGCAAGTATATGATATATTTTATGTTAAAACATAAAAATTTAAAGTGGTTCGGAGGATTTTGTTAGATTGAGTTGTTTCAGTAGCAATATAATTTTGTTTGTCGAAACAAAAAAGCGATCGATGCTAGTTACTATATATAAGGCAGCTAGAATGTTAAATTTAATGCACGAAAACGTAAATGCTGTGCAAATGGTAATAATATTTTTATAAAATAGTTTTGAGGACAAAATACCGTTGAGTACTATAACTATAATTATGCTCGATGTTACATGCTCCTGCTAGGTATGTCTTGAATAAGAAAAGCGGTGTTACAATACCATTTTTGCCGAACATGCCTTTGTTGCAAAATTGCTCAGATTTGGGTGATTGTATTGCCAATCTAGAAACAGTATGTGTGTGTGTGCAGCTAAAAAAAGACAATAAAGACAATAATACTCGTTGAATGAGAGCACTTAAATGTGCTGTAGTAAGTCCAGACGCAGGGCCCGATGTCGCTCTTGAAAGTTGCGTTGGGTGACTACTCAGGTGCTGGCTGGTTACTTGAATGTTGCTCTAAATTACAATCCACTAGCGATAATGATAAGCTCTCTCGATGTAAACCTTCGTATAAAATTACCAATTTTCTGAACTAACGTGTGTTTTTTGTTAGTTTCTCATTTGTTTTAGGCTTTGAATTATTCAGTTTTAGCTTCATGTTAAAGGGATTTTATTCGTTTTGTCAAAAATTATTTATATTAAGATCCAAACAACTATGCTATACACTTGCAAGGGGCTTCCGTGCGTTGTATAACCCAAGTCAGTGAACCCAAGCTCTTCACGTTTTCAAGACTCCCATTTCCCTAAACGTGTTTTACGTTGGTGGCGATATCTTTTGTGTGCATACGGATACAATGTATTTACTCAAGATCGCAAATTGGTGGCCCTACAGGTAGAGAAGAGAGAACCGTTTCAAGCATGGTAAACGTGAGAGCAACTGAATGGGATGCCACTTTGGACTTGTTCGATTTTTTTTGGAACCGGTTCGGGGGTGTTTACTGTATAACGAATGGCCAGAAATTTGTTGAAGATTTCTTAGGAATTTATGTAACTTTAGTGGTCGTGGGTTGAAATTGTGTTATTTTAACGAAAGTGGATGTTATGCGTAGGTTTCAGAAAAGTGTGTGTAAATATTTTGGATAATATAATTGTCATGTAGAGTTCGTCTTTTACTATATTTCTGGAATTATACTATCTTTATGTTGTTTTGCTTATCGTCCCATAATAGCAAAATTTGCCGGAAGTGCAAGCTGGTTTTTTTTTTAAATTTAAGCTTTGAATTATTTGATCATTTATTTTTAAGCAGGTTGTACCAATACCTATATTTGAAGGTTCTCGTTTATTACTCTATTTATTTTATCACAAAGCTTATTATACCATGCGGTCTTAATATTATACCATTATTTACACCTCAAGTCTTTCTCGGCAAGTAATTACTTTTCTTAATTACCCCATGGCACAAAACCCATTGCAAAAGACCGCCTTCTGCCTGGCTTCCCATCTTAACAACAATTATCCACATAAATTTCTAATTTCCAGTACTCATCAGGGCATATAATTAAGAGGGCACAACTTCCTTATACGACCATTATGCGGATCACAGGAATCAATGGATTTGACCACTGGCTGGCCTCATCTTGTCTCGTAATTTCGGATATCGGCCCCGATGGTTCCACTGGTTTAATTAGTGGTGATTCGGGCTCTCCTCTAGTTGGGAAGCACCCTAACTTTGATCCAGAATAAGAATGGTATAGATCATAAGATGCCAACTAACATGACAACGGTCTAGTCGCTACCATGCTGGCCCTCTGTTCTTAAGTACTGGTCCCATTATATCCTGCATTTGGCGAGGTTATTCGCTGTCTTTCGGAATATGCATCAATTGTCGTAAGTCCAGTTTTAATAGGCCTATATGTTAAAATATAATGACGATAGCACTCGCAAGCATTATAAACAAATAACAGCGTAAATACATTGTTTTTGTAGAAAAGCGTTGCAGAATTTACTTTTAAGATAATTCGCATGTACAGTGCATAAAAAACCCCTCCTATTTATATTTTTAAAACAGAATTGTTTTCAGATATCGTTTCTACAGAGCTATCATTTAAATTGTTCTTTAAAAGAGTTAATCTATGTAGCCTTAATATTATAAGGGTTTTCAGTGATCTATGCTTAAATACTGAAAAAGGCCATATACCCAAATCGCTATTTTCGGACTTGGGTCAGTATAGCTCTGAAGCACTGTTATGATGGCTGTGGTCATCAATGACTAAATAGGTAATTAGTGGAATTAGCCAAGCAAGGGTCTTGTCATTAGTCAAAGGAGAAGGCTGTCAGGCTAGAGGATAGGGGGTTAGGATAATCGAATTCCTCTTTTTGTGTTTGTCGTTCTTGTTACTCGACAGATGAAGGAAAGTATGCAAGGGATATTTGGTGAGGGAGTGGTGAGAGTTGGTTCTCGAAATATCTCGTATATTACCAAAGAACGTAACATTTCTTTTGGTTCAACGTTGAACGCTTAGTTAATAATATTTTCGGAACAATATTTTCAATTCTTCTGCTAATTGGGGGTTTGCGTTTTTACCTTTAAAAGCGCTGACTATCGTTTCGAAAGTCTGACTAGAATTTCACTTCTGGCATGCGTGCGGTGCTATTTGAATCAGCTTTAAACAGTAGGTCGTGGTCTAACTAAAATAATGTTAAACATTCAAATGTGATCGTAACTAAAACTTTATACAGTAACTTAGTGAAAAACTGGCATAATAATTCGATTGAAAAGGATCTCTTTTGACATTTCCCCCCTTCATTATATATCTTTGACTTAAGGATTTCTCAACAGAACTTCGAGAGGTCCTCCACAGCACAGGTGCTTTGTAACTGGCTGATGCATGTTTAAAGACACATGAAGACATTTAATTGTCCATTGACACTATAAAAAACAAATTCTAACTTTTACTGTACTTAACGCATTATAACTGAGTCCAGGAGAAGAACCCCTTGATTGACTAGGAATCTTTCCTTATTGAGGTCTGCTTGGTGGACATTGGTGACATGAAACTGGTTTTCTCCCTTGAAGACTCTCGTAGCATAAATGTGGGACTCATCATCTCGCATGAATCAGGGTTGCCGATGAGAGAGAAAAACCAAGTGAAAAACCAGTTTAGACGCTGACTCGCTTTCGTCGCCAAAGATACTTGATACGGACCGATATCCTTTCAATGAAGGAGTGTTTCCTCTGTACTGTTCTATTATCAGTGACATTAACTAACGTCTTTGTATTTCTTTTTCCAGAGCCCCGCCATCAGCGATGCTAGCCGGCACCGATGGGGACGAGGACCTGAGCTGGGACTGCGGCGACTGCCCCCCTCCCCCTCCACCCCGCTTCCTCATCCCCCCTCCCCCGGCTCCCCCCTCGTCCTCAGCGTGCTCCAGCGGGGCTGGTGGAGCCTCGACCGGCGAGCTCCATTTCTGCCACCTGGTGGAGCCGGTGGGGGCTGAGTTCACGCAGACGGCTTTCCCGAGCTTGCCCATCATTGCTGTGTGCTCGTCTGTCGTGCTCGTGGCCGTGCTCGTCGCCTCGTTCCTGCTGTGGAAGTAAGTGTTGTCGTAGTTGTCTGAGGTAAACTGCAGTAACCATAACATTGAATTGGACCATTTCTGGAAAAAAAAATATTTGTATTTCTGCATACTTTGTAATAGGTTAAAGTTATTAGTTGGATATAACAAATGGTCCATGTCATTAGTCTAGATACTGCAGTTTACCAGCCTGTGGCACTATGGGAAACTGAGGTTTTGGTAGATAAGTGCAAAAATTAATAATAGGTTGGGTTAGGTAGAATGGTTAAATAGAAAAACTTATTTTAAATCCGAACTATGTTGAAATGATCATCCGGCTCCATAAGCTTCCTCGGTTTCTGCTAGCGGAATTCACGTTGACTATCTCCACTTCTGGCCACTTCGAGTTCACACACTCTGTGGTCCCGAGCTGTCGTGAAAAATGTAACAATTTTTGGTTGTTTGAATTGATTGATGAATAAAACTACTTAAAAAAAATTAGAATCATTAAATGACTCTACCAATCTCCCTCGATTTGCTCGGAACCGGTGGATCCTCGAACGGCGAGCTGCGCGTCGCGCGAGTTCTACTTCAGCCACTTGGTCGAGCCGGTTGTAGGCAGTGTTGATGGTTGTAGTTCGAACGCATACAACCTTCACGAGTGGATTACAAACATGGATTTAAGTTGCTTGAGGAAAAAGAGCGGATTTAAAATTCATTAAAATTACGAAAACTTTAAATATTTTATACGATTCAATCTTTAATATATATGATTAAAATTAGAGTTGATTGATGAAAAAATAATTTTAAAATCACTTGGATTCAAAATAGTCCAAAAAATAATTAAACGGTTGCTACTTCTTCATCAGTTTACTCCACAAGATTTATTTAAGAAGCACTTTGAGATTCCACTTGTTCCTTTAGATTAACTAGTAGTTTAACCAAACAGAATTTGAATATTTGATATTATACACGTTTTATAAATTTAATAAAACTTCTACTAATAAAAACTAAATATTTTGCATCAATTTCATTCTTTGATTGTACAAGTATCTCCAATCTTTGATGGAAACAGTTTCTTTCCAACTCTTACCTATACCGGAAATTTAGTGAAACGATGTAGCTCATTACGCATTCCCCAACCAAAAAAACAGGAAAACGGCGGAAATCAAACAAAAAGAACATCGGATTTTCCCTCATTGAATCGTTCTCTCTTGCAAATTGATCATGGTTCTTCCTTCTTGGAAGCAAATAGGTCATTTCCATAAATGCATTCCATTTCTTCTGCGCATTTCCTCGCAGTGGCTATCAATTTAATGGAAGGATGTAGTACAGCTACTGTACTTGGGTATTCTGCGTAGGTTTCGAATATATATTTTTACTTCTTTTTAGTTGTTCTGAACCATTCACGTTTTACCTCTTCAGTTTCTATATCGCATTTGGTGTATTCAATTTTGCATGAATTGGGGGTATCTGTGTTCATGTTGTATGTGTTCGTGGGATGGTTGATAAAACATTTCCTTATATGCTTGTATGTTGGTATACTGAAGAAATTTAGTATTTGTTTGAAACGCGATCGTTTTTCTATGTTAAATATCCAAGGAAAACTTTATAGACCTCTACTGTATAATAGAAAATGGGAAAAATATACAAGGATTTTTAATATTTAAAAAAGTTATTACGATGTGTGTTGATATGAAAAGTTTTCTGGTACGATATCGGAGTAGTAAACTATCTAATGTATAATAGAAAATTTGTTCTTCTTGATTAGTTAGGTTATTTGAATCATACGTTTCGAAATTAGTTGAACAAACATTTATTTATGAATATCAGGAACCTGAAACACATTCTTTTCCCTCGCAACATTCCGTTGGTGTTCTACGATCGACTCGGAACCAGCTAGTCTGCATATTGACATCAGCATAGATTAGTCGGAATTAATTTATTTCAAAGAAGCAAACGTGTCAGGCATCTGTACATTGATGACAGTAACGAGCAAAGGATTTCATAATGAACAAAAGCTTTCTTAAGATATGTTAAAGAATTAATTGCTTATTAATTCAGTTTCTTTAAATGAATAAAACAACTTTTCGAGTGCTAATTACTGTTAATTGTTACTTTGATATTTGAATACTTTTTATGCATCATAGGGTTGTTTCATCCTGAATAAGTGTGTTTTTGTTTGTGATTCAATATTTTGGCTGAATTCTGTCATTCTAAAAAAAAAAGAATAGCAGTAGATGGTGCTGTTACTTCGGCTTTTTTCCCGATTTTACATTTCTTTTTCCAGGTTTAGCACTGGCGTTGCCATTAAAAGTGTCTTGTTGACAATTCAACTCATGATTTCTTGCATTTTGCTGCAAAACTACTTTGTACATTATATTTGATTCTGAAGGTTAGATTGCAAATAATAACTAAGATATCTTATTTGAGTTTTGTTGTTGCACACAATTATCTAAAATTCTTATTTTTAAATTATTTCGTTCAACATTTTGCATTAATTTGTATTTGAAGACATTTCTTCACATATGGTTTCACAGTTGCATAATATTTGATAACCCTATACTTTCGTAAAAACAACAGGAAAATAAACTATTGCGATCCACAGAGAACATGAAATAAATGATATTTCCTCTCTTTCTCATTCAATAGACTCATTATTTATTTCTATCTTCAGCGGCCACTAATTATTTCGTCGATTGGTTAATTATTCTTTACCTTCACTTTTTGGCTCAAATTTGTGAAGTAATTAACTGTAAGTTTTGTTTCCTCTGAAGAGTTTTGCGACGAAAAAGCACAATAAATCACCTTAAAATGAGAAAATTGAGATTTTTAACTGCATTTCTTAGTGTGAATATGATTCTACGCGACATCATTGTTTTTAACATAGATTTAGAAAGTAGCAGATCTGCCCCTATGGGGAAAGGTGAAGCCATTTCTGAACCAATATCCCATAAGGCAGTTAGCAAGCTCTTGCACATGGCATGCCATACGCCACCAGATGGCACCACAATAATTCGACTAATAAAAAACATATATTTAATATTGACTAATTAAAACTTTTTACCAGTTTTGCCAGCATAAGTTTATAGCTGGATATGTATTGATAATTTCTGGCAGACATGAGGTATCTATTCATAAAAGAAGCAAATTAAAAATGCAGTTTTTATTGCATGTAACTCTTCGGCAAAAGCATTTTTTTGTGAACCATTGTATCCTGTGATGCATTGCGAAAACGGCGAAATGTGGATTCATCACACAATCGCGAGGTTTGTATTGCGTTGTACGGGATTGCGCAATCGATAATATCTGCTACTTTCTAAATCTATGGTTTTAAATGCAATCTAATTTTTACTTAGGACTTGTAATCGAAGAGCTTCTTGTGTTAATTCGATCAATATTTAGCGTCTTTTATTAACAATTTATTTATTTATTTAAGCCAATGTGTGCAGTATAGTATTTAAGGCATTTAAAATATTCGATGAAACTTGTTTAAAATAGAAAAATAGGATTATGGGATTTTGAGAGTTTAACTGAAACATACAAGAATAATAAGAAAACCACGTACGTCGTCGTCTTTGGATAACGTCCAATTGGCTTCGTATCCCGACTTTTTTTGTACATCCTTTTCGTCCAATTAATAATTTGAAGGGGGGATGGTGGGTACTAATTACACATTTTGTCATTCATCACGCGAGAAGCCTCCTTGGATGCCTTGGAGACACATAGACACGGTTTGTGGTTAATTATCTTCGAGAATTCGTGTGAAGAAAAAATGCACGTTCCTTTGATGATACAAGTGGGTACTTTCTAGAGCTTTAGGTTGCTTGTTACTTAAGAATCTCTCATTTTGTACGGTACTAATTGTGTGTGTGTGTGGATTGGATTTGTCATGTTCCTTTTTTAACATTTAATTATTTGTCTTGTTATTACTATTACATTGCTATAAGATTACTCTGTTACCTCATTTATTATGCTAGAGAAATCGAAAAGTACAACACAACAAGCTATTTAAATAAACCAATTAGATTTTTAAAAAAATAAAGATCAAGCATAACTTATAACTGTAAAAATCAATAAAAAAATCGAATTTTTAGGTATTATACTATTAGATTTTGAATTTTCGACTGAATCAAATCCAATAACATTTTAAGTTTTTTTTTAAAAGAATTGTTAATAGTTATTTAAGGTATTTCCCCCTCATTAAACCACTCTCGAAACAAAACCATTTATTACTAATGCTGAATTTTATGTTAAGATGGCTATATAGTGATCTCGAAACTAAGATATGACCACAAGTCCAGCAGAAACTGGCTTTCAGTGGGTGGAGCCACTGACCTCACTAAGACCCAACCTTTCCCAAATCCAACCAACCACATAACTGAACTTAATGATTGACTCCGTCAATCAAACATGCCTGTAGACAAGGGGGATTTCAACCCCTCCGATTCTAAGAAAGTCAGGGGTGACCTGCCGGGGGGGGACATCTGGTCCTCAATACTCAATGATGTGGCCATTTCACCTATCTTCCCTTCAAGCAACCGAGCTTACGAGATAACAAAACCAGTTCTTCAGTTCTTGGCCTAAAGAAGAGTCAGGGTAACTTTAGAGTCGTTTTTCATAGTGGGTGCCTAGGTGGGATTTTGTTATTAAAATATCATCTATTACACGTGAGAATTTGGTTTCTAATAGAAAAATTTCGCAAAAATATGGTTGTTTTTTCGGTAATTTGTTTTAGTTGTTTTCATCTGAAAAGCAGTTTTTTAGTGTATTTGAAGAAAGAGCAAAACAAAATAAAAATGATATTTTGACGGAGAGGGGGGGGGGGTAGAAAACTACTTGAAGGGCTGTAGATATTTGTGGCCGATATTACTAATTGTTCAAATTGCTAGATTTTTTAGGCTCGTCATCAGTAGATAATCAATAGAGAACAATTACAGTAAATATGAAAACATATAGAGGCGTGATTGAAAAATAAAGTTTGCAAGGAGCAGAATTAGGCATTCATATTTTAGCTAAGAAAGCGCGTTTGAACAGCTAAACAGTATACAATTTTAAAATATTAATGGGTTTTGTAAATAACAGTAATAATATTAATTTCACAGCTAATAATAGTATTACTTGCATGTCCTTTTTGTACAAAAGAAGAAAACAGTAACAAAATAAATCCTTACAGCACTCAAAATCTATTTACGTTACTAGTTTAATCATCTTAAAAACTAACAAACACAAAATGCACAGATAAAAATCTTCAAACACATTATAGTAGGGTGCATTTACACAAGAAAAAAATATATGCATTTTAGTCCACAATAACAGTTTTACAATGGAAATCATACATATAGGATAGCTAGTTAGCTCTATAAATATAGTAAATATCGATTTGAACATACAACCAAAACAAATATAATACACAAAAGGATCATTAAAATGAATAAGCCAAATTTATAATGGAGCAATATAAAGTAGTCATTTTTGAAGAAAAATTGTAAGGGAAAGGGAGCAATATAAAGCCGTGTATATAGCCTGAAAAATTTTATGGATTTTTTTTTTTAAAAAAATAGTATAGCAAGCATGGTTTTGGGATTTTGACAATGAAAACAAGCATAATGTGCACATTTCGCAGCAGAAAACAAATATTACTGGTGCAATGCAGATAGTAATACATATGAAGCATGTAATATGGCGATTGGTTTTTCGACATTTCTTTAATATTAAATTAAGTTGATTTATATTATGTAGAATTTTATATTTATATTATTTATTGTATATATTGTGATATTATTTTGTTTCCGATTTTTTTTATCCGGCGAGGCTAAAAGAAAAGGCATGCTCTAGTCGACGAACGTCCCGGCCTATAACCTAATGCAAATCTCAAAGAGCGCGTTTCTTTGCTTTCTTCGCTCTTTGAGATTTGCATTAGGTTATCGGCCAGGACATCCGTCCAAGTTCGTCGACTAGAGCATGCCTTTTCTTTTAGCCTCGCCGGACGGACTAACTACTTCATGGCTGAAGTGTCAAAGTGGCTGTACAGTTTTGCCTTGATAATTGACCGGCATCCAGTGCACGGCAGATAACCCCAAACTCGGAAGCCGTTATTCTCTTTCTTCTTTCCACATCGGACAGTTATTCCGATTGTTGCGGTTTGGAGTGATTCTCGCTCTTCTGCTGCACGGTCTAGCAAATCTAAAAATATTTCTCGCTTTTCTGCAAAGAACTACAGAAGAAGAAGTCACAAGAACTACATAAAAACCCAACCTTTACCGCAGCTACAACATCTCCAAACATAGTACAGTAAACTCCCGATTATCCGCGGAATTGGGTGGCGCGGCTTCCGCGGATAAGCGAATTCGCGGATAATCCGCAAAAATGAAGAAAATGCCTGCAAACAAAAATTTTCTTCTATGTTTTATTATTAAAGTAAATTACAGTAATCGTACTATATAGCATATACAAATTTACTTACTTTAAAATATCTATTAAGTTTCTCCTATTTCATACTGCAAACACATTTGATTTTTAGAGGATCCGTTTTCCATCTTTTTAATGAGTTGTAGTTCGTCTTGAATTGTCAAGACAATTTTTTTTTTAGTTTCTCATGCATTTCGCTAGTATCAAAATCACAAAGCAATTTAATTAAAATAGCGAGCAGTTTATTTTACAAGTGTCGCTTTTTGACAAAAACCTGTTCGTAATGTGCACCTGGCTGAGCAGTCATTCTTATTTTAATGCATTCGTTGTTCTTGTTAAATGTATTTGTTGTTATTTGAATGTGTTCGTCGTTCTAGACAGGTATTCATTGTTCTTGGAATGCATTCTTCCAAAAAGTTTTAAAACAAATAAAATTCATTTATCATGTTTTTTTTTAATATTTTAATTTGAACTGAAAAATGGGATGGACTTGGGTCGATGGTGGCCCGCGGATAATCCGCAAAGCGGATAATCCACCCGCGGATAATCGGGAGTTTACTGTATGTGTTTTGTATCTCACCCCGTACATTTCCATACTTCTTTCAAAACCTTCTTGGATTATGTCAGTTTCCATGCTTGATGAGCTACTTTCCCCTTCCCAGTTCTTTCCACGAACGTAAAATCTTCATTGATTCAACCCCATCGCAATACTTTTATTACCTTATTCTTCCTTATAGGTTTGTGAAAATAAATATTGAAAAATCATTACAAGGCAGATCATATTCGTACATCGTAATAACTAAATACAGGCTGGTTATAAAATAATGCTCGCTATTCAGAGTGGTCTGTAACTTGAATGAATAATCCGAATGCAACAAAAATTGTGACACTTACTATTTAAGAAGGGGGAAAATAATGGAATCATAAAAAAAATCGTCTAATTTCTAAAAAAATTCTAAATTACTCTTCCATGGTTCTAAATTACGAGGCTTAGCCAATTATGGCCAATTGCGACCAACACAGCCAATTACATTTCGTAATTTATAACCCTGGTCAAGAGACGAGTTTCGTTTTTATGAATCATAAAAAAGAAACTCGTCCCTTGACCAGGGTTCCTAATTACGAGGCATAGCCAATTACGGCCAGCACAGCCAATTACGCCTCGTAATTTAGAACCCTGGTCAAGGGACGAGCTCATTTTTTATGATTCCATTATTTCCCCCCCCCCCACTTGATTAGCAAGTGTTTCAATTTTTGTTGCATTCGGATTATTCATTCAAGCTACAGACCACTCCGAATAGCGAGCGTTATTTTATAACCACCCTGTATACAGCGTATAAGAGCTGTATACTAGCATTTTGTCAGGAGTAAGTTAGATACAAAATGCAAATTAACAAATATGTCATTTATATATGATCTGGTCGTTCATATATTATTCTGAATAATCACAATAATCTTTATTTTTTTTAAATGATGATGTGGTTTATCAGGATCATTTAAACATCACATTATTTATCGATTAATATGAAACACGCATGTATGTAACTTCAAACATTTTATAAGAAGGTGCAAATACAATAGAGGAAATGCGTTCATTTAAACCTCCAATATACAGGACAAGAAAGCACAGCTCTTGGTTCTCATCACATCTTTGTTTCTTTTCCCTCCTAAAACGAAGGTGTGAATAGTGATAAATAAAAGTTGGCATTTTCTTTACATTCCTACTGTGTGCGCCATTTGCCTTGATGCTGTTTGTTAATTTTTATTGTATATAGAGTTCTACAAACAGCCTTGGATTTTTCAACATTCATACCAAACCAAGTTTTTCCATTTAGATGGCGACAGTAATCGCTAATAGTTTGCTTGAATTTAAAGTATAATTATATTTGATATTTTTTAAGCATTGGATTCGCTCTTCGAAATTTTACTTTCTGGTACTCTGCTGCATTTTTTCCATGTGAATGCAAGAAAATGCCACTAGACAATAGTAAAGAGACATTTTAAAACATTTTTTTGTTCCGATTTCTTTTTATGATGAAATGCTCTATCAAGGGTACGTAACTTTCCATTTTTAAAAATTTTCTTTAAATCATTAAAATGTCTGAGCAGTTCACAACATCATACTGCAGGAACAAAACAAACGCTCTTTCGAAATAATTTAATAGTATTTTTTTTCTGAAAACTTTAAGTTTATTATTTCACTATTTATATAGCTTATACACTAAAATTATATTAAAATAATTTCATTTAAACTTAAAATGTAATATAAAAGAACTCTCAGAATGAACTAGTATATTTTTAAATCAAGAAAATGAATCAAACAGAAGAACAAAACTATCATTTCCTGATTTATGCGATTCCTACATTTGGCATCAAAGCCAAATAAACTCCACTTTCTGAGTTCGACACTTGTAGCTTGTAGTCTGGACTGTGAAATAGCCACGGGCCACGGCGAAGAACGCTATGAGTTCAAATGACGAAGCACTAAGAAAATACAAAATAAAAAGACCCTCGCACTCGCACCCTCCCCCAGCGTCTGCGGTGCGTTTTTCTGCGAAATTCTCCTTTCAAAGGTGGAAAAAGTCCCCCCCCCCCCTGGCCCCCCACACTTAAGACCACATGTGAAGCTTCCCCGTCCTTATAACGTACTGTCCGAACTAAATGAACCCTGAGAAGGGGAGGTTCTTGCGGGAGGCGTGGCTTTGCACAATTTTTTGGCACTTGTCTTCACATTTAAATTAATATCTCAGGTTCAAATTATCCAATTTCAAAGTTTTAAGTCTAGTTTAAGACAGAAATGTTCAATCTCGGTAACTTATTATTCACTTTTTTAATACTTTGTTCTCAATTTTAATAAAATGAAGATAAAGTTTAACTTTTATGTAATTTTTTTTTCTCAAAAGTTGCAACAAAAATAACGAAAGGGTAATGCATCTTCACGTTAAAATCTGTCTAACGACACAAACCGCGTGAAAATATTCCAATAATTACTTGTGATATGCATTCGAAAAGTGTCACTATTTTACCATAGAGTTACTATTGAGAGACGACCGCTAGGTGGCGTCTGATGAACCCTCTTAACCCTAGGCATTTGCAAAAAGACTCAGGCAGTTCCAGTAATCTATGTTTCCAGTAAGTGGTCCCCCTAAGTAGATTAACCATTTTTATTCGCATTCTGAAACTATAAGCCTTTTCATTTTTTTCCAAAACTAAAGAAGAAAACGACAATGATTTCAAGATAAAAAATAAAACACAATTAAACTAATATAAAAACAGCTTCCTTATATATCAAGCTTGGAATAAAAAAACTCGATTGAGCCATATTGGAACTTGTCTGGTACCACCGATGCAGAAGATATCCGTTTATTTTTTTTCTCATCAAACGGGCGTTACAGAATGAATGGAACAATAGCAATTTTGGAGTAAAATGGCACCTGTGAGCTTAATTTTTTTCCTTGAATAAGTTTTATTTTTCCATTCCATGCTACCTTATGTTATACGCCTCGATAGCTTTTAACTCAACTTTTGCCCTTTTCTTCTTTTAAATCTTAGTAGTTTTTTTTGGTATGACCTTTTTTTTGAAGGAATAAATAAGTGGGAGAAGTTAACGCTTGAATTGTGTTTTGCGATAGACGGGACAGGGTCGAAATTGTGGATTTGATGATTCACTAAACTCTGCGTTTTGCTCTGCTCCCTTTATGATAGTTATTATCCTCCGACTTTCTTTTGTTTGGGAAAACTTTTTGCCTCTTTTTCGCAATGAGAAGTCGATTTCGGTCCAAGTAGCATTTATTATTGTCAGGCCTGTGTATCTAAACATAAAAGGGAAAACCGTAAATAACTTTAATAGTTCCTCATGCAGTGTTTTGTATGCGCTTGATAGCAAAGTTATAAAATCTTTTTTTTATTGTTCTGTATTAACTAATACTGGGTACTTTTTTCGCTAACCTCAAATCACTTCCCTTAATAGTTCATTGCTGTTGCATGTATAACGGAGAATTTGATTATTTCCGGTACTATTTATAATACCCTGGCAATGTGGCATTTTATATTTAATGTATCACTTTTTCACATCTCTTTGTGTATTTTTTAAATTGCCTGGGCATTAAAAATTTCCAATTATTCATTTTACCAGTATAACATATGCACTGTCCATAGTTAAATTTTTGGGCATTCTATTGCTGCATTAATAAATCTAGATGTCAGTTGTTCCAAATCCAAACATTGACCGCTTGTCATCTAAATTCATAACACATATAATCTCGCCAAATGCATGTCACAACAATTGAAAATTTCCGAGAATCTCAGTTGACGCATCTGGCATCAGACCCTAAACGAAACCCGCCGCTGTCAATTCCCTAAACAACTAAACTCCATCCAATAAAATCGTCTGCAATAGCGGAAGGTCCCAACCTCCCTTCTCTCTTCTTGACGTCTCAATTTGCATAGCACATCAGCAAGACGTCTACACAGTTAAACATCGATTGACACGACTTGTAAAATCCGTTGAATAGAATCGTAATCGCGACCGTTGGAACGTATGCTTGGCACGTACACCCCTTTTAGAACGTTTCGAACAAGATGTTCCAGGGGACAATGTCGAACTCTCTGGATGGAGTGTTGTGGATTCTTTGACGCGTTTCTTTGCTGTGGATTCTTGAGAGGTTTCTTTTTTTTTAGATGCAGTTTAAAAGTAGAAACGTGAGACATGAGCGGTAGTGTAGGCTGATTTGTCCATTGAAGCTGAATATTTTCTCCTAAAGGTTTTCAGTAACGTAAACTGCTATTACTTTGAGCCCAGCCTTGTATTATTAACTCAATAAATACCAATTTTTAAAATTGTCTTTTTTTAAAATACATTTAAATATATAAATACAAATCTACTCTCAGAGAAACATGACTTTCCAACAGTTGTGGTTTGCTGTTTTAATATACGATTGTTTTGTATAGCATAAGCTTCCGAAAATTCAGATACAAAATTTACATACTAATGTTAAGTTGGAAAGAAAATTCAAAATACATGTAATTTTAAACTATACCTAAATAAGGACAATCCAAACGAATCGAGTAACATAAACAATAAGAAAAAATATTGGACTACAATTTTATAAATTCTGCGTTTTGATGTTACAAACAGAAGCAAAATATAATGGCTCTTGAATCGAAAGCAATAAAGACCACATATAAAAGAGAAGCTGTTTTCATACTATATTTTTTAATGAAATATCATAACTTTCAAAATAATAATCATTTATAAGCTTTTTAAAAATGCTATAATTTCTTCTTACTTTTGTGTATTGTTATGCTTTATATTATAAATGTAGATAAAATGCAAAAAAGTCAAAGTTAATCAAATCTCATAATTTCAGTCAAATAATTTTAGTCAAATTAAAATATTTGTATCTGAAACTATATAAATGACAAACGCGAATTAAAACAAATAATCCGGTTGTTAAATTCCAATTATTTTTAAAAGTTCAATTCGAAAATTCTTCGCTTTTAAACAAAATTAATCATTTAAATGTCTGCAAAAGTATTTTTTATATATATGCCTCACGTATTTTCAACTTGCATATGTTGCTGTCTGAAGGGTTAATTAAAAATTTAAAATTGTCATTTTTCCGTCTTCCCGAAAATTCCAATCCAGAGATTCCTAAGGAAATATCTTTCCCTATAAAAACAACTTAATTTAGAATTCACAAAGGTTATTGTTAAGAGAATTCCTTTTCCCTGGCAATGCCAATTTCTTCCATTCCCTTTTACCTTTTCTTTATTGCTAGATCTCTAATTAATTGATGGAATTTCTTCCGATCTGAAAAGAATTTTTCTTCTTGCTGGGATAAAAATCAGACGAACCTCTTTATTTTCGGAAGTGAAATGAAATCATTTCCTTTTAAAAATCCGCACAAATTAGCAGTTCGCTTATTTGGTTAAACAAAGTTGTAACGTCGTCGGTCGGAAGCTTTTGTGTCGATCAGGTTTGAAAATCATGTTTTTTGAGTGACAAAAAATGATAAATGAAATACAGTAGACGCCGCTTAATGTGATCACATCGGGACGAATGTGATTTGATAACAATAACCGATTGATTACAATACACGAATAAATAAGTTTAAATTAAAAAATGATTTTTTTACATACGTATTAAAATATAAGTTAATTTTAAATTAGGATTTGTTGCCGTGAAACTCTATAGTATTTAATAGAAATTAATTCACACCAAAGAAAAATAATTACTAGTTTTATATTACATATTTAATGGTGAACTACAGAAAACAATACAAAATACAAAAGTCTAATTATTAACTGAAAAATAAATCATCAATTGTTTAGCATTCTTTTGAAGCAAGTCATTTACGAATCGCTCATAATCATAATGTTTATGAAAGTGTTCCGCGTCGGATTTGTTTTGCACACCTAGACGTAAGATTCGAAGTGCCTCCCTCATCTGAGCAGGCGTCGGAATTTTGTCCTCGTTAGCACTTTTGAGTTCATCATCGGCATCAGAATCTTGTGACGAAGCCTGAGGTTTGACACATACGGCTTCGCAAATGTCCTCATCAGTTAAAGGAGTAGAAGTCGCACCCTTCTCGTCGATCTCCATCCATGCTTCAAAATCCTCAGCATTCATATCGGGCCGGGGATTGAAAACGTCTTCCATTTCTTTCATCACTGACAATAAACTGATAACAATAAACGAACATTTGATTACAATGAACAATGATTTTTTAATGTATTTTGATAGAAGCGGACGGGACTGAGTGATTTTGATAACATTAAAAGATTGATAACATTAACCGTGATCACTTTAAGAGGCGTCTACTGTAATTTATTTCTTTGAGCCTCTATTATTGAATCCATATCACGTGGTAACCGAGAGCCAATCGGAGCACGGATATCAGGATGAAAAAAAAAATGAAATCAAGAACGAATTTCATCACCAGAAAGAACCCCATTTTAATACCCAAATGTTTTCAAGATGACATTTCATACCGAGTTTTGATACATTCCATACAGAGTTATTGTAATGTAGACAAAGCTTTGTTTCAAATGTTAATGAATCTAAAATCATTTGCCAGATTGATGTGTAATTGACTTATTTTAGTTGACGTAGTTCCTTCTAGCTTTTATTTTTATTCTAACTTCCATATAGTAGCTCCGATTAGTGCTCTATTAACACGTGACATTGGTTCAACAATCATGGCTCAAGAACGAATATATTTTCATTTAAAATTGCTGTAGTTATTCAGACCTGAGACATGCGCTTCAACAGGAACTCTTGATTAGCTATATAAATTTTGGGTAATTGTGGAATAAAGTAGCAATGTTATTTTAATTATATGGTGTTCGAAACTCTGCAGAGGCTTATTGAAGTCAATCAGCTGTCATCCATTTTGGTTAATTAAATTTTATTAAGAAACTAATCAGGGAGTAACGGATTAGTGAACAATGTGATAAAACGAAGGGCCAATGTTTACTTTGCCAAGTCAAGGATCAATATGCCTTATGAATTGGTATTGGTCGGCCATACTTGAAATTAAAAATTCCACAAAATTTTTTACTTATTCCATTGCTTCACATATTCGATTTCCTCACGGTTGTTCCTGCAGAATTGTCCATTATTCTGACCAGTGGTTCTTGGATTATAGCCACGAAAAATTGGAGAATTAGAATTATTTTCACCTTGTAGTTTTGGTACAAACATAAATCTGGTTTCCGACGAAAATGCAAGTTACAACTTTGTTAAACTCTCAAACGAATTGTTGGGGGAGGAAATCCTAATGCAATAAAACAATGCATTTCTTTGTAAGAAAACTATTTCCTGAAGTTTTACCTGCACACTCAGGAAACTAGTGAATTGAAAATTGCTTTTTAATTCAGTCTTTCTTAATGTTTTGATAATCTTCAAGGCTGAGAACTTCCTTTGTTTAAGTCATGAAGTATTTAAAATTTTCTATCCGTTAAGGCACTAGAAGACAATAATTGGTTTCATACATTTATTATTTTCAATTTCTTACATTCGATTTGTTTTATCATTTCCAAATATTAATTTTTTATGATCGTCTCTAGCCATTTATGATATCCAAAAGCACATCTTTCGATTCTTCAAACTTTTATCCCATTAGAAATTATTTTTTATTAATCCCATAGATGTCAGCCCTATTATTTTTTTAAATTATGATCGGAAACATGATGATGCCAAATGGCATCACTGGGACTGAAAGAGTTAAGAAAACTAGGCTTTACCCTTTAGGTGGAGGTGATTTGGCCGAATCAATTGCCAACGTCGAGTTGGTAGTTAGACCATTAAAAGCATTGTTGACTTACAAATCAAGCGTTGTGCCCATAAATCGACATCGTAAGGATATATTCCATCTTGGAACGGCAGTTTGGAATATTCATAAGCTAAAAAGATAAAACAAATCAATATTTAAAAAAAATAAACGAGTTTCCTTCATTTTATAAATAATCAACCAAGATACCCCAAATCCGATTACATTTTGCGACCCAGATCACAACAAACTTATAAGAAACGTAACTTTTATAAATTTATTTTCGGTTCTTCGAAAGAGAGAAACAAAAATAGAAAAGAACCACGAAAGTATTGTACACTAAAGTGAATCGCTACTGGAATGGCTATAATGTAAAAAATGATTAAATACATTTGGGAATTTTCCACTACGCTTCTTTCTGTTGATATTTTAGTTAAAGAAAAAATGCGCAGGGAAATCTTTCAGGGACTTGACCCGTTTTTACTTTTATTGATTCAACTGTAAGTGAGCGAAAGAAAGTATTCAGGGGAAATATCTTTTATTCCCCAAATACTTTTTTTGCCCTGCCCCAGGGCTATTGGATGTCGTGTTGCCGACCGTGTTGGAGGAGATCTGTTTCTAGGGTTGTATTAGGGTTAATCTTGCGCCAAATGACGAATTATCGCCAACTTATGACGTCTATCTCTTGGCTTGGTGGTATACATTTACCATTAAAAATAGGGAATTGCTGCATTTTTTTCAATCTTTAAATCGACTGCCTGAAGTCCCAAATTGCATAAACTAATTATGCTTTCCTGATAAATCTTTAATTTTAAAATAATCAATTTTAAATAGACCAATATAAAAATAACTAGCTTAATTTCGATATTAATCTCAAACAGTAATTCATGTATTATTCTCCGAGTGACGTTGATAGTGTCTCGATTCGCAAACAATCCAGCATCACTTTCTTTGAAAATATGTCACGATCAATTGGAAACCGCATCACGTCTTAGGCTCTTTAAATACACCAATTTAACTAAAATAATTTTCTAAGACAATTTTTGAATAGAGATTTTAATTCCTGATAGTTTTTCTGTAAATATATCTTTAAATAAAAATATAAAACTTGGCTGTTTTTAACTATTAGGAAGAAATTAGACTATAACGCGTAAAAAAAAGAAACAAATATGATTGGTTTAAATAAGCAAGTTCATCAAACTTACATTTGACGATCGTGTGGCTTAAAAATAAATTGATTTAGTCTATTATGTGCCGTGAACTTCAACTAATAAAGTTTGTAAAAATATGCTTCAAAAAAGGTCCGACACAAGATGCAACTGCTTGAATAAAAAACTCGTAAGTTTGTTTTCTTACACACATATTATTACCGTCGAGGAACAACATTTAGGTGTTGCTTCTGTGGGCTAAAAGATTGACTATTATAAATCATTCGTTTAGCCTACAGAACGAGTAACTGGGGAATTTTCTTATTTTTTTTTATTTAACTTAATTTTTTATTTGTATTTTTTTGATCATTTGAATATCAATGATAAAAATACAATGCAATTAAGATTACATTTACAGTATAAAGTACATATTTTCGTGAAATGTGTGATAAAACCATGCATTCGACATTTGTTTTGTTTAAACTAGTTAAACTGATAGTGAATACTTTTAAATAATTACTTTTTTTATTATTGATGTTTAATAAACTAGTTCCGAAGGGTGTATTGATAAAAATTTTGATATTTTTTTAAATTTCAGATAGCTTATATTATAATTCTGAAGGTTTCCGTTTATAGAAAATTTATACTTTTTCCATTTATAAGCTAGCTACACGTTGTCTTAATTCATAAAAACATTTGATCTTTCTTTTTCGCCAACTTGGCGACTTTCATTTCTCGCCAGATCTCTACTGGACACATACGAACGTCTCTTTCCACTGTATTTTTCCATCTCCAAAGCCTCCTGTGCTTTTCGACTATAAGTCATGATCAAGCCATTCTTTCCTATCCCCTATAGGAAATAAGAGCATAACAAAAAACACGCAGCACCTTATGATAAAAACGAAGACGGTACGGGAATATTTTTTCACTTTAGTTCCTTGAGCAGATGCCAAGTATTTGGTCTCTTGGGGTATTTTTTTTTCTGACCAACGGTATCGTTTGTAATCGAGAATGTTCTATATTTCTTGTTTTGTGGTTTGGGTCGGCCATCGCTGGAGTTTATGGCCAATGCTGTAAAAAAATAATAATAATCTTTGGGGAATTTCCTCCCAGAAAGTTGTTCAAGAATTGGTATTTGGGAGAAAATATAACTTTTTTCATAGAATGCAAAGATTTTTATTAATTCACGTAAAAATATTATTTGACATCAAACTTCTATATTGCGTTATAGGTCGTCAATAATTTTACACAAAATTAAGAATGAATGTCCTAGAATCAAACATTGCAAAAACAAAGTTTAAAACTATTTTGAAATTCTAAAAAAAGCTTAACGTACAAAACTTACCTTATGATCTTTTAATAGCCTCAGCAATCTTGCAAGCCTATTTTCTTCAAGATCGGAGAGGAACTGTGTCTGTCATTACCATAAACAAAATGTAATTTATTTTTATTTACCAAGATTAACTAGGGGCTCAAGCTATCAATTTTTATGCTGCTTGCGCTCACGAAAGCTCATACTGGTCCCCAGAGAAATCTACAAATACTGACCTTCAGCAGCATCCAATAACCACTAGCCTCCTTTGCTACGTTTCGTAGTAAACTTCAGACAGCAAACAACTCAACTCCGAATGAAGAACAATTGTTTGTCGTAAAGAAATTTAACTTCAACCTTGCGGTATTTCTCACCATTTGAACTCGAGTCGAAATTTACTCTTGTAAAATCCTCAAGAGGATATAATTACCTACTTCTTGAGCAAGGCTCATCGCATTTTACACTTGGAATGCAGTCGCCATTTCAAAATGGCCGCCGTGGGAGACGTTAGTGACTTCTCCGAATCGAATTCGTAAGTAGCGAACTTGCTCGAGTTTAGTTGCGATTCCTCCTACTGCTCCGGAGTCGCTCGCTGTTTCGGATTTTTACCTTCCCTGCTCTGAAGGTATTGGCTGAAGTCGAAATCTAATTTCGGATGATTCCAAAGAAATTAGTCGCAGCGCGAACAGAATCTCTTTTTTTTTTTTACTTCAGTGCTTTGGGAATAGGTTCGGAGGAAAGGTTCGGGACATTTTCTTGGGAATTCTCTTCGCTAATCACTGGAAGATCGCGGAAGAGAACTTTTATTTCTGGCGATGGAAAATGTTTAATTGGGTTCTTTTAAAGTTGTTCCATATATTGGAAAAAGTAATGAATGCACACGCGTAAAATAAGTAGAATATGTATTGCTTGGATAACTGTTTTATATCGATATGAAATTATAACGCACCTTCAGATAATTATTTGTCGTTGTCGTATAATACACCGGAAAGCCCAAAAATAGTCTTACTTAAATTAAGAAAGTATTTGTAATATTGAGTAAAACGCCTCAGTAAAAATTATTTAACTAATTAAAGTTGATTTTACGGAACTAATCTGTACAAAAGTATTTAAGTAATTAAAATAATGATTGCAATTTTTCAAAATAATGCTTTTAAAGGTCGGAGTTACGAAATACTATTTGATTTTAAAGATATTTTATTTATATCCTTAATCCATATAGAGATGCCTTCAAAAAAGTAAAATACGAAGTTAATGAACCAATAAAAACCTAACTACAAGGGATTTTCAATCGTTCACCAAACCTTTATTTCTCATCTATATTTCAAGCACCTTACTTAATATTCCAACTTATTCCAAATTTCTTCGACAAATCCCTCGGCAAATGTCACCACCATGCAAACACTGTTTTCCTTCTGAAGATTTCTATTCCTGATGACATCTCCTATTCCTCACTGACAACTCGGCGTTTCTTCTATGAGGAGTTAAATTGAACAAATGGCCCGGCTCGCAGATAAATTTCCTTCCAGACTGGTAGACTTTTCCACACAATAATCTCGGAATTACTTCGACTTGTTTAAAGGCCCGCTCTGAAGGATGGATAGGATAGCAGCTGGAGACTTGGAAGGAAGGCATCCTAGGGACTTGGAAGGAAGAGAACATTGTTAATTTTTGCTCTGTTGTTTCAACACGAACCAAATCAACTAGTTTTATTTTAAATGACTTAAAATATGTTTCAGCTAGGCTGTGAATTCAATTTTCTTCCTCGACCTATTCATGGTAGCATTTAGGCTGATTTTGTCACAGTTATATGAGCTTAAATGACTTTTATATCTCTTAAGACGATGCGAATTAATATGCGTTCAGTTTTACACCTACTGTCAACTATGAATTTATTAATTTCTTAAAAGAAATTCAAAACTATTTTTATTCTATTCTGTAAAATTATTTCTAAAACTATTTTTCATGAAAATTCGAGAAAACATTCTTCAAAAGTTATGCTTCAACTTCTATGTTAAACTTACCATTTGTGCTGACATGAGTTTTTTTTTATTTGAAAAGGCCTAAAACATTTCCATGTGTGATTTTTAAGTGTATCAAAAAAGACTATTTTAAGGATCACATTTAAAAGGTACCAGATTTCTTTGTACAAAATACAGAATACCAAAACAACAGTCCTTTACAAAAATGTTTATACGAACCCCACTTGATCCCTCGAAGATTTAAACCAAGGGAAGGGACCAGCCATCCCATGTCAAAAGTGGCACAGAGCCAGTTGCGGGATTTTCGGGTGATATGTTGTTCTTTGTGTATGGCCATGGCACATGTGAACTGATGGTTAAAGTATCCTTTTGGTAGATGTGTTTTCCAAGGTGTCCTGTGATTAGTTGGTCTTCAGCTGAAGAGAGTAAAAATTGGGTGTGTGTTTTGTAAAGGGAGTTGTTTTTTGTTTGAATTGCGAGGTATTTTTGTTGGGGTTATTTTTGGGGATGGGATTTGGAAAAAAATGCTAAGTCATGGAAATATGTGCAAATTCCAAGAACTATTCTATGTGTGTTTCAGAAACTTTTAAATAGACTGATAGTTAACTTCAATCAAAATTAATCTGTTTTGCTCGTATCACCCTTTTGATATTTTAAGTGCGGTTGTGACTTTTAAAGAGGAAAATATTGCTAACTACATATACATTTTAGTATTGTTTTAATACCATTTAAAGTGTTTTTAATACACAATTTTAATAGATAGGGTCCATCATTGATAATGTGAATTGAATATTATTATGTTGTTTTTTTATTTATAGTTACATTGTCTAAGAAAACTGGCAATATGAATGCGTAGAATATTGTCTAAGGTTGGAATCATTATTTTAGTTTTGTTTACTAAAGAACAATAAATGTATTTAACAAAACATTTATTGTAAATTTTCTTCCGCACATGTAAAGTTGTTAATATTTGCTTATGAAATTTGCTTGGAATTATTTACCACACAAATTGTTAAACATTCTTCAAAATATGTATTGACATATTAAAACTACACGTTAACTTCCTGTTTTAATCAATCATAATTATTATTTAATAACAGGAAAAACAACCTATCTACTCTTGTAATAATACATAACCCTCATTTATAGCTCCAATAATACAACCAAAAACCAACTAATAATTCATCGCGACAAGCTAAATCGTCTCGCCAGCGAAAGAGATTATTAAATTAATAAGCTATTTATAACATACCATTGTCATTCAATGTCCTTTTAGGTTTTTTAATATTTATAAACCTGAATTTATTCAATCAAGTCTTGTATCACAGAAGCTCTTGAGTATTAATCAATATAACTCACCTTGAAGGCATTTCATCGGTAACATCTGGAGACAGAACGCGATTCTTAGAACATTTTGGGGGAAATTTAAGAACCCCCCAAGTCCTGTAAATGTTTTACGAGGTTCTTGTTTTATAACTGTTGATCATTGTATCTGTTCTATTGCTTCGTTAGCTGTTATCTAAACTTGTTTTTATCTTCAGATTGTCTTGTCCCTTATTTTCAGTGTTTTTACTTGCTCGAGATTCTTCTAAAAAAATTCCTGGGATTTTAGTATAGGATTAGTTTTCAAAAAGTACATGCATTACTATTAGGAAGAAAAAAACTTAGTCCTTTGACAAATACATTCTTCTACCTAACCGGAGGGTGAAAATTAGACTATAAGTAGTTTTCGAAAGTCTGTATAAACATTGGTTATTTTTCTTCGTATAACCACTTTTCTTGCAATCGTCAAATAATTTGATAAGGAATAAAATTTTAACCCGATTTTTTCCGATAAGCAGATATTAAGAGTTGAATGCTTTTCTTTGCAAGAAGGTTGACAATTGAAGAGCTCAAGTGCAAAACAAGTTCAATCTTTTTTTGGGAAAAAAAATTAAGTTGGTTAGCTTTTTATACAGGTATTGTAGGAAGGGATCCACCAACATTTTGATTTGCACAATAAAAGTTAAATCGTATGTATAAGTATACACATACGATTATAATCACTCATAATCATCAATACGTATATAATCTGTATGAAAAACTAACCAACTCAATTTTTTTACAAAAAGTCATTTAACTTGTTTCGCACGTATCGTCTTCAATTATACATAGCGATCCGTATCTTTGTGTAAGATGACTTAAAAAAAAAACTTAAATTGATGCAGATTATATAGTCTTGATTCCATGGTATAAGATGTAAGGAAAATAGATAATGTAAAATGGATATATGTATTGAATGTATATTCCAGTAAAAGCTGTCAATGTCCGAGCGGACAGACACCGAGCAATTGCCTTTAGAGTATATTTAATTTTGAAAATTTTCAAAAATACTTTCAATTGTGTCAACTACTTATAAACACACTTTTAAATTAAAACTGCATAAAAGCAAGTAAAACTCAATAGCTCCTTACTTCTTTAACCCTCCAACGGTCCTCCCCTAAAAGGTAATTGCAACAACGACTCTCCACATCCAGATAAATCAAGACGATAATTGACGGTTAAATGCTCTCGGGCATCACCGTATCTTAGCCGATGCTATCTTCCTATTTCGGGACGCCACGCTTTTTCCTCACAGATACAAAAAGTACCGACTCTGCGGAAGATCTCTGCTATCACGGAGACAGTTGTAATTTAGCACTTGGTGATGGTACGCCGACAGGTCCCCTGGACAAAATAGTTTATTGTCGGACCACTGATAAGGATTCATTTTGGAGATTGTGTGTTGTAAACATTTTAAAAAAAATTACGGCCTGTGAACCGATACTAAGCATTTCTAAGATTTTTAAGGTTAATATACATGAAATATACAGCAATAGGGCCAAAGAAATATTGCTTTCTCGCATATAAAATCTCGTTTTTAGGTAATTAAAATAATTTGGATACACAAAAAAATTGTTGCGTTCACTGAATTTTGAAAAATCAAATTACTGGTTTTTAGTTTTTGGACTGTCAGGTTTTTTAATTGAATATTCTGCTACTTATATTGTATTATTCATATAGGGCTATTAATCAAAAACGATTATTTTTATGAATCGAACAATTTTATTAAATTTATTTGCCGTCAACTATCATAAAAACTGCAACCACCATATTTCCTTTTAATATAGTTTTTCATTTTTTTTCTCTTTATTGTCCTATGTTTTGCTTCATGGGTCCCTCCTCTGAGTTTTATCTCGACATTCTACCTTTTCGAATCTTTTGAGGAACGTTTCTTTTTCTATTTTTTTTGTGCAATTTTTCCCCATCTAGTACCCCCGAAGAAGAGGCAGTGAAGCTACAGTACTTTTTTCCATACCCCGTCTTCTTTTGATGGTATGGTAGTTTTCCTTCTGCACTTTGTTCAAAATCTCGCGTCGAAATCTTTGTCTTTATTTGGACGTCTGAGAGTTTTTTTTCTTCTCGGTTGTTTGTACTAAGGGATTCCCGAAGTTGGCCCACGCTTTGGAAGAAAGTTTGTTCGGAAAATCCCTCATAGTCTGGTTTTTTTCTATTTTTTATTTTTTTGCATCGAAGAACGTTATTTTTTATTTACAAACTTTTGATTTATGAACCATTCTACGTGCATACATTAAAATATTTAGATGTATTTTTGGGGGTAACGTACTGTCTGTTCTGAATTACATGTAAGCCATCGTTCATTTACGTCATAAAGCTAAACTGAGTCCATTTTTAGCAAATGATTTTGGACCTATGATATTAGTTTTGATAAATCGATTCTATATCAGAAACTTCTTCTGAAAAAAAACACATTGAGAGTACATTTTAAAGGCATTGAAACGTCAAGGAATATAATGACAAAATTGAAAAGAAAAAAATTAAATAATGAAATACCGGCAAACTAGCATGGTTAAAACAATGCAAGCAGAAATTAACAAGTAGAGATATAATACAGTAGAGTACAATATTTCTCAAAACAATAGCCATGATTTTTTATTTAAGATATCTAAAAACCCTTTGTTCTTCTTTATAAAAGATAAATATTCTTTTAAAATTCCTCATGAAAGGTGTTAACATAAAGAGAATGAGCTCTAACTTTCAAGATGAAGACTTTATCTCTGGAAATTTTCTGTTTCGAAAAGAATCAAAAATTCTATTTCATTTCTAGAAAAAAATGAAAAGGATACAAATCTCACCCTTCATCGCCTTTGTGCTTTCTCGAATGGTCTGGGCTATCTTTTAAATAACCTCCAAATACCTCCACAATGGGAGATGTTTAATATCCCATAAACAGTTAATATGCACCAGTTTTTCTTATAATCGCAGTGACTGTTTCTATTCTCAACGACAATTAATCAATTAAATCATTTGTTAACTTCAATTGGAATAAGAATGGTCTTACATTTATTACTGTTATTTCGCCGGAGGTTCCAACCTTTAATTTTTTTAATACTTAGTTTATTTTAACCGACTTGTTTTTAAAATCATAACTGACGTTATTTAATACTTTTTTTAAAAATTTATACATTTAATTGTTTCCTCGTGCTAAACTCTATTATTCATAATTGTCCAATTGTCCAGTAACTTTGTTCGGTTAAAAATAAAAAATAAATATGAAATTCAAAATTGTGTTAAAATGTCAAAGATAACTTCCCTATAAAGTACAACGAAGCAAGTTTTATTAAAATGTGCACTTTAGTTTATCATTACAATTTTGCATTAATTCCAACTGCATAAATTTAACACATTTCCTAATTTCCATGACCATAAGTGTTACAATTCATGCATACTTTCAAACATTTCATACTTTCATACATTTCATACTTACATAATTCAAAGCATACTTTCACAAGGTATACAACTTACTTTAAAGAAAAATCTTTCAGTTTGTACACCAACAAAATTACAAACACTTTTTTAAAAAGAACCCAAACACCTCTGTTAGGGGGAGGGGTGACAAACGGGATTGTTGCGTGATTTTTCGTTTAATCGCCTGATTTTTTTTATTCCGAGCGAGAGTGAAATCAGATTTTGGTCTGCAGATTCCGTGCTAGCGCGGTATGCAGCGCGTAGGCTGTTGCATCACGATTGAGGCATTCTTCTGCTTTGGTATTATCTCCCCAAAAAATCGGTAAAACAACACAATTTTTTTTTCTTGTCTCGAAAAGTTCCTCTAGACGCTGTGAAGGTTGGGAGTTATGGAAAGATGGCTGATTTTTTTTCAAGGTTCATGGTCTGTTTTTTTTTTCTTTTTAGGAATTCCCTGAATTTTCGTGAGGAAGACCATCAAAATATAGTTTGCATCAACGCATTTCTGAAAGTGATGATTTGAGTTTTCTTTGTGTTTTTGTATTATTAAATTCCTTTATTGGGTTTAATTTCGATTCGTTGTTATGAAACTGTAAAGAAATTTGCATCTAATATTGTTGAGGGAAAAAGTTATTTAAAACTATAATTGTTAAATAAATGCTTAAAATATATTTTTTCCAACTACTTACAACTAAGTTCGTTACCATATTTTTATGTAGTTACACATTTAATAATTCATAGTGTTAGGGCATTTAATCTTGTCCTTCTGAAAAACGAGATTGTTTTTTTTAAGGGTATATTGAATTGCATAAATCAAATCAATTTTCGAAAATACATAAATTTTTGAACAACAATATTGCTATAAATATTCGCGTTATTTAAAATATAAATCAAACGTTTGTTTAAAAAAAAGACGATGTCTTAAAACCATCTCTGCTTTAAGTCCTTCCACATCTGAGCTTTTATTGTAAATAACTCAAGATTGAGCTAATATACTATACATTTTAAATAACTTACTCAAAGAGGTATATACATTTATTTCGTTGCACCCCATCTCCTTGTTATCTCTCCCAGCAGTGAAAAAACGCAAACGTCCGAAAAAATATCTGGATTTTTTCCCCAAAATGAAATGTTCGGCGTAGGGTGGATCCTCACCATATGGAACGAGGAAACTTTGCAAAAGATTTTGAGCTATTTCCAGGCAGCGTTTCTCCACCCTGATAAAGTTACCGCCGCCGAGCTACAACCGTCAATTGAAAAATAAATTCGCAAGTAGCACCCTCTCTCTCTTTTCGTAGCCGTATCTGTTCCTTGTGTCGGGTTGACAAGATTTCAAATGCATTTTATTTCATTGAAGTTTTGTCTTATATTTGTATTGACATTATTATTTAATGTTTTTATTAAAGGAAATACACTAATTTCTAGGTTAAGTACCCGTCATTGCTTGACTAAAATAAGCAGTGCATATCATACTTTTTGTAATAAATAAACGAAAAGGCAGGCGCAATTTTGAAACTAACTCGTGGTGTTCCTTCAAAATTCAAGTTTTTTTTTTTTTTTTTTTTTTTTTTTTTTTTTTTTTTTTTTTTTTTTTTTACAATAGAATTGTCATATCATATGAAGATTATGAGAAGTACTTCAGAATGTTCTTTTTAAAAATAAAATCACTGTTTTTCAACAAACGATAGAAGTTTATGCATTTCGATTTTTGGTTTAATTCCAATCAAATGTCTTTCTTTTAGATTTTTTTTTAATTTTATGCAGCACTTTCCATATTTCAAAAAGAGCTAAGCGAAATGCAGTGCTTGCCTAGAAAATACTGGTGCCGAAACTGTTGAACTTCGTTTTATAATAAATATTTTATTAAAAACATGACGTTGAAATTGCATTGTTATGCTATAATTGTGATAGAATTAGCTATTTATAAATCAAATACTGTTGTTTTTCTGTTGGAAGTTTGTCAGACCATTGAGTGGCATAGGTATCCTTGAATTTTTTTCCGTTTTCCTTTTAAAGGTAGTTTCCGTGGAAGGCCAAAAAGTCGAACTCAGGGAGAAATGTAATGTTTTCCACGATTTTCAACTTCTCCCCTCCCTTCTTTTTGCAAAAGAAAGGCAAAGAAAAAAGAGTTGGAATAAGTTTTTTCGCCTTTTCGGGGAAGGGATATTTTTTGGAAGAAAATATTTTGGTTTGGAGTTTGGCAATCAGTTTTCAAACTCAATAGTCCAACCTTGCCTCCTCTAGCAGAACATGAAAGCGTGTTTGCTTCCCAGATTTAGATATATACTTTTTATTATTATTTTAACGTCGACTGCCCCATATTCGGCGATTTTTTTTCCTCTGCGTTTTGAGATAAGCCAGAAGAGAAAATATTCAAAACTCTTATGATTTTTTTTTCCTATTTGGTTATGAATAAATCTTGTTTTCTGGAAGAAATATTCGCATTACAGCATTAAACATGAACAGCACTTCGTATTTGAAAATGCATATGGGTGCCTTGAAGAGTTTGACTTTATACCGAATCAGTACGACAAATATTTGATGGGTCGGACTCTGTTTATTTAGCCAACGAGTTTCTTGTTATTTCAAATAATATCGCATTTTTGCCAACTTACCCCCTTAAAATCCACCTAAATATGCGATATTTAAATATTGTTTCCGAAATCATTTGAAAATGGTCTTTTCAAAATTGATCGAATTAAATTTTATACCATATTTAAATTTAATCTCTTTGAGTTTTTTTTATTAGAGAGCTAGAAATTTGTCATAAAATGTTTTTCCATTTTTTTATTAACCACGCATATAAATTGTATTTAACCTCAAATATAAACTGTCTCATTAGCCATACACAAAGGGACGTTAAATTACCAGCAGAATAGCCAACCATTTTACTCTGCCTCAACTCCAAACAAAGTTGACGTCTTTCAATGCTCCCTAAAATTCGTTTTTAATTATAAACAAGAACTGACTTTCTAATTAAGCCTAACATGGCCGATGTGTTCCAAAATTTAATCTCTTCCTCAGTCAGTTTTCTTTTTTTTTTCTTGAGTGTTGCCAACCCAGCAGGAGGAAACTTCGGCGTCATGTTGTTAGGCTCATCTGACAGCTTCACTCGAGTGCCGTTTCGTTCTTTTGGCGGGTTTTTATGATGGTGGCTGTTATATCAGAAGTCGGCGTCTATTGTTGGATTTGTTAACAGCAGGGGCGGTGACGGGTGGGCTTTTTTTTTTTTCTTAGAAGAAGGTTTTCTGATGGAGATCGTCATAATTTCAAGTCGGTTCGTTGCCGAGAGGTGCTAAGGTTCTGACTGTGTCTCTCTTTGTGTGCCAACTGTGTTGACACTTAGGGTGTTGTTTGTGAGAAAATAGAGTTGTAACGATAGCTGTAAAGAAAAAAAAGTGTTTTTAATCTGTCCTTTATTAAAAAAAAGTTCTCAAGTTAAAACATCTGACGGTAGTAATTTTCTACTGCGTTTTATAATATTCTCTCACTTCAGTTTTATAGTTAATCCAATTTTTCGATTTTATTTGCATAAATCGTTATAAAAAAAACTCGGTTTCATAAAAATATTTTTATCATGGAACCCCTTTTGTCTTTTACCCGTGGTGTTTGCAAGATAACTTACCATTTAATTGGTGCATTGAAGTAAAAAAATATCTAAATGTTCCAACATCTTTTGAATTATTATTAGCTCACAAAAATTTATTCATTGATAGCATAACAACTAATGCAAAAAATCTTCATGAATGATGTGATAATTTATTCAATATCAACTGATTTCAGAAATTTCCATTTGAGTACAAAAACCATATAATTTCCTCTCTTACATTTCATTAAAAGTTATTTACCTCAAATTTCAAAATATTCACACAGAAAAAGTTAGAAACGTGCTTGAAATTATTATTCAGAAGCATCTAAATTCCCAACTTCCAAATAACAATAACATCTATCTCACTTGGGAAGAATTCCAATCGAAAACAAAGTAATTGCTTGCCTTTTCATTGAGGGTCAACCATTTTGACTCTGGAATCCAAACCTCAGTTAACCGTCAGCAATCATCTGACCCAACGAAAAGAGCCGCTAAAATCAGTGGCTATATTTCACAGACAACCAACAACACTTAAGACGAGGTAACCTCACACAATCCCCCATTTTTGTTTTCTTTGTTTTTCACAATAACACCACTTTCGCCGTTACACGAAACTAGCTACTCTGTAATTTCCTCGATTTCTTCCTACTTTTGTTATTCGCGCCATTTTTCTTTTTGGACTTGGTTCTTTATTTTCCCTTCTGTGATCGGGAATCATTTCGGAAGTTCTTCAGCAATGGTTAACATTCTTTCTGCACAAATCGTCTGCTCCCGTGTCCCGGGGCCCTTCTTGTTGGCGATGCTTCTTTTTCTTCATCTTCTTTTTTGGCCAGTAAATTTAGCGTCTGCAACGAAAACTGCAAATTGCACTATCACACGAATGACTCCTGCGGCGATGGTTTATGTTTTCTGCGGAAGATTATTTCGGTTATACAAAGTCGTAAAGCACAGTTGCCACAGAAAATATTTGCATAAATGTAATAAAACACGTTGATTTAGACCTCTGATACGTTATAGGGCAGTTCAACGAAGTAAAATGCATAGTGTGAGAGACTGATTAAAAATTCCACTCAGCATACCGCTTAACGTAAAACAAAAAGAAAATCCCTCCGAATTAAATTACGTTTCATAATTAGCTTAAAGTGAAAAAAAATCACCCATAATTAAATTTCGTTTAGTTATTACATGAAAAGGAACAATTCTCTTGGTTATTAAGCAAAGTTATGTATCACGTTTATATTAACTAAATATCAATTTCCTAGTAGAAGCGCCATAAATCATCTGGAAGTTGTGCACTAGACTCAAAGTACTATGTTAAAAGAAATTTTATAATTTGATTTAAAAAATAAATAAAAACAATAAAAAAAACTGATTTGAGTTGAATATTTAAAAAAAAAATGATTGTTTAGAGAGTGGAATACGATATAAGTGCGACAAATCCTGGAACGATATAGATCTACATTGTAATACAAATAAAAAAATTTACGAACTATCAACTACCAGAAGTTATAAATTTATGCTTTCAATAGCAATATGATAAGGATTAATAACGTTTAAAATGATTATGATTAGTTTAATGAACGCTTCTTACTATTAAATTCTAGCCTCGGCCAAACAGATCGTTAACGAAGTCAAATTTGCCAATTATTTTTGCCTGATGTTATAATCAGTTTAAGTTGTAGTGATCTTCGTTTGTAAAGAGACTTAAGAATATCTATCTATCCCAGTTAGAGTTAATAATTAATCTACACTGCTTCAATCCGGCTAATTAGCAATTTTACTGGATAGGTCGTTTGAGCGGAAACATCTTTAAAATTGAAACTAATTTGTTTTATAATTTTTTTAAAGCTCTTTTGGTAGCTGTTTGTTATTCTGGCTGAGCTTAAGGCTGTTTGTTAATATGAACAAAAAAATATTCAATTTATTTTTACTTATTTCTGTGTGGGGCAAATTCCACCTTTTAAGGATGAGCTTAATGTGCCCTTGTGCAGTTTTAGAGTTAAAAAAATAACTAATTCCTTATCTTTTAGTATTTCAATCAATTATCCTCAGAATTAGTCGGCAGTCAGTTACAAGTTCTTCAACCCACTACCACAAGCACCCTGCCTCTCGATTCGTTCTAACCACTACTATTTGCCCCCTCTTGAGTTCGGCCCCTTTAATTTCAATCGTTTTCTTCGATTGGGGGTTGGGTTATTTTTTAGAATTCTTTTTGTGACCAAGCAGCTACTTAGTAAGTGGGAAAATAGTTTTTGTCGAGAGAGATGCTACGCTGTTGTGCCCCGCGGTGACGAGAAGAAGTTTAATTGATTTCCGAAATTGGGTTTTTGGATTTTGTAATTCCATGGTGTCAGAATTTTAATGAAATTCTCAATTATAACTTAGCACTTCTTGGGATGCACGATGGTTAGATATTTCGTGTGTTGTTTTTATGCCCCAAAGGAAAATTTCCATTAACAATTCTTTTTGAACCTTCTTTCAGATCGAACCAAGTTTTTATCATTAGAATATATACTAATATTTGGTATGTGTTTTGTACAGACTTCATTTAAAACTTGTCTTTTTATGTATTAGTTTTTTTTAATTGCATAACTATACACACATGTTACTTAATCACATAACTACAGTAGATTAGTTTATATTGATTTATATATGTATGGATGTAATTAAAATTTATGTTAATTCCTATGAATGATTTTTTTTTTACATTTGGTAATCTTATTGACCTTCTGAACTATGTCATTAAAATAATTGAATTAGTTCGTAAGAGTTGGATTTGTTTCACGTGTGATTTATTGGCGTAATAACGTTAAATATATTTAACAAAAAATAACTTTTTAACTAAGACCTAAGAAAAACCTGTAACGTTTTTATTCGAAAAGGAAAGTGTTAAAGGTATTTTGTGAATACCATGTGCACTTTCCTTTCCGAATATAAATGTTTAGTTGCATTAAAAACTTATTAAAAAATAACTTAATTATTTCTGCGCACATTTTATTTTTGATCTATAGTCTTTATTTGTCTCGTATTTTGCTTACTTAGATATACTTAAACATAAAACTTTTTTGAGTGAAAATTTTTCTTGCCAATCGCTGTTAATGGGTTATACCAAAACGAGTTGTTTACTTTTATTATGTTGTAAACAAACTTCTACATAGCAATTGTCGTTATTTACTATATCTCTAACTACAATTAGACCATTCTTTTAACATAATAATCCCCTTTCAGCCTATGTATCAAAATAAAATCGATACTAAATATTTTACAAATACTAGCAATAAAAACAAATATCCGGGGCTCTAGAGCCCAGTCGGCATGAGAAAGGTTAAAGGCTCGGGTCCGGGCATCGCCATAATAACAGCCGACTAATGAACGGCCAATGAAACCAAAAATTTCTGACGAATAATTCCCTGTGTAGAGGGAGTGCGCGTTAAATATGCTCCAGAGTCTCAACTATGTTACCCTTAATGATTGCGTTGGGTGCCTATTCAGGTGTCGGCTAGTCACTTGACTGTAGTTCTAAAATACGACTCCCGTCGCCAATAAACCTAGTGCGACGATAATTCAAAGTAAACTAAAACAAATATCCAATAATAATCCTTTAATTAATGTTATAAAATAAAGTTTATTTCGAGCATTTCTTTCGTATAACATTTTTATTTTGCTCGAAGCACGATCTCCCTAAAAGTTTTAATTGAGAAACATCGCAAAAAAACCCTTCCTAACGATCTTGTTCTTTATTCCAAACAAAATAGTTTTCTTCCTTTCGTCTAGTTCATTATACTATTTTTTCCCTTTTCAATTCTTTTTCCCGAATAATTTGATAATGCCAAATGAATTGTACGATATCTCCTAATAACTTGCAAGAGACTAAATAGTAATGATATAAAAATGCGATGGGTATCCGAGAGATTTCACTACCCCAGGCATGCTTTTAACGACCCTGCATACATTATAATGGAGAATATTTTTCGGTATTTGTTCGAGAAAATGAAATGCGTGTTTTTATTTGGAGTAGTTTTTTCCTTCAATTATTAAGAATGCACATCGATTGCCTAAGAAGCTGGTTAGTTACATGTAATGTCGATGGGAATTTATTTAAATATGAAAATCAATGTATAAATTTTTTTTTGTCTTTTCAGTAATTATGTTGATATTATAATGTTCATCGATTTTCTTTGTCATGTTTATGAACAATTACTTTTTAATGTATATGGAGCCTACTAGTGCTGGGTTTCAAATTTGGGGAAATGGCTTATAAGTGTGTTGAACAGACAAAATCTCCATAACAATAGTAAATATCGATAATCATTTGGCAGTTTGAATGTACTTCAATTATTCGATAGGTTCGAAATTCATTGTAAGCCAATTTGCCATAATTGTTATGTAAATAAGTTATGTTGTTAGATTTTCTTGCATTCAAACATAAATAACTCCATTTAAATTATCGATTTATGTGTAGATCAATAAATATTTTAATATAAATCTAACTCCTATATAGTTTTTTACTAACAATTCGGACTGCAACAAATTCTTTGTTGTTGTTTTCGTCTGAGACCTTTTAAATTACCATATAGTTAATTATAAATTTGTCAAAAGTCCCCAAATGTGTGTGATACGCTTAAAAAAATCTCCCTCCTATTGTTTTTGTGTTATTCAATGGCGCTTGTGTGGCTCTAGAGTAATTCAAATTTACCCAAATCAAATTAATGTGAAAGGTTTCATTTTATTTTTTAAGAGTAAGTTATTAAGTTTTACTTCTGCAGTTGTTAGTATATATAAAGTCCGAATTAATGCAGCGTTCTAACATTTATTTTAAAGTATCGATCAATCACAATTTAAATTATTTTATGCATCATAGTTTGGCATATCACAGCTTTTGGTGACTTGTAAAAGCAGCGCCAAATCATTCGCCAAATTTTATTGTTAAGTCGCATTGCTGAAGCGACCGATTTCTTTACTTGGCCCGTCTTTTTTTGTACCGTATTGGAATTGGCCGCATTACCGCCTTACTTTAACATCCATGATACTAGGGTAGACTGACCAGTTAAAAAGTAAATACATTTAAAAAGTAAGGTTAAAAAATCATTCCACTGAATGGATTGGCAACACTGACTTCCTCTTGTCTAGTAGGAAGCTATCTGATATCTGATTGGTTGTCCTGGTCATTAATTAAGATCCAACATGTTTATTGACTGGACATTTTTGTGTTCATTCACTAGTAAAATTACTGTTCATTCACTTGGCTTTTGTACCACTTTTCATTTGGACCCCCAAAAGACCCAAAGCAATGCAATATAAAGTCACCTCTTTTTTTTTTTTTTTTTTTGTAGAATTTACATATAATTGCATATGTGTTCACATTGTCATAAACCTACAAGTTATATTTTCTGAAAATTTATGAATTTTCTTAAAACTAATTGTGCTTAAGCGTTCATTCACTGGTTTGTCTACCCTAGCATTGTATTGGATTTGAAGAAACATAAGATAGAAATAAAAGAATGGAGGATATTGCAAGGGTTGGTCTAATAGCAGGGGTGTGCGGTTGAGTGGCGCAGCAGGAGCCGAATTTCCACGTTGGTGGTCTGACTAGAATTTGGGCAATTCCTTCGATTTTCTTTTGTTTTAATAAACAGAAGACGGAATTGGAAGTTCTCTTAATAAATTAGTTGTTTATGCTTCGAAATTCATATTTATTTTAAATTGTATATTCTAGGATGGATTCTTTATCATGGAAATGGATTCTTTATCATGGAAATTATTCGAAAATAATAATTTAAGGGTAATATTTTGTACAATCACATCAGGAGTATCACGAAGTATCGTGACGTTTCACTAGATATGTATACGTTTTTGCATATTTTCTTTTGCCTTAGTAAACAGAAAGCATTGCATAGCTTTTAGTTAAAATTTAAATTGGTTGTTTGTATTTCTTAGGGAGATTCTTCAGGGATGTATTTTTTTATAATAGAAAGAAACTAAACCATATAAACCTTACATTTGTACATTATGTACTTGAAAACAATCATAGAAAGTCATCAGAAAATCGTGCAGTCGTGTTGTTCTGTTGCTTTAGGGCCCTTCTAACATTTTTATTTGTATTAATAAAATTGCGCAATTACGTATTAACTTCTTTTGGAAAGTTGTCGTTTGTGCCTATAATTTGTAATTTCGAATTATTTTGCAATGATTAGATTGGTTTCCGAATCACATGGAAAAACAAGGAAAATGGTAATTTAAATCGTTCAAGCCAATAATTAGATGGTAATTTATATTAAAGAACATCAGTAATTTCAAAATTTTCGTGATCCACTATTTTTTTTTTTCGTATTGTAAAAGGTCAGTAAATCTTATCCACGTTTGAAAAGAAAACTGTTAAGAAAATTTATATGTGAAAAGAATGAAATAACGAATTTGGGCTGATTTTTTTCGAAATAAAATTAAAGTGTTATTATATTTTAAAATAGAAAATAAAGAGAAGTCGCTTTCTAAGGTTTATTTTTTTAAAACTGGTTAAAATAACGCCACATCAGAGTAACACGGGCAAAGATTACAAATCTGAAAATTGTTTGACTTTTATCGATTTTTTAGGAAACATATTTTCATTGGGAAGTTAAATATAAAAATTACTCATCTTCGTAAACATTGTTTTCCAATATTAAAAATTCTTCGATAGCAATTTTAAGTTAGGATTTAACCTCATTTAAACAATTAGTTGCGAAAAAAGTTTTCTATTAAAATAAAACCTACAGTAATAACATTTAACGAATTATACGCAGCAAAAACCGCCATTCTCTTTCTGGAAGCAAGTAAACAATATTTAAATTCGAACTGCACTAGGTTTGTAAAACAGTTTATTTGCTTTGACTTACATTGCCAATAAATACATTTAAACACAAGAAGCGTAAACCTATTGAAATAAATGTAAAATATTTACTTATATACCTAATCTATTGAGATCGGTTTTCTGGAAAGAAAGATTTCAAATTGAGATGCAATAACAAGCAAAAAAATGATTATGCTTACATTACAAAAAGCAAACATCATTTGTATCCAAGCGTAATGCAATTTGTATATGTTAAAAAAAAAACTCCATTACATTGAATTAGAAATCCTAGCGATGCTCTGTAATTTCAAAAGAATTTGCGTGTAAACAGTTTTCTTTATAAACACAAATTTCAATGGATCACTTATTTTTCCTTGGAATAAAATACTTATAAAACAAGGTGAGTTACTAAAAGAGGCAGAAAAAAGTAACACAGAAATGCAACTTTGTATGTAAGAATTCCTTTCACTAATAGTGTAATAAGATGTGTTGCAAGTAAAATTGTGAAGCCTTTGTTGTCAATTACTGATGTTTCTAATAATTGATTGTGAATAGAGTACGTTATAAAATAAGAACTTTTAAGTAATCTTATTGAGCGTTATGTTTGATGTAACTACCACAAATATTTATATAGGGGAAGGTGGGTTACCTTGGACCTATTTTGACTTTTCAATTTTTATTTTCTTAATTACTTGCAAAAAGTGAATACAAATATTTTTACTGAATACTTTATGTTGTTATAAACAACATATATTTATTTTAACTTGTTATTTAAATTATTTCAACTGTTAAAAAAATAAATACAGAAAATTGTAATTAGGACCAAGGTACACCACCGGCGGTGTACCTTGGTCCAACCGGTAGTGTACCTTGGACCAATTATTAACAGGTAGAGAGACTCGATTTACAGTCCGAAAAACCAATATTTATTAGCCACATAAAATTCAAAAATTCATTTTACAACCTACTCTTATTTCTAGCCAAGATTGTAGTAATTGGTTATGTTAAGTCAATTGGCTCAGTAAGGGGTTTTATTGCCTTAGTTTTTTTTTAGTGCCCTTTTGGCTTTTTCAGCTACAATGCAATCTTTCTCGGGTGTATTCGTTAAAATGCAGCATAAAATTAAACTGTTATTTCATGCCATAGAAAAACATTTGGCTATCTTTCTGTCTTAAATTTGAAAAAAACAACTCAAATATTTCCCCCTATGTTTATTCAACTAGATATTTATTATAAGAAATATCTTTTTAGATGAGCATGCAATAATTAGTTTCTATATTATATCAATATGGTTAAAATTTAAAAGGCTTCCATAAATCTAAATAACTAACTACAAAAAAAATTTCTTTATCACATCATATCAAAATTTCTTACAAATTTCCATTTTTCTAGATTTTACAAATCAGGGTTACATATTAATAGCTTAAAATACTTAATTTTTCAAAGGAAAGAATTTACTTGAATTTTAAAAAGGGTTTTCAACAATCTGAAGCACATAAGACCTATAGTAGTGTGCCTTGGACCAGTTCAAGGTACACCACTTGTATTAGGTTCGAGGTACACCACTTGGATATTAAAAACAAAATAGTTAATCACCAAGTTAAAGCTAGACTTAACTTAATTTCAAGCACACTGTTTTATAGCTAAAACTTTGCTTTATATTGCTTAACCATCGTTTCTGAATAAACACTACATGTTTGAGTAAAAAATTACATTAAAGAATCTGACAAAAATTTACTTTTGAACTGTGAATTTAGTTTTTCGAAACCTCTTTAATAAATTGCCATTTTAAACAAACAGATAGAACTTCACTGAGATCCCTGGTAGCAAGTACTTTAACTGCATGTGGTGTTGTTTCAATATCTAAGCTAATCGAGCTAGAATCAGCATAGGTTCGAGGTACACATACGTCCAAGGTACACCACTTACCCCTATAGTTTAAAATACAGTATATATTTAAGAGTGGCTTAGTGGTATTGCAACTTGGTTTAGCCAACGCCAACGGTGTTACCTTTTAAATAGAAAACACTTGGTTGTTTCATTTTCCTCAGCGAGCTCTTATAGCTAAACAATGTCCTACCTTTCGACGAATGTGAACTCAAAATTGCGTCGAATGTATCTTATTACTCCGGTGTTAGGCAAAAAATGTTTGCACAGTATAAACAAGTATCAAAATCCTTTACCAAACCATAATTGAGTTATCCGCTTTGTTTATCTATTCGACAAGTACTTCACCGTTGCTTATTTTGTTGAATCGGTGTCGTAAAAAGTATTTGTATATTTTCACCTTTGCTTATTTGTTAGTGTTTGAATATAAATTCAGCAAATAAGTTGAAATGGTAACTGTAGGTTGTTTTTTAGTGGTAGTTTAACATAAAAATGCTGGTTTTGTATAGTTGGTTGATATAGTTTACTCGTTTGTTTACTTTATACGCGCATTTCTGATTTAATAACATTATTCTAAGCTTAAAATAAATAGCTGTGCAAATATTAACTTGTGTTGACACTTGAAAACCGTTGCTTATCTTATAAATTGTATTAGGCATCTAAATATAAACTTTTCGATGTAACAAACTAGCATTTTTAGCTTAATGATTGGAACTATTTTGTAGTTAGAAACCGTAGCATAAATTAACCGGATATTGTGTAAATAACTTTAAAAAATACTCTTTATAATAAAAATGTAACGTTAATAATTCACAATTAACCAAAACAATTAAAAATCTATAAATATACGTTTTAGAATTGGTATAAAAAGTGTTCATTTATGCAAATTTTTTGCATTGATTTATTGTTTTTTTTTAATGTTTCTCTAGTTAATTATTTTATTATGCTTCATGAATAGTATGAAAACTCTTAAAGTAACGTTTTAAAAATTAAACTCTCCCATTCCATCTATTGTTTGGTTAACTAAAGATGCTTAAGTAATCGAGTTTGCAAATTTGACACTGAAATTTTTGCAAAGTTTATTAAGTAAACGGCTATAAAGAAAACTGCCCTAAAACCCATAAAAAAATTCAACTTCCATTCAATATCCCCTGAAGGATTTGTAAATACAAAACTTAACACTTTACCCTAATCGTCGAATAAAGAAAAGCTTAGCAACTGATATCCCTTGTTTACCGACTATAACAACAAAAAATTCTCAAATTAGTTCAGGAATTAACGGGGTCTAAAAAGTAAGCAGAATTAGAAACTTAGACACAAGACTTTTGACTTTCTATACTGGTGGTTTCTTAATACCTGCCAACAACCAACTTTAACCCAGTTTAGTAAGACGTATGTCTTTTTCTTTAATTTTTTTTATATATATTCCTGACATTTCATGTTATATATAAAGAAGGGGGAAGGGACAGGCATTGTTCTTGAATGGGATTACGATGGTCTTTAGAACATTGTTAAGTGTCCCCTCTCCATTTTGTCTTTCCTTTTTTTTGTTTCTGAAAGCGGATTAAAAGTAAAGCTTCTCGACTCGTGTTAAAGTAATAGAAAGTTGATCTTAACTGAGTTTGACGTCTTTATACGGCTGTCCTGGTCTACCGTTGGCATTGTTTTTGGGATTAACGCTAACGATTTTTTTTATCGAACTGTTGCTGCATCTGCAGTTTTTTTAAAAAACAACTCTTCACTTTGCAGGACTAATGCGTTTCTTATTTCAGCGGATCAAAAAATGTTTTAGAAATAATAAACAAATCATATCAACCTAGGATCGTGGAAAAAAATACTTTTATTTAATTATTTTTACTAACATTGTTTCGTATTGCTATTTGTAGTTGCCTTTTTGTGTCCTTATTTAAACACTTGATTCAGGTTAAGTGGTTAACCCTTTCAGTCCCAATGACATTTTGGCATCATCATTTTAGAAAAAAAAACTCTGATCGTCTATAGCCATTTATGATATCAAAAAGCACATAATTCGATTCTTCAGACTTTTTTCTATTAGAAAATTACTTTACCCTATTACTTTTTAAAAATTATGATCAGAAACATGATGATACCAAATGGCATCACTGGGACTGAAAAGGTGAATGAGGACATCCTAAATGTCTCCAAAGATCGTTGTCAACCATAAAAAAATACAAAAATCCTATCTCCAACATCCGAAACGCATTTAATCATTTAAGACGTCTTATTCATCAAAACTACAGAAGTATAGGATAAACCTAGATAAAAAAACAATCACTAAAGTTGCGGTCTCTCTTTGCAAAATCCGTACAACTTTAGTTAACGATCCCGACAACTAGAAATGAATCAAATCCATCCAACTTTCTTCATACTTAGGTTGTTTCTCTTCCACACCATCAAGACTTACATTTATACTTGAAGTTCACAGTATTGGTAGAACAAAGTTTTAACTATATTAAAAAGGGTCCTTGCAAACTTTTTTTTTTATATTACAAAATCCAATTAACATTAATGGTTAACATAATAGTAAGTTTAAACAATTTAATTTAAATTGAGGTAATGACACTTTAGTTCTTCCCAGTATTAAGACCTTATTCCTTAGAAAGTACACTAATACTGTTTTCAAAAGAAAATTTATTTCATGTTGTAATAAGTTATTTAAAGGTTTGTAGAAATAAAGTTGTAAATTATGAAAAAAAATTAATCAATTTTCCTACGCTATTTTAATTTAATCCAACTTATGAAGAAGGATATCTAAGTTTAAAATTTTATTACACAGACAATAACACACTGTATCGCACCTACCAGTTAAGGCTTTATCAAAATAAAAAAGACTTATCAAAAGTATAGCCGTGGATAAGAGGACCTAAGAAAATGATTTACAACTAGTGAAAGTAGTGGAAAAGAAGAAAAAAGGAAACTAAAATTTAATGATGTCCTCGGTGGTGGTGAAAGATTTGGTTGGTACTTTTTCTTGAGGGGGTGTGCTATCGTAACGAGTAACTACTACTTGAATTTTTTTTCCTTCTTAAGCCGGTGTTTTTAATGAGGTGAATTCGTCGGCAAACTCGTGATAAATTATTTTTTTCTGTTGTATTTGTTGTTTTTTCTTATTTTCTTAACACTTCCAAAACTTATTTTGGATGTATTTGACGATTTTTTTCTCTTTATTTAAAGCTATATTATTAAATTTAAAATGTATGTTGGATAAAGTATTTATGTATTGGAATGTCATTTGAGTAAATCCCTATAGTTAGAAATCTATGTAATTAGAAAAATTAATTTCTACGTGATCAACCGATAAAACGACATGGGCTTAATTTGAAAAATACTTACTACAATTTTTTAAGTAATTAATTTAACCAATTGCTGCGATGTTTAAAATTATCATTGGAATTATTACAATATGTATGAAACCAATCTTTTAGTTAAAAGGATCAGTGTAAAATGTTTTTAATTGGTTGTATCCGAATAATTTAGAATGTCTTCAAACTTATTTATAACAAAAGAACATAATAAATTTTGAATAATCTTAATTTCCATTTTTAAGCCTAATCAAAACACACTGTCTTATTAACCAGTCATTACTGTTATTAAAACACCGTTTTCAATAGTTCCACCCATTTGTACTACTTAAAATAGATTTTTTAAAAAATTCTCTTGATAGCTCTATTTCTTAATTAGGGATTCATTTCTTTGCAAATCGGAACTGGCAACTTTAAAAAGAAAAAAACTTTTCCTCTTTTTTAATTTGTTTAAAACTCAACGTTACAGCAATTAGTTTAAAACCCCGTGTCTTGATTATAGGGGCTTAATTGCACTTAGGGCTTTCCAAGTAGCTGCAATCGATTGCTCTAATTGAAGTTCCCAGAGTCTAGTCCAGTTGAATTTGCTGTAGGTTCCGCTGATAAATGACTTAATTTCTAGGTTTAGAGGTCATTAATTACGTTTTTCACGGCTTGCCTAAAGTGGAGTAGTGATGAAAATGTAGATTGAGTGTTGAAGTTTTCAGATAGATCCTTAAAAGAAATTCTGAATAACATACACACTTTTCTTTTGTAATACATATATTCGGTTTAAAAAAAAAACTGTATTATTGAGGTTTTTTTAATTTGTGTTTGTAAATTCTACTATTACATAATATTTAAAGTATTTTCTGGGAAAAATTGCATTTTTTTCCTTGACAAGAGAATCAATAATTAATGAAGAGAAATCTGAACTAAATTGTATTTTAGTAAAATCTTTTTGACTTCTTGTGTCCTACAATTTATTGATTTTTAGTTTTTCTTGTACCATTGTTTTGAACTGCTGCTAAAAGTAAAAACGTCTCGCCTGACTTTTCAAAAGATTAACATAGAAAAATGGATTATTTCTTGTTTCCACAAATGATTTTCATGAAAAAATATTGTATCTAAATTTTGAAAATTTTCATTTACTCGAGTTTTGATATATTTAATTTAAACTGTTAACTGAGAAATACGGGTTATGTCCTTGTTGTAGTTTTTTCCTTCACAATTTTTTTTTCCTATTTTAATCGAAAGAAGGGCGGGGAAAATCCTCCATATGGTGGCCCATTTATATTAAATCTACTTGTATTCAATCTAGTTTATGTTATTGAAATTTTACATGACACATTGAATTCACTATGGTTTAATATCCTTCATAACCGTTCATATAACTACTTAAATGTAACTTACGAATACTCATAAATCATCTAGCCATCAACATCACTATATGCTTTACGTGATGCCATCACAAAAGAACTTTCCCAAAAAAGAATTAACCGCTTTCGAAAAGTGCTAATCAGTGTTCCATATCTGGTGCATACGAGCCTTAACCACAGAGATACACCGTCCCGATAGTGTCAGCATGCTCTACAACGATTGTGATGAAGACCGATGGAAGTTTTATATCGTTCCCTTTTCAATCGATACAAGAGATAGTGGAAGTTACGCATTATTAAATCACAATTTGGCTGCGAAAAGAGTATTGTGTAAAGCTCGGGTGGCAATCAAAAGCGGTTTAATCACGTGACTCGAAGCTTGATAGGGATCAATCTGGATTGATTGCTGGGGCAGGGCTGCTATTTGGCTAAATTTGTTGGTGATTAATTTGCATTAGTGGGTTCTAGTTGCTGTAAATGTTATGGAGTGTTTTGGGCGGCTTTGTTTGAAATGCATTGTTTGTAAATAATAGCCGTTTGTTGTTGCGGTGTTCATGAACAGTGTGGCTGGAAAACATCTGTTTCCAGGTCGTTAGACTGGAAATGGTTTCTCTGTGACGGAACTTTACATGATGACCTTGCAAATTGAAAAACTGACAACTTAAATAAGATAATGGTTTGGTTGCCTGTAACTGGGACTTAGTGTGCCATAAGCCGTTCCGTTTCCATCGACGGAAAAGCCCAATAATGGATTGCCTAATTTCTTTATTATATTGAATTTTAGGGTCCTTGTTGTGTTACTGGCAACAACCACAAGTCTTTTACGCCTTTTTAATTGTTTAACAAACTCAGAGTTTATCATTTAAAAGATTTTGTCGAATAATGGGCATATAGTAACGGAATTGTGAGAACTATTTGGTGATAATTACGGAATTCCTTTGATAACCTTTTCCATTTCTTATTAGATGAAACAAGAATGACGCTTCAACCACGTTTTTGCTTTAGTCGAGCTTCATTTTATCTTATTTTAACTGTACCGCATTCGAAACGTTCATTATAACCCCTTCTTTTTGAGTTTAACCCCTCATTATATACCACCATCGAATCTGTTAACTTTGACTCAAGCTTGAAACCATAATACTAAAACTAATAAATACTAATTTATAAATTAAAAACCTAATAATTCTTAATATTTTTTTTTTACTCAAGGTAAGCAGAGTTGTCACGTCACTTATTGAAAAAGGCGCACATTTTAAAAGAACTTGTTTAATGAGAACTTATTATCTTGGGATAAAGTTACCCCAAAAGTTACTATTCAGGGGCAAAGTTAACCAATTCGACAGTATTACATTGCCGGCCTAACACCTTACATTAAACAATTCCCTTGGCTTCAAAAAGGCTGTAACCCCAAGCAACAATTGAATTGCTAATGATCTCAGCCAGACTTGTCTTTTCCACCACAATAACGCAAGTCGCAAAAGAAGAGAAATAGAATTAAGAAAGTTTCGCAAGAGCTGAAGCAGAATAAACAATTTCACAGCTCGTTTTCATCTGAAGATGCCTACCCAACTCCCACGCCCCCTTTCGGTCATTTGCGAAGACTCAACCCCTTGTCCCAACCTACTTGACCTTCACAGCTTTTCATTACTTTAGCTTCTTCAGCATTCAATTTACCTGTATTTTTTTCTTTCATCGTTCCCTGTGGTAGATTGTTTTCTTAATGTAAGTGGAAGAACTGACTCACTTGTGGTATAACTTTAGATAAATGTCGCCTTCAGAAAGCAAAATTGTCCGGTCGCAATCAAATATTGAATATAGATAATTCAATTATGAAGTTTAAATACATCAATATTCATTTCAATATTTGTCTAAGATGAGTAGAGAAATATTAACAGCACACCATTCAAATACTGCGCTCAGTAAAAACCATGGATATACCTAACGTGTCATTTTAATACATTATAAATAAAATAAATCCCTGCGAAATCTGACAACTAGCTCAAGATGACCCACGTTTGTTCTTTCATTTCAAATTGCTACAGGCCAGCCACATGATTGCTGTCTGTGGTTGACAGCCACCTATCCAGGTGTCCAAATATCATCTCAAAGTGTCATTAGTTCTCAAATAACGTCCCTCGACGTTACTTTTTTTTATGTAATTTTTTCTGGGGTAATTTTTTTCTGCTTTTCTTCTTGTGTATTTCTTTTTTCCTCGCCGTGCCCCATGGCATTGGATCTACCTATGAGGTGAAGTAAAAAACCTGATGACTTTGCTTGACAAAGCTGTAAATGATTTGAATGATTTATACTGGATAGCTAGTTTTTTTTTTAATAAACACGAGGACTAATTGAACACTCTCCTACAGTTAATATATACCTTCTGCCAAAAGTCATATTCCGAATCCAATACATGGCATGTCAAAAGCTTGATTCGCAACCGACACAATTTGTTACCGATGGAAAAGACTCTTGGGGGCCCCTTTGGACTCACTATTTAATATTTTGAGTAAAAGGTTTTCAAAAAGCGATTTTTTAAGAGCTATTTTTGTGAAAATGTACAACTGTTGGTTTCAGACATTTTTACTATTTATTTAAACTTAATATTTGAATGGGAAAGCCGTCGTATGCTAGATGTTAAAAAACATTTCCAACCAAGATATCCAAGATATTGTTTCTTTAATTGAAAAAAAATACTGCAGAGAAGCACAGTAAAAAACTCTGTAAGCAAGGATGTCAGTTGAATCTTTTTCCAGCCAATTTTGCGGAATGTAGCCTACTTGCATGTGTCGCCCTTGTTGTTGGTTGTATTTCTTGAGAGATCTGCCTCGTTTGAACGTAATTTCTCGTTTCGTCCTCCCCGAGAAACGTTTGAAGTTACGTAATTGGATGCAGGTGAGAAAGGTGGGTACAAAGTCTCGTAATGCAGGTTCCAATGGGAGGGGAGGTATGTTGCTGAGGTGTCAACAAGTCAGATAAAAATAGTGTTTCTTGTTTTTATAGAGTTAGCAGTACTATTTTTGGCAGATACGTGTTGACAGAAGTCAAATTTATGTAATAGGTCAGAATTAGTTTCAGAATTCCACACGCACATTTAATTGAACTTTGTTATAATGGGGGAAAATCTTCAGAAAATATTTTTATCATTAAAATTTTTTCTGAAAATGCATTATTGTAATTTATTATTGTTACATTTAAGCAAGTAAAAAGTATATTAATAATCTATTATTTTTTATAAATCAAGGGTTGTGCGTTAATGATGTACCATGTTAAACTCCCCAATTATGCATAAATATTCGGCCACCCCAATTCGAATCAGCTACAACTAACTTCGTGCAATTTTTTTTTTAAAAAAAATTGTATATATATAATTATTAGGTATTCATGACAATGCCTGCATATTTCTTTCGCGTGTAAATGCTTGCAAACATGAGAGTGCATAAAATGAAAAGTGATGATTTTTTAAAAAAAAAAAAATTAACTTGTCCAAATTTGGCGGCTAAACATGTGTGCTCAAATGAATTATTCGCTGACATTACACGATAAACAGTAAAACGGAATTCGGATATGTTTGACCTCAGTCAAATGAACCATTGGAACCTGAGATAAGATATAATAAGAAAATATCTCGCTGACACATGTACCTTATTTTTCTTTGGTCTCGAAGAAAATTTGAAAGTGGAATGATAAGAAAACAAACATTAATCTTAATGGAAAAGGTGCATTCCAATGTTATCTACCTTTTAGACTGTGCCCACGACTGAAGGTGAGGGTTACCGCATTTGGCAGACCTTAGTTTATATATTACATACAATGCTAAAATATAAAGGCCTTTTCTTGTATTTAGATAAAATTGGTCATTATGAAATATTTTATAGGAATTTATTTTTATGGTTTTTTTACTGAAATTTTAATACGCTGTAGTATTTTTTTTTTTTTTTTGCTGATTGAGTTATCATTCGTAATTGGACAGTTGGCAGATATGTAATTGATAGTCATGTATATGTAAATGCATGTCAGAGTTGATAGATCGGTTTTCCTGATAGTATTGTTGCATCGAATTTTATCAAAATGATAATTTTAATTCATTTTAAAACAATTCTTTTGTATTCAATTCATTCAATGCAATTGACTTGAATGAGGTTGCACCACTTTTAAATGTTGGTTTAAAGAAAATCCCCTATTATTTAAATATTTAAAAAAAATCCCATTTTCAGAAATAAAATTGTTATCGTCCAAAATTCGATGCAGGATCAATGTTCAGTTTCTAAATACGGTCTTTGACTTCGACATTGAGTAATTGGAACTCTGCCCCGATTCTCGAAAATCACAGAAAGACAGACCCGGTAATTTACATGGGAATTTTTCCTATTGCGTTTTCAAATACTTACAAATGCAAATTAAACCCAATCAGGCACATCGATTGACTTCGAAATCACCATTCACTTAAACGCGGCTTTGCAGTCGCTCTTCGGACGGCTGCGACTTCAATTTACACTCGAGTCGGACAATCGTCTACTGACGCGGTTGCGAATCCGACATTAAAATTCCAGAACATAACGAATGGTCTTCGGAATTCTTTTCGCAATCTTAATTAAGAAATGCGACTTTAATTCGCAGGACGATAATATCGTTAAGGATATCCAAGGGAGCGGGTTGACAGGTCGCCCTTCAGACTATTAATATTGCCGAACGCAGCACAATTAAAATTCTCCAAGCCCCATCTGCCTCATTCCCCTTTTCTCGCAATCAGTGTGTTGCCAAATAATTAAATGTCAATTGTGTCTCAAAACTGTTAATTGAATTCTAGTCGTTCTTCCGACTTGTATTGGCCCAGATGGCAACTCGTGATCAGAGTGGAAGTTGTAGTGCTTTCCTTCTCCTTAATCTCGGACGAAGCGAAAAATGTGTGCATATTTTAACAGAAACTTTCTGTTAGGTTTACTTCTGATTGTAGTTAATAATTTCGATTTTATGTGGTGAGTTTGATGCTTATAATTATACAATTTTATGCATTTGTTATTTTCTCTTATTTTCGAGACTGAACAGAAATATGTGAATTGAATACTGCTTTATTTTTTTAAAACTAGTTATAATATTATTGTTATGGTAAATGATGAATGGATCATAAGAAATACCATTTCGTTTCATTTGTTGCACCTTCTTGGATGTGAGAGGCTTCGCTTGAACATTTCATATTAACGATTCATTTTAAGTGTGTATCACCGAGGAATTTGCAATAACGTGAAAACTTTTACCGAAAACTCATCTCTTTAAAAAGCCAGCAACCATCTAACGAAATTATATCACTCTTAAATTCTCATTAAAAAAAATAGAAGAACCTCTTCGCTTTATCGGGTAATGGACGCATCTCCAAAGCGAGAACAACAACCTTGCCAGAGAGTTGTTGCCATTAAGAGGAAAATGGTCGTGAAAAAGTACATTTATCTCAATTGGACTTGTAAGATCGTGAGGCTCGTTCATAGCATAATTATCGTGCTCTCTGGCGGGTATTGAAATGACCTGGAAAGTGCCAAAGCTTGTTGAAGGTTTTTTAAAAGAATTTTTCTTTCTTCTTCTGCTGATGGCCCATTCCGTTGTATTTGATAGATTGTTGCATTTTAACTGGTGATTTCAACCATTTTTCTACACTGCGGAGCTGGTTTTGTTTTGTTGAGAATAGATAAACACTGCAGATGCATACAATTTAAAGTGGAAAAATAATGGTTTTTATGTGATTTGCTACTGGAAGCTAAGGTTACGCTTGGTTAAAATTGCCGACTGTAATTGTTTTCAGCCCCACGCTTTCAGTTTGTTAAATGAGAATTGATTATAGATCATTTTTATTTATAACATTTAAGAACTGTAGGGTTAAATGCAGAGTAACCTTTTTCCAAAACATAAACACTCTCGTTATAGGTAGAGTGTTTTTGGTACTTACAGATGCAAAACTTATGGAATCTTTAATGTTTTGAGATGTTGTGGATACATTCGTATTTTTGTGGGTAACATGGCGTCTTAGAACTGATATCAATATAAGTTAAGGCACTTAAACCTGAAACTCATCGATTTCTATTATTTACTTTCAGATAAGACTTTGGTAGAAAGAGCATTTTTATAACCTTTGTTAACGCCTAAAATCCGTTTATAAAACTTCTAAACATTAGAGTAAAGGAATATACATTCATTTATATAATATAAGCGATACTCATTTGATAAATGGAACCAAGTACGTACCAAAACTAATCTTTAAAAAAAAACATTGTATTGAAGCGAAACAATTCCTAAATCAATTTCGTAAAGCAGTGGAGCAGTTTAAACAATGCTTTTCCACAAACCTATAATGTCCAATCTACCAACAGTAAAAAACACATTTCTGAATTCTCCTAGAACGCAAAAAAACTACATAATGACAACAATAAAAATAAAGCACGGTCAGTAATCATTCGCCGTGTCCTGAGGGCGTTGTATATCGCCTTTTAAATCATTGATTTATCCCCCAAACCCAGTGATTTATGATGGGCAATTTATATGGAGCCATTGTTTTTTCTTCCCCAAAAACTCATGCCCACTGCTGGAGAGATGTCCATTTTTATAAATATACCTAAATCAGCGTGACAAAACGGTATCAAACATTCGACTGATTTCTTGCAAAATTGTCTAAAAATAAGAATTATAGTAATGTTGCCTATGCTAACGCTGTAAGAAAAAAAAATTCTATGAACCGAGTTGTGATAAAATGAAGAAAATTCGTATAATTAAACTAAAACAAAAATCATTGAACTGACTTTTAAAATTTGATTTTACATGATCTATTTTCATGTGTATGGATGCTAATACTCAAAATTGCAAATACAGTCTTCTTTCTTGCAACAGCAGTATGGGTAAGACTGTAGTTTAGGTTCCGCGATTAGTCAAGTGGTTCATTTGCAAGGGATCTATAATAAAGATAAATTTCTGAATAAGCTCTTTACACATTCTTTTAACAAATTATGCGACGACGAATATTACTTTAGCATAATGTATCTGCTGCACGTATACAAACGATAACAATTTAGTCTCGTGTTTAGGTTCGCAGCATATGGTTCTGGCATATCTTGTTATGCTTCCTCTTTTACAAATATGAAATAGAAAAATAAAGATAATTTTCTTGATATTTTTATACACGTATACTCTTTAAATTAATGTTTATCCATTTAAAAAGGATAGGCTGCTAAAGGATTAAACGAGGACCAACTACTTGAACAATTATTGTAAAATAAGACAGCTACGATTATGTCAAATTATGGAAGCCACACATCTCTGGGAAGACTGATCCTCGTTGTTTTGTTGTGCCGACTGAAATATCGGGTCGATGCTTTCCTTTTGTGTTGCTGGCAGCATTGTGTGTGGTGTTAAGATATCAGAATACACATGAGCCATGATATATGATATTTTGACTGCGTGCTTTTTCACTGCTTTCAAAGTAGTATATTAGTGTTTTTGCACAAAAAAGATTTGCATCCTTGTTTTTTGCTCTGTTGTACTTATTTATTGATAAACTGACTAATTAACTTAAATATACTGATTTATAAACTTTTTCTTTAAATAATTTGAGTAAACTTTTGTATGTAAATAGTTTTTGATGCATGCATTGATTCACAAAATTACCAGTAAGATTTTATTCAATAACTTTTAGTTGAATTTTTTAAAAATATGATACATTAATTAGTCGATATAACGCGGGATTAGATTAGTGGATATCAGGTAATTTCGAAATATTTGTATTTTTCTAAGTGATAATTTTTAAAAACGATTATTTCTTTGAGGAGACCATTTTTTATTTTATTTTAGCCTAAAATTATAAAACAATACCAGTATAATCATGCTGTAATATTGTCATGTGCTAGTTAAAATAATTTTACATAGGATTGCACTTTGTCAATTTGCATATTACATCATATCCTGTATCTTCTTGAAAGAAAAAATAATAATAACGACGCGAGTAAATTGGGGTGAAAGAAAAAAGGGTCAATTTCTAAACAATCTTTTAGCTTCCAAAGAAGCTTTACATTTCCCATTGATCATTTCTGTATCATTATTTATCAAGTAGCGAGGGGGGAGAGAGAGAAAAAAAAATATGAAACTTTCCTCACCGTCCCCACAAAAGCTTTTATTCTTTTAATGACTATTTAACTCTTCCAGAGCAGCTTTTGTTTCATTTTTCACCCTTTTATGCTTTATTATTGTTACTGGGTGCGAGAGATGGAAGACTCGAAAATTGTAAATTATTGGGAACGCTTACCCCGCGCAGGGTTAAATTTTATTCATTATTTTTTTCGAGGTTTTTTTATTTTGAAAAATGGTGAATATAATTAACGTCAAGTTCAAAGCTGAGTGAGATTTTTTTTCTCTATCACTCTTTTTTTAATAAAAAAAAACTTGCCGCATTTTTGTATTTTGAAAGTTTTAAGTTTTGTGTTAATAAAAAAAACAGCAATGTATTCTTGTTTTGTTTGTCAGGTGGTAGTGAATGAATATTTAATTTTTAAAAAGGTTTTTGCTTCTTACCCGTTGGAATAAGATGGTTGTTTTTCTGTAAAACCCTAAGTGGAACCGAAAAATATGCTTCAGATAGTAAATCGTAATTTTAAATTAGCTGTTTTTTTATTACAGATTTTTCGATATTCGTTCACACGTTAAAAAATGTTTGTTTGTTACAGAAAGGGGCTGATGACATTTTACATATATTAATCGAAGTGTTAATATTCACTCTGGAAAGTGACAGTACATTTGGTTTTGTATTATACATTTTTATGTTTAAATTCTGGTGAATATAAAGATTAATTATTAAAAAGCTAGTAAAGATTTACAAATATTCTACTTATTGTAAATATGAATTCTGCAATTGTTAAAACTTCACGAATAGTACGTCGTATGGATTACTCGGGTTTGAGATGTTTACACACTTTTTAAAATTTAAGCCAATATTAATTTTCTTTAAGTATTAAATTTAATAATTTTAATCAATATTTCCTATCGTTTGTTGCCACTTAGTAATTTACTGTGAACTAACTATAAACAGTTTTCAAAAATTATTCTTGCATATTCTGTATACTTTCTCTAAAAAAAAAAAAACTAAACTCCCCGACGCAACAGCCCATTACTGGGCCAAGGCCTGCCGTGCCCATTTCAGCTTTCGTGACCTAGGGCTCTGGGATGCTAGGCATATGTCCCGGTAAGGTGGTCAGTCTCACGCGGAACACCCAGGGCTTAGTTCCCAAGCATGCTTGGTACCCGTTTTATCGACCCACTCAAGGGATGAAAGGCTGGGTCAACCTCGCCCAGTCCGGGATTCGATCCCCGGACCTGTGGCGTGGTAATGCGAAGCACTACCACTCGGCCACTGGGCCTCTATATACTTTCTCTAAGGTCATGTTATTTTCCCGCTACACTGAGCAAGTTTCAATGAAAATAAAATTCAAATCATTGCGCTATTTATTCAACTGCATTAGCACCCTGGCAAATTATAATCAAATAATCTCACTTAAACGATTCCTCAATTAAAACTGAATTCCCAAGATAGCGTTAACTATAACCTCAAACTAAATCGGCTGCCGTTAAAATAATTAAAGCATTTCCCAAATTAATACAGATATCGGAAACTATCCCCGGCCAATAAATGAGTCGCCTAATAGTAATTCTTTTCCGATAGGCGGACCGCCACTGCAATCGCCACTGGGAAGCGGCGGACACTTTATCTTGATGCAGTGGCGTTATCTTAATCGCGGTTTGGGTAATTTACCACCGTTTTCAAAAGCATCGTGATCTCTGGCGCGGAAATAAACAGTCTTTGGAAATCGAGGCTTTTCCCTGCGACACTGAATCGGAAATTAAGGATAGGAATTTGTGTAAAGTGGAATGGCAACGATGGCGATTTTCGGAAGTGTTGTGTTGAGGAATATTGGTTAGGTGGACTGTGGATATATCATGGTGAATTGAGAAATTAGAACATAGGAAATAGTTATAACTCAAGCGTTGGCACATTGTTAATTATCAAATGAAATAAATTCATTTTAAAAATATAATTAGAATTACTTATTAATTGAATTCGCAATTCCAAAACAGATAGTTTAAGGTGTACTCTTTGGCATCTATAAAAATGAGACAAAAAGTAACCTTAAATCACCATGCCACTCAATTGACATTTTGTAATTTTTATCTATTTCTTTTATTATCACTCTGTAATTTCACCCACTCTTTAAACTGATAAAGCGTTCTAAATTGATATACTTACATAAACGCATCTATGAACTGCAACTGGCATGTACATGAGATTGAAATTCATATCCTTTCGTAAGCGCATCATACACATGAAATATGAATATAAAATATTCATGCTACCTTGCTCATATCATGATCAGGGAAGCTGCTCTTTCTCCACTTTTATTCGAGCACTTTTCTATGAATTTTTCGGGCAGCGATCAACATTCTTGTATAAACTCGTTCCCTTCCCAAGCCGATTTCATTTTACTGTACCTGGAAAGCCAACGATTTCTACTTTTTCCTCAATCTGCATCCACATTTCGTGCTTTGACTGTGAAAGTATCCATACCCACAGCAGACATATGAAGAAAAAAGGTAGTGTACCTACAGAAAATGGCTGAAAGTGAAAAGATCTCTTGTAGAAAATTCTAAAGTAGAATGTTTCTTGTAGAAAACCAAAATTTCGTTTTGAAATCCGGCCTGTGATAGAAATGCAGTAGTTTTTTCCGACAACTATATTCTATGCAAATTCTGCGTTTTATATGTAAGCGTTCCCCTTTCAAATCTTATTGGTTATTTTGACTCGTCCTCGACTACTTACCTATGCCCTATGTCCTTTTAAAATTGAAGACTGCCATTTTGTTATTTTATTTGCAGAAAATTAGCTTAGAATTTAATGTCAATTAACTGCCATATAAAATTGCCAGATGAACCGTCAAAGTTTGCATTTAAATATTACAATTCTCTATAGTAATAAATGACTTTGCCTTATGTTTTACCGCAAGGAATCAAACCTTTAATATTTTTTTTTTTAAAGTCAAGAATATATTTATCATCCATATATATTTTAAATTTCAGTCGCAACATATTTCCAATAAGCTAAATCGCGTCTCTATCACTGACCGATCTCGAACAACATCTAATTCTTCAGAATAAATTCCAACGAATGTTTTCAGCTTTTCGAACTAAACCATGAGAGATTCGGCACATGCTCCTTCAACCTCACAGTTAGTTAAAAGTATCATTAAAATCCATAAACCCGTATTTAAGGAAACAGTTTCCTTGTACATTAATTTCGCTTTATGGAGAGAAAAGAGATCTTCCTCCTAAAACAAAACTCCTTTTACACACCTCGTTAAAAATGGACCATCCACACAGTCCATTACACTCGAAGACTTAACAGCCTGATAATTACCCGCTGGGAAATTTACGCACTTTTCTTCAAAACCCGCCAAACACTTCGAAATTACCCAACAATGGCCCGTTACCTCATATCCCCGTAATGGCCGAAGCACATTAAAAAGATCACCAGTTGTGTTGTTCCCCGACTTAAATTTTTTTTCTTTCGATGTTGAGATCGCCGTTTTATTACTGACTAGTTCGCGTTTTATTGGGGCTACTCTCGCGAGTTGGGGGCGTTAGTTTTTATGGAAAAGGGGGTGGAAGAGTTGAGTTGATGTTAAGCTGAGTGCATTTTACGATCGTCCGCTTTTTCTGGTAGCATGTCGTAACCGTTGTCTGCGTTAAAACAGATAAATGTTATTCGCTGGAGAATGTTCTGGGATTTGGGAGGCGCAAACCCCTTGGAGAGACTAACAACATCTTTTTTAAATATTATGCCCTGTCATTATAATCACTAAAATCTTGGTTGATTCATGGTGCATTGATCCATTTTAAAATAAACGGTATGTTTTACGTCCATATGTATGAATAAGGTTTTAAATTTTTCATCATGGAAATATTTGCTTGATGTCTTAATCATACTGTTATTACAGTGAAAATAAAAAAAGTACCTGGAAGCATAAAAAAAGACGTACATTAACCTTTTAAGAAATTCCTCCTATTAATAACCGAAACAAACATCAGTCTTCGTTCACTAAATAAAAACTAGACCAACTTTTGAAATAAACATGTATGCCATCCGAAAACACTCCAAAACAACACCGATTTACATAAAAGAGTGCTTCAAACACAAATTACAAGTTTCGCACCATTCAGACAGCAGCACACTCTTGTGTAACGACAGAAGACAACTTTCCCTCAAGCTACGTTTTTAGCATGATCCGGCAATTCATCCTGCCGACCCGACGCGATGTCGCACAATATATCCGGCCAATGACATAAAATACCCTGAATATGCCCCCAAACGGTTTTAGACCTGCGAATAATAAGTACAGGGTTGCGTTGTCCATCGTAGTTTTCTGATCTACTTAGGTAACGTGTTCTTTTTCATCAGCAGTTTGACTTGCGTTCGTTTTTTAATAATTAGGAAGTTTTCAGTGCAAAAAAAATATTAGAGCTGAGCCTTAAAAGTGATATCTTATTAGAAGATGGTGATTAATTCCAAAAATATGAGCTTTAGTAAATTAACTTGAGCTCAATTGACTGAATATTCTAAATTTTCAAAAAAATAAAAGTCGAGGTCAGTTTATTCAGTTACCTCGTCAATATTAAGTTTTTTTTTTTTGGAAATCGTTGTCCAAGGAAACATTAGCCCCATCATACTAAATCTACTTTTGACTATAGTCACGCGCGGTAAATATGATGAAAATGGCGAACATACTAAAAAAATAACTGTCATCTCATGTGTCAGCTTCTGTATAAAGTTGCATCTGCAGGCTACGTATTGCAATATAAAAATAACTATCACAGCAGACGTTAGTTATTTTCCTTAGCTTCTCTTCAATATTTTGAACCTGGCTGGTCGTTATGCATGGGGAGCTTAATAACATGGCTGTCGGGTTGTAATGATGGCTGCGGCCGACTCGGGGAGGTTCGCTCATTTCTTGGGATTGATGGATTTGTAAGAATTCACTTTGCTCAGGAAAGAATTTTCTTTAAAAAATTGTGGATCCTGGTAGAATGTCCTTGGAACGACACGAGGCCTTGATTTTGACAGGTGTCGTTTTAAGGGCGAGATAGGTACTTAAAAATGGGGAACGTTGTCAAGCATGTAAGAGTTTGTGGTTGATTTGATAAAATTCAAGCGACAGGTGTAGGGCATTTATTTGGATTGTGACTTTTGAACCTTGTGGCGCTTTATTAAAGTAAATTTAATAAGGTGCTTCATTATTTTACTGGAATTTTTCAAGAGGAGAAGAAAGGTCATTTGGTAGTTAAGTTGAAAGTATTTTGAATATAAGTGGAACAATTAATTACCAAGTTCAAATTCGATTGCCGAACGAGTTTACATTTTTTATTCTATCAGATTCCTATCAGTTGCTATATTGAATGATACTGACTTTTAATAGAAGGTTAACTTTTTCAATAATGCTAGAATATATGAAAAAAAAAATTCAATAAACATACTCTCTGTCGATTTTGGTTTTGTTGAACAATCAAAATTGGGGCTATAATATAGTTGAAGGCAAGAGCTTGACTATTTGTTACGTCCTGGACATTTGCTACACCTCAAACTTATTTAAGGGTCTCTTCTCTCTGTAAGGATCATCTCAAATGCTTTCTCATCACATTATCCTCCAATGGTTCCAGGACGCCAATAAATTTCCAGCAGCCGCTTCGCTCTCCTGGAATTCCGTCCGTGTCATAACTTCCCGAGTCAAACCATAAAAAGAAGCTTCTCTGATAAACTAGTTTACGGCCGCTGGTATACATATATGTATACCAGAGGTGTGTGTGTATATACACAAGACCGAGTTTACCGTCCCCTGGATGCCCGTAACGAACATTTATTGCATCATGGAATCGCATGGAAAACCCGCCAAGATGAAGACGGAATAGGGAAATGTTTTCTTTCAAGATGGCTGCCGTGCATGTTAGAACGTGTCGTGTGATAGAATTTCTTCTTGGGAATTTTCCTCGTCTAAAGGGGTATCTTGTTCTGTTATGATTGTCTGTTATGTTTGTCCGAAATGAGATTATTTGGGAGAGAACTCGGGATGAATAGAGATACAGAATAAAAGAATGTGGATGTTTTTGGATTGTTTTATCTAGAGAATGGTTATCGTTTTAGAATTTATATGCTCAAGTTCATGTTTTATTCGAGTATCGTTTGCATTTTATTAAGTCAGAATTGTTGTGTTTCATTTGCGATTGAACCTGAAGTTGTTTTGAAAGTGATAATATTGTCCTCCTTTGAAATTCAATTTGTACCATTTATAATTACTTTCTACATTACATAAGTTTATTGAAATTTGTTTAATTTCTATAATCATATTTATTTTCAATTGACAATACTTTTTTTGTATTACTTTGATTACATTTTATAACTATTTTTAGAAAACTTATTCAAACAATGTTTGATATTTTTCAATTATTTGGAGTGGAAAGAATGGCTTAAATGCAATAGTTTTACCTAATTTGTCACTTACATCCTGCCTGAAATTTCTTTTATGTCTGACAACCTCAGAATCCCTGTGTTGCCAGATGTTGTTGAATGAAAACAAACGCCATTTATCAGTAGTGAGAATATTTTTGTTCCACATATGTAAAAAAAAAAGAAAGAAAAGAAATGGAATCTCAGATTTCGCATTTTATGTTGCTTTGCGGAAATTTTTGTTTTCTAGAACAGAAAGCTTTTCTCATTTGCTTAAAATGTTAATGTGTTGCGAGAGCAGCGCACAACCGATACAAAAGCAAAAAGTAGAATGTTTACTTTTTTAATATTTCCTTTTGTGTAGGCCTAAAAGATAAGAGATTCTGATTTTAGAGAAAGAGAAGGGCATTAATTCTGTGTCAAAAAGTATTCTAGTGTTAGTTTTAGTCTTTGGATGTTAATGCAAACAATTATGAACTTTGTAAAGAAAACAGTGGAAATGGTTATAAAAAGAATAACTTTTAACAATCAGTAAGTAAAGCTAGACTTTTTTGCTAAATGCCTTACTTCTGCTTAAAATACTTGTTTAAGGTGTAAATAAACGAAAAATAGACTTAATGCATTTGTGCATGATAAAAATTACTAGTTCATTGCAAAGTATTTTGTAACAGTTAAAAATTGTAATTGAGTGTTAATTTCTTATGAATTCCATATTATAATTATAAAAAATATAAAAATTCTTTTTTTAATATTATAATAACTAAAAAATATTTTTATATTTAAATATTGATGTAACGTATTTATTCAACACATTAAAATAATTTTAGTAGCTGTGGTCTATTTTTCTCTCAAACTTTAATAAGAAAAAGTTGCAAAATAGAAATTACATAAATGTATTTAAGGTAAAATAAGGGAAATAACCCCATTTTTCGATTAATTAAAATATTTTTACATATACTAATTCCCTGTTACTACGTATCCCCCCTCCCAACAATATTTATATTAAACTTTGTTATTCCTAACCGTTTTGTGCTTATAAACCCATCACACCACCATATCTCCCACTGCAAACCCTCATAATTTCCCGAAATATTCCGGACCACGAACGGTTTCCCATTGTGATTCCGTTTTGACAAACGATTCCTCCGCACGCAGCGCCCCCTCACGACATGGCGTGGAAACTCCAGGAGCCAGTAGCTGACCACTCCATCTCGCCAAATGGGTTTGTCTACGTTTTAATGGTCTTTCTCGACTCTATTTGTGGTCGGTATTAATATTTTTCGAGAAATCAAGAAAAGAATTGCATAATTTTTAAATACATCCTCGCTGCTCTTGGCGGGATGGACGCGGGTGCTTCATTTTGTTATGGTTGGAATCACGGGAGAGATGCTGTAATTCGGATTTGGACGAATTATTTTTCTTTGTCGGTTATTGTGACTTTTTTTGAGACAGAGTTAAGTTTATATGGGTTAGTATTTTTAAAATAATTTACTATTTGAATTAATTAAATTAGCATTTTCTGTTTAAAAAAAAAAGGCTTTTCTCTGTCTCTTCAGCGATAATCAGTTTTCATTTGCATTCATGTACTACTTGACAAAATATTTTGGAATTGTCAAGAGTTACCAAACGAAATTCAACATTGTTTATTACTACACTTCAATTGTGTGATTTTTCAGTCAGTAGCTTTTTTTTGTCTGCAAACTAGTTTGCCTAGTCCGAGACTTAGTACTGGCCAGCTGTGTAGTGCCTAACAAATAACAATTACCTATATAATGATTAACTCCACAGTTTTTCCTTAACCCATTAAAATATACTTAAAAAATTTAACCAATTTGATTTACAACATGAAATACAAAAGCTTTTTAATTATAGTCTCCTCGAAGGTCAGTAGTGTTTCTTTCAACAAAATTTTTTATGGCCCTTTCCATTTTTACGACTTTGTCCCGTTTTCCCAAACTTCATCGATCGTCTGCTAAAATACCGGGGCGCAGACGATAATTCACGTGGCGTTGTTGTATAAGCCGGTAGTTACGGTTACAGAGATTCATCGATTCCTGTGTTTTGTACTTATTGTTGCTGATGACTTGTTCGTTGTTGGATATCCATTTTTCAGTTGGATCGTTTGATAGGTTGTGTTGCATAAATTGGCTCTTTAATTATCAACCTATTCCTGATATTTATCAAAAAGGTTTAGTCATTTCAAGTTGTACTAAGTTTACTGTAATCAAGAAGACATACTTCATTGTATTTTGAGCAATTTCTCTATGATTTGTATTTTTTAGTATCATGGAAGTGACTTTTCTCTAAACTTTTAATTTTTATTTAATAAATAATCAAATGATTTTTTTTGTAAAATACTTAACCATTTGGCATAATTAAAAAATTTCGAAGCCTTTTTCATTTAAATTTTCGCATGTATACACTTTTAATATATATTTTTTGATATCAGAATAACTTTTAAATAAAACTGTTATTATATCTGAACTTTCTCTTCTGGTCTTAGATTTTTAACAGATTTTCAATATCATCGATTGCATTGAACAAATTGCGATTTAGAACATGTTTTTTTATTTATTTTGAAAATACGTATATGTATATATTTTTATCTTGTTCCATTGGGGACCGCAACAGACCTACGAGTGACATTTCCATGACAAAAGCAGCCCCGCCTACATGAGGGTAATAGATCCAGATCAGACCACCAGTTGATTCTAGAAAGCGTTCTTTAATATAGTCTTTCACAACGCTGGGACTGCCCGTTGCGTTACTTTCCGGTTGTCCTCTTCAATTTCGTCCGCTTCTTGAAGAACCTAATCTGTGCTTTATCAATGTTGACAACATGATTGAAATCGCGAGTTGAGCTGGAAAAAAAAATTATTATAAAAAGTTTAACTATGTTTGTATTGCCACATTTTTGATAACCTCTAAATATTTAATGACGTTGCCATTATAATTTTTGTCAATTTTCGATTTTTTTTATTTATTTATATTTTTTTAGCGGAATGGGTAAAAAACTTTTTTTTAAAAATTTTGATATCATTTGTATTTAACGTTAAATTGGTATGAGTGTTTTGATATATAAGCTAAAAAAACATAATTCTTAACGAAAGTTTAACAATATTAAGATTGACAATTGTTTGATAACAAATAATTTTGTAAAGACGTTTGTTCATTGTTTCAATATCAGACAAAATATGCATAAAACAATTAGCAGGTTGTTTTTAATAATGGAAAATATTTTATTGTTCATTTAAATGTTTGGTAGTACAAGTTGAAATAATTTTAAAAGCCATATTGAAAAAGATATTTTGATTGAATGAACATACAACGGTTTATAAACAACGTATGTCTGGTGCTAAGTTGCATTGTTAATTAGATTTTATTTAACCTATCATTTTTGCTAACCTAAAATTATAATTTTCCCCCATAATGTTATTTAATATACATACATAAATTTATGGAGGTAATTTATAAGCCTTATATAAATATATCGGTTCGACTATTATAAAATGTTACTTTAAAGCCTGTTAAAAATTTTAATGCATAGTTATGTTATCTATATATTCCAATTTTATCGCGCTTTTAATTTAACTAAATGATTCACTTTCATAAAATTAATTTATTAGTAATCATACAAAATTTATGAATTGATAACTTTTTGCATAATACAATGCTTTAAATATAAGTTCTGTGTAGCATAAAATTGATCACAAAATGTTAGCCATTTACCTTTAATATCTAAAAGCTTTGCACACTTATTTCCTTATGAAATACATAATGCATTTGCATTTGCAGTTTTCATCACTTGTTCTTAAACAAAATATACTTAACGAATTATCGTTTATTTTTTATGATGCGTCAAACGTTTTTTCCAGCAGCCAATTTGAATTTCCATTTGGCTTTTAAATGGCAGCACTAAAAATGCATTGACGTGCGTACACATATTTATTATAAACATATATAATTTTACTTTGTTCTGTTTTTAGATCGTTATTTAAATAACTCTGGCTCAATAAATGTACGAAATAACGTATTATGAAAAACAAAGAATTGGCAAAATTAAACATTTAACTTATTGCATGAATGTAAGTCGTTAAAGACGATTCAAGCAATTTGTTTTCACTATAATAGACAACATTTTCGAGCAATAAAAAAAAAGACAAACGTACATTTGAGAATTTTTACTATCTACGGAGTTTATATTTTGGATTTACATTTTTAATCTGTATTCCTTTTTTAAAAATATAAATTAAAATTCTTAGAAGCAATGTCATTTACCAGTGATATTAAAAAAAATAAAAAAAAATATTTAGATATTTTTATCTTTTAGATTTTCAAATAAAGTACTTTTTATATTTGTTGACCAGAAACATTTTTCATAATTGATAATGTTAATTCGCTTTTTTAAAAATAAAAACAATCTAAATTTTTAATTATTAGTAAATAATTATTCTTTGTTTTATTTTTTATTAGTATCATACATTTGTTCATCATTAACTCCATAAAACACGATAAATTATTGCGATTTAAATTAATCTCAATTTTGAAAAAAAAGGGTACCTACTGTTTTATTTTTCCAATCGATTTCTAATTAAACAAAGAATTCTAAGCTTTGTCACTCAATTAAATTTCGACCTCACTAATTTAATCATCTCCTTGGATTTTTGAGTGCATTTTAAAATATAACTCAATTTACCTGAATTAAAAGTTAATACATTTTAGATAATTTTTTAATTCCAGAGAGATACATGCGGTATATAAATTAAGTGCTATTTTTTGCTAGAATTTCTCTCCAAGTCATGTTTTTTACTAAAAAAATTCATTAGCTAAACAAATTGTTTCCAATTTATTATTTTTAATTTGCTTGGCTTAAAAACAGCTGGTTAAATGGTAATGTGAGCTAATTTGATATTGTAATGTTACGACTTTTGTGATTTGAGTTAGTTTGTACTTTATAAAATATTTAATCTAATCTGTAAATTAGTGCTGTCCGATAATTTAAATCCTTGCACCCCTTTCAACTTTATTTGATTGCAGCATTATGTTTTAAATGTTATATTGACTTAAGAGTAGCTAAACTTGTTTTTATTTTCTATTTAGTTTAGTTTGTTATCATATAGATGATTGGGAAGTAGTGGAAACGAAATCGTTTGGGAATATTAGAAATTGCACAACAATCAGTTTCGAGTTCTCTCTTTGTAAAACTTATTAGGAATTAATATTTTATTCCAAATTAATTTTTTAAAATAAAGTATAATATGTAACCTTAAATTGCGTATTTAATAAATAATGCAGTGGTCCAATTTATATATTTTTTATTTGCGTCTAAAAGTTGAAAATATCAAATTTCAAGAGAACTTGCAATCTTATATTTGTCTTCTGAGAAAACACAAGAAACCAATTTTTATTCAACATTATAAAAATTTCATTCTCCCACCCTACACCCACCTTATTTAACAAAATAAATTTATTTGGTTTCTTATAAAATATTTAGCAGCAATAATTTTCCATTTCTTTTGCTTTTCAATCAATAACTACACTTTTTCACTCGTAACAAAATCCCGAAAAATTATTTTTGTGAGATCGTCTGAAAATATTTATTTATTTCTAGCACGAACAATTAAAATATATTTTATATCGTTTGGCGAAAACGGTTGCCATGGAGACTATGTGTTTATTTTTCGAAGAATTGACATTCCATGAAAGAATTTTGTGTGAGAAGCTGCTTTTTTATTTACTTTAAAAATATTTTATGCTTGGTGAACCTGTGGTTCAAGTGTTAAAATTAGTAAAATTAGTTTATAAAGCGACGTTGTATAAGTAATCAATAATAAAAGTTATTTTTGTTAAGTGAGGACTGAAATTCTATTGAGAACTCTTCACATCTGGCGTCCGCGACAGGACCTGGTAAGCGAATTCAAAATGTTTCAAGCAGTTAAAGGCTTTAAAAGAGAAGATTTATTGTACTTGTGCCAAGAGATTATCGGGTCCTTACCATCTAAAACTACGATTTTTGCACTGAAAGAAGAAATTTTGAACAGTGATGAATACAAAGCAGATCCAAATTTTATTACTTCTGTGTTCGAAACAACTGTTGCTGAAAGACAGCAAAGAGAAGAGAAAAAACGCCAAGACGAAGAAAAGAAAATTCGCCAAGACGAAGAAGAGAAAAGGCGCAAAGACGAAGAAGATAGAAGGCTTCAAGACGAAGAACGTCAAAGGCAAGATGTAGAACGTCAGAGGCAACATGAATTAGAATTGGCCAGAATAAATGCCCGAAGAGCGTTGGATGCTCCCGAGGAAACTGCAGAGTTAACAGGTAACGTCAAAAAGAAATTCAATTTGCCTAAATTAGAATTAAGACAATTTTCTGGAGATTTAAAGAACTGGCTGCCGTTTTGGAGTCAATTCGAGCATGTACATAATGATGTAGATATTGCGCCAGAAAATAAGTTTCAATACTTGATACAGTGTACTGTTAGTAAGTCGCGAGCTCGGGAGGTTGTTGAAAGTTTTCCGCCAACCGGCGCCAACTACGAAAAAGCCATCGAATCTTTAAAATCTCGTTACGGTCGAAATGATTTACTAATTGAATTTTATGTTCGCGAACTGTTAAATCTGGTCATCCAAAATGCTGCGCGAAGTTCTCCCATAAATCTATGCGCACTATACGATAATTTGGAGTCTCAGATTCGTGCACTAGAGACTCTTGGCGTAACAACGGATAAAAGCGCTGCTCTTCTTCACCCATTAGTGGAGTCATGTTTGCCTGAAGATATACTTAGAGCATGGCAAAGACAAAGAGGCCCAGATTTCAACCACAATGGTGATCCACAAGAAAGGCTTAATGGTTTGCTAAAATTCCTAAAATCTGAAGTGGAATCCGAGGAAAGGATTTGTTTAGCGATGCAAGGTTTTGGCTTGAACCAGAAGAAAGAAAACAATTGCTTCAAAGGTAAAAAATTTGATCAGAGGGTAAAAAAGAATAACACGCCAACGGCTTCCGGACTTTTCACGACTTCTCATACTCAGGAAACGAAAAAGATGTGTGTTTTCTGTGATAAAGCTCATTCGAGTGCAGACTGTTTTTCCGCACAAAAGATGAGTTTATCGGAAAAACAAAGAATTCTTAGAGAAAAGAATTGTTGTTTTGCCTGCCTGGCACCTGGTCACCCTGTCCGAAGATGTCGTGCATTTCTGAGATGTTGTATTTGTGGGAAAAAACATGTACCCTTGATGTGTGAAACAAATGAAGCAAGAAAAATTGAAGAAAAGAAGACAGACGAAAATGAAGTCGTTGACGAAGTTAACATGGCAAATATAAGTACCGGTCCTAGAGTGTTCTTACAAACTCTGAAATGCAAGCTTATTTCAGATAAAAAGGAAGTTGTCGTGCGAATAGTTCTGGACACCGGCTCTCAAAATTCTTATATTGTGAAAAATCTCGCCGAAGACATGGGATACACAACAGTGAAGAAAGAGACTCTGATACACTCTCTCTTTGGCGGAGTTAAAACCGGAGAATTTGCTCATACAGGCTACAGAATCAGGTTGAGAAATATGAGGAACAACTTCACGTGCAACTTTGAAGCATTAGATCAAGCTACAATCTGCAATGATATCTCACCTGTGAATTCGGGTCCATGGATAAAAGAGCTTCAGAATATGGATATATCTTTAAGTGACGTTGGAGAAAAGCCACAACCCGTACAAGTTCTTATAGGGGCTGACATTTTTGGAAAGATTCTGACCGGCCAACGAAGAGTCTTGTCAAGCGGATTGGTAGCCATTGAGACTTTACTTGGTTGGACTCTCTTAGGAAAAGTTCCTGAAAATGAAGCAACCTCAAGCAATGCTATGCTGGTGACATCACTTTTCGTCAAAGAATTTGACATTTCAGACTATTGGAAACTCGATTCCATAGGGATCCAGGATCCTATTGAAAAGCTCTCTAAGAGAGAGCAAGAAGATTTGACTAAAGAACAATTCCTTCAAACTATTAGGTACAATGAGGATAATCGTTATGAGGTTCACTTGCCTTGGTTGGATAACAGTGTGCCATTAGCTGATAATCTTGAACAGGCTAAAAGAAGATTAGAAACTACGACCAAGAAGCTGCTTCAAGAAAATTTATATGACAGCTATGAGCAAATATTTTCAGATTGGCTTCGTGAAGGGATTATCGAAGAAGTACCAGTTGAAGAAATGTCTTTGTCTGCTAATTATCTACCGCATAGACCTGTCATCAAGGCTAGTAAGACTACTCCTATACGACCGGTTTTTGATGCCTCTGCTCGAGTCAAGGGATATCCTTCACTAAATGACTCTTTACATAGTGGTCCGAACTTGATTGAGCTCATACCTGATATTTTATTACGGTTTAGAGAGAAAAAGATTGGTGTGATTGCAGATATAAAGAAGGCTTTTCTGCAAATCAGTCTTAGTAGAGAAGACAGAGATTACTTGAGATTTCTATGGTGGACTGATAAATCTTGTGAAAATTATAAGTTTTTCCGCCATGCCAGAGTAGTTTTTGGTGTCCGCAGCAGTCCGTTCCTATTAGGAGCTGTATTGAAGTATCACATTGAACAGAATGTCGCCGTTGACCCTTTTGTAACTCAGTGTCTTTTGAAGAGTTTTTATGTGGATAATCTTGTAACTAGTGTCCATAATGAAGTAGAGCTGAAGCGATTGATAGATGTTTCTAATGACCTACTGAAGACAGGTGGTTTCATACTAAGAGATTGGGAGTATTCAACGACAGAAACCGGAGCCTCTAATAAAACGGAATTGTTAGGTCTTCAATGGGATAAAACTGAAGACAGTTTATCGCTGAGCGTCAGCTGGTTGGAAAAAGTAAATGTTGATAACGTCACTAAACGTACTATGTTGTCAGTAGCTCACAAAGTGTTTGACCCATTCGGATTCGCTTCTCCAGTAATGCTCTGCCCCAAGCTCATGCTTCAAAAAGCCTGGAAATTATCCTTAGGATGGGACGACGAAATAACCGGAACCCTTCGAGAAGAATTTATGCTTTGGTTTGAGGATCTTAGAGAATTGGAGAAAGTTATCATTCCCCGCTGGATAAACGTTACTTCGGAAGATCTCGGAAGCTTCTCCATTCATACCTTTTGCGACGCAAGCAAAGACGCTTATGCCGCCGTTGTTTATCTTGTACAAGAAGATTGCAAAAAAGTGCATTTTTTAACCTCGAGATCCCGTATATCCCCTTCAAAAGTCGCAACAATACCTAGATTGGAGCTTCTTGCGGCACTGATTGGAGCAAGGTTAACGAAATCTGTGTTAGATGCCTTTGGCTGGACCGACGTTAAATGTTTCTATTGGAGTGATTCTACAACTGTTCTTACCTGGATCACGAAGCAAGAAAATTGGTCAATTTTCGTGAATAATCGGGTTCAGGAGATTCGTAGGATCACTGTAGCTTCTTCATGGCGTCATATATCTGGAGTTGAAAACCCTGCAGACTTGCCCTCCCGAGGATGTAAAGCAAGTGCTTTAGTGAAAAGTAGATGGTGGGAGGGGCCAAGATGGTTAGGCTCTTATGAAGACAAAGAAGCGCACATTGATTTTGAGCTTGATGAAGAGGAAATACTAAAGGAAAAGAAGAAAAGCTCTGTTCCGGCCTTGGTTTCCATTAAGCAGAATTCGTCTACCGGATGGTTTTATGAGCGTTTCTCGAAATACCAATCGATTGTAAAATTAGTGGGTTGGATTTTGAGATTTGTTACAAACTGTCAACGCAATGTTCAGCACAGGAAGAAAGGATCTCTGGACACCGAAGAATATAGAGAAGCTGAGAAAAAAGTGATAAAGTTGATCCAAGCAGAATCTCTTGTTAACGAACATGACGAAAAGCTCAAATCGCTGAGTGCGTATAAGGATGCTGACGGCATAATACGACTGAAAACGAAAATTGTTCTGATGGAAGATACAGAGGAATTTAGAGAACCAGCTATTCTCCCATCCAATCACGAAGTTGTCAAGAGGTTAATACTTTCCCATCACATCGAAAATAGTCATGCCGGAACTCAAATTCTTCTGAATATCTTGAGAGAGCATTTTTGGATATTGAATGGAAGAAAAACTGTGAAATCAGCTATCTCAAGATGTATCCCGTGCAAAAGATTTTCCTCTAAAGGTTGTGAAGCTGTATCTGCTCCGTTGCACGAAGATCGAGTACGTCAAGCCAATGCGTTCGAGATTTGTGGAACTGATTTAGCGGGCCCTCTATTTCTGAAGGACGGAAAGAAGGCTTGGGTGTGTATCTTTACGTGCGCCGTGTATAGAGCAGTTCACTTAGAGCTTGTGACATCACTTTCAACCGAAAGCTTTATGTTAGCTCTAAGAAGATTTATAGCCCGGAGAGGCAGGTGTGAAACAATCTATTGTGATAATGGAACTAATTTTGTCGGGGCTTCCAACTTGCTTAAAAATTTAGATTGGAACCGCATCTGCAGTGATAATGTTCTTCATCCAATCAAATGGAAGTTTAATCCCCCTTCTTCACCCTGGTGGGGAGGATGGTGGGAGCGGCTCATCAGTGTGCTTAAAGGTCTTTTGCGAAGAATACTAGGAAGAACAAGTCTAACACATGAAGAATTAATAACTGTTCTTTGTGATTGCGAATCTGTAATAAACTCTCGCCCCTTAACCTACATAGACGAATGTGACTCAGAACTTGTCCCTCTTACACCTGCCATGTTTCTTCAGGACATCAATCTATCGGGGGTTCCTGACTGTGATACTGCTGATCATAAAAGTCTCAACAAGCGCGTCAAGTACAGAGTAGCTTTGCAGGAAAACCTTCGAAAAAGGTTTCGTTCTGAATATCTTGGATCATTGATACGCAGGTGTGAAAAAAGTAAAACCTCGAAGATAAATGTGGGGGACATTGTGCTCATAAAAAGTGACAACACCAATCGCATCGACTGGCCTCTGGGAAAAGTAACAGAAGTTCTACCTGGAAAAGATGGAGTTTGTCGGCTCTTCAAACTCAAAACGTCGCGTGGAGAGATTCTTCGTCCCATTCAGCGCGTCTTCAGTTTGGAAATTTCTTCGAGCGATTCATCATTTCCACTGGATGAAGAAGCGTTACGTACGAAAATAGTCTCTACCAAGAAAGCTGATCTGAAGTGCTCCAGCAAGGACAAGAAAAGTTGGACTGCAAAAATCCCTAAGAGACTAGATCTTTAGTGTGAAGTTGAGTCGTGGAACTTCCACTACTCAAGGTGGGAGGATGTGAGATCGTCTGAAAATATTTATTTATTTCTAGCACGAACAATTAAAATATATTTTATATCGTTTGGCGAAAACGGTTGCCATGGAGACTATGTGTTTATTTTTCGAAGAATTGACATTCCATGAAAGAATTTTGTGTGAGAAGCTGCTTTTTTATTTACTTTAAAAATATTTTATGCTTGGTGAACCTGTGGTTCAAGTGTTAAAATTAGTAAAATTAGTTTATAAAGCGACGTTGTATAAGTAATCAATAATAAAAGTTATTTTTGTTAAGTGAGGACTGAAATTCTATTGAGAACTCTTCACATCTTTATTTAATAATAAAGGATACCACATTCAAATATTAATAAAAACAAACTTTAATAAGCAATGCACTTATCAAGCCAATTCTTGCAAACTATTTTATTTACATTTTTTCAATCGTATTTCCGGTGCCCTAACATTTTAAATATATATGCAAATTCTTTCCCATATACAAAGGAAGGCACATATCTCATAAAGGAATCTTTTGCTTTCACTTTTTTGCCATCGTCTGGAATGCAAATTCGAAATAAAAGCAGTCCTTTCCGTTTCATTTCACGAGTCGACCATTTTAGCAAACGATAGTGGGTAGTTCTTTTTTTTTTTTTTTTTTTTTTTTTTGTAAAAAAAAGTCGTTGAAAAGGATTTTGTAGTATAGAAATTCGAGTCTTTTTTTTTTTACTTGTTTTTGACATATTTGTGTACAGGGTGGTTATAAAATAACACTCGCTATTCGAAGTGGTCTGTAGCTTTAATGAATAATCCAAATGCAAATAAAAAACAAAAAAACTTTGAGACACTTACTTATCAAGAAGGGGGGGGGGGGGGGAGAATGGAATCATAAAAGACAAACTCGTCACTTGTCCAGGGTTCTAAATTACGAGGCGTAATTGGATGTGTTGGCCGTAATTAGCCATAATTGGCTATGCCTCGTAATTTAGAACCCCTGTGAAGAGGTCAAGAGCCGAGTTTCTTTTTTATGATTCCATTCTTTTCGAAAAAAGAAGCTTGTCTCTTGACTAGGGTTCTAAATTACGAGGCGTAATTAGCTGCGTTGGCCGTAATTGGCCATAATTGACGAAGCCTCGTAATTTATAACCCTGGTCAAGAGACAAGTTTGTTTTTTATGATTATTCATTTTTATGATTATTTTTTAGAATTCTATCTTTTTTATGATTTCATTCTTTTCCCCCCCTTCTTGTTTAGTAAGTGTTTCAATTTTTGATGCATTTGGATCATTCATTCAAGCTAAAGACCGCTCCGAATAGCGAGCGTTATTTTATAACCACCCTGTATATTCGCATTTTTGGAACATAAGGGCGAATGAGATAGACTGACTGCGGGTATCCAATCCAAAGTGCCGCTATGTTAATCCAATGAGAAAATATTTTTTAAGTGTTGAATATTCCTGTATTTAATATTTTCACAGTTCAAATATATTTTATATGATTTCCAATAAATAATTTAATAACACAAATTCGAACAAATTTCAAAAAGTGGGATTATAGAGATCTGTAGTCAACTACAATTATCATAAGAGCACACAGTTTGTAAAAAAAATTCAATGCATGCGGAGAAATGTGGCTTAGAAAATGTTTTATCTCCATTCGATTAACACAGAGGCTCTTTGGTTTGAAGAACCGCGGTCATTCGGGCTCATGTGCACTTAAGTTCGTTTGATAACCGGGTAAACTTCAGGTTATAGTTTGGTAGTTACCACTTATGATTTAATGTGTCTAATAATAGCTAAATCAATTAAAAAAAGGATTTCAAGAAAAACTTGACATTTGGAGCTTTAAAAAAAGTTTTTTAACTACAACTTCAGTACTAATAAATAACTACTTCACTTATAACGGCATTTTAATAGCATATACTAATTATAAAATATTCTTAATTACGTTGTATTTTTCATGCAATTTAGCCATACTTTCATTTTAATTAATGATAACACTCCCTTGTTACTAACGATGTCGTCCTTAAGTGTATCAAAACCAATTACCAAGACAATCTGCCTTCAACAATAGACAAATACAAAAAGCTTATCCACCCCAAACAGTATCAGTAATAAAAATATTTTCTGATTGCCACCCTCTCTGCTCGATACCTTTTAATAATGACTAAAAAAAATATCACTCGAACCCAATGCTGCCACCAAAACATACGGGGAAACTTTTATTTCCTACAAGTGAAAGCGGTGTGAGTACATATGTATAAACGAAATAATCTGTTCATATTTTTAACTTCCAGCTCTAGAGTATTTCACATGTAACCACGAATGATATTTTAGAGAAGTCGAAACTATATGTTAATTTCAGTAACAATTATGAATTTATTAAATACTTAGATCGTCTTCGATGCTTATATCCCCGTAAGAGTGTAACTTCTGTAACGTTAACTCAATGTCATGACACGCCACTTTGACTCATAGCTACTGAAATACATGAAAAAAAAAATGTTGAGAAAAAAATCCCCTCTCCCCTTATTAAGCTAAGTGAACTGGATAGAGACGTCGGTTGTCATGGCGACAACACGCTGCCGGATAATCCCGGACGTTTTGCCTCTGTCAGGTTGCCATTCACAGCAATGCTTGCACCTGAGGCACTTTTGCCACACTCCGGCCATTAGCCGTGCCACCCACTGTACCCGCCCCCAGGGGGGTACTGCATGCCATGGGAATTACATATTGTGAGTAATATTACAATACATATTGATAAACATGCATTCATAGTGTTCATCCTAACTTTGAGTACAATCGCACGACTAAGTATAGTTAGGTTAAAACCACTTACTGATTGGACTTCAATTCATGACTTGTAGGTTTGTAATGTACCCAGGACATACTTACCCGTAATAATTGTAAATTATAACTTTTCAATCTCCTCTAATGTCCAGTATTATTAAATGACTAAGTAGTTTGTGTGAAAATCATTTCGATGTCCTACAACTTCAAACTAATATAAATGTTAACGTAAACTCTTAACTACGTTTCTAAGCTGGTCGAAGACGAAATATACTACTATATTTAAACTGTTTTTCACTAACTATTTTTCAAAAAAAATTGAATATGCTCTTCAAAATTCTCTTAGTTATGAAAAAAAATAGCCAAGTTGTTGCGCGCAGTTTGTAGTTTGAAGGTTAAAACAGTTTATGTATTGCTAGAGTTAATATCTATCGGTAAATATTAAGTGCATGTATCATTTGTTACATTTGAGCCAGTTTCTTGCATGACCGCGTATTTATAGAATATTTAATGTAAGTCTCTTGCTTTCATGTCAGTATCTGTATGGCATATGCCTTGTCTCAGAACTTGTTTCATTGTTGGGAAATGCAAGCTGACAAAGATTTTGATCACTAAGTTTAAAGTCTGTGGTTGAAAGAGACATAAATTTATGCACATAAAAGAATACACCTGACAGTTTCGACATTTGCTAGATGGATATATCTTTATTAAACGCTAAACGACACTGCAAACCACTTGTATATTGTTGCTCTCGCTAAAGCTGAAAGTAAAAATCTAAATCAGTTATAAACCAACCTGTTTCCACTCCTATCTATAATAGCAGAATCGGCATTCTAATATGACAGATCTAGAAACAAAACATCTTACTGGATATAACAGCAATCCCATCCAATCTGTTCCACTCCATTAAACAATACTTTTATCCTTCCTCTTAAAAGACATCGGACGGATGAGCAGAGGAGACATGATATTTAAAGGACATGACATTTAAAGTGCATCAAGATGTACGTTTCCTAAAAGCTTGTCTGACAAATTAAAAAAAAACCTGGTCTGGATTCCCCCTACCTTCAAGGTAAAAACAAACCCACCTATGTGGTCCTCAGAGTCACAATAGAGTAAGTACGAGAATAACGATTGATGACATCTGGAATATGTAGTATGTTTATTCATTATTTGTTGTCAGCATAATGTGCACTGAAAAAAACACTCTTTACTGAAGTGTTCCGTGTTTTCGATGGTTTAAGATCATTTCACATTTCGGTCTTCAATTGTTTTCTCCAACACATTTACAGTTTAAATATTTTTTTTCTTCTGAAAATCTTGTTCTCCATGATGTTTCTTCGGGTACGTATCGGTAACTTTTAACACCATCACTTTTTTCATCAATTTGTCACGAAATTGGAAAGTCGAATTGGTATGACACTTCACTTGTAATTTAAAAATTCCTGTCGCGACTGATGTAAAGCTATTTTTCATTTTGAGAAACGTAAAAAAAATTCAGGAAAAGAAAGTGCCTTTTCTTTCGAACGCGGTCCATTTCAGGCGAAAATCCAACTTCTGTCCCCGGAGATGCATCCATTACTTAACGGGATTCAAACCCAGTCCGAGTGTGGTAAGCGAGAAATATAACCACCACACTAGCTAAGCGGCTACATTATTATTGCATATTTTGATTATTTATCAGCGGAATTGAAATAAAATCCACGTGTATACGAATACATTCAAAGTCTGATACTCAAAATCCTTTCCTGACTTGCCTTACTGTGCCACTGAGTTACACCCATTACCTTCCATTTGGACATCAAACAAGGAACCTGACATCCTCCCAACAAGGTTAAAGTACAATATTTGACACTGGGAATCCTTAGCAAGCAAAAGGGAAAGACAAACACAGGGGTGGATTAGCGCGTCCTAATGCAAGCTTTATAGAATCTCCACCTCATCAGCTATGCACTGCCCGGGACCCATGATTCACAAACCAACAATCGACTCTCCCGACCGAATGGGTTTTCATTATTAATACACCCGTCACCCCCCCCCCCTACTGGGTTCTTTCGGGGGTTATTCAAATGGGATCTTGGATTTTTGCTTTTAAAATTGGAATTTTTTTACAGAATATTTGGAGAGAGGACGATTGCGCATTTTTCTTCGCTCCTCTGACAATGGTTCTGAATGCCGAAAGTAAAAGTCACGAAAGGAGAGTGCTACATTTTTAAAATGGGATTTGCATGTGGAAATTTTCAGTCGATAGAAAGTTAACTCGTGAAATAAATTTTTCCGACTGAGTATTCTTGCGCCGAATTTTATCCGAGAAATCTCTCAAGATTGCAAGATTTTTTTCTTATTTCTTTTGAAGTTATTTCTCCAGAAATGTCCCATTTAAACTGGCTAAATACCAAATGTAAGTACATACAACATCCGTCAAGGCAAATCTCACCGAATGATAAGCTCTTTATAAAAATAAATATTAAAACATTAAAAACATTAAATATAAGAATATGAATTTTGCTTTGCATAAAATACTCATCCAAAAAGCTAAGCAATTTACCACAGCATGGCATAACTTGTGCATCAAAATCACAAAAAAATAATAATTTTTAAACACTCGTTCATCCATTTCAGTCCATAGAAAATTAACTCGTGAAATGAATTTTTCCGACTGAGTATTCTTGCGCCGAATTTTCCCTGTAAAATCTCTTAAGATTGCGAGATTTTTTTTTCTTTCTTCTGGAGTTATTTCTCCATAAATGTTCCATTTAAGCTGTACAACCGAAGGCAAATCTCACCGAATGTTAACTATTTATAAAATTAAAAATTAGTGACACATTTTGGTAAACATTAAATATAAGAATATGAATTTTGAAAAACTTGCTTTGCATTAAATACTTATCCTAAAAGGCTAAGAAATTTACCACAACATGGCATAAATCGTGTATCATAATCATTAAAAAAAATTAAACACTCATTCAAAATTGAGATGCTATCATAATCAAGAAAATATTCTATACGCAGTCTCGTTACTTATGAAGACCCGATATTACTAGGCCATAATAAGCATTCCCGAAGAGTATTAAGAAAAATAGAAAACTGAAAACCATTATAAAAATTGACATTTTAGCTCTTGCATGAAAAGTTAAAATAAACGTGGAATAAACGTTGTCGGAGCAGAAAAAATGGCGGAACCGATCAAAGACGTGTGTGGTCGTGTGACGCACTTCTGTTCCGTTATGGGTCCGTGTGGACTCTCGTAGCGGGTCTATCTATTTATTAAAATAAAAGTTAAAACAAAAATAAGTGACACATTTTGGTAAAAATTATAATATAAGAATATGAATTTTAAAAAACTTGCATTGCATAAAATACTCATCCTAATAGGCTAATAAATTTACCACACCATGACATAACTCGTATCAAAATCATAAAAAAAATAATTTTTAAACACTCATATAAAATTGAGATTCTATCTTACACATCCTATTCTACCATAATCAAGAAAATATTCTATACACAGTCTCGTTACTTATGAAGACCCAATATTACTAGGCCATAATAAGCATTCCCGAAGAAAGTTAAAAAAAAAAAGAGAGAAAACTGAAAACCATTATAAAAATTGACATTTTAGCTCTTGCATGAAAAGTTAACATAAACGTGGAATAAACGTTGTCGAAGCAGAAAAAATGGCGGAACCGATCAAAGACGTGTGTGGTCGTGTGACGCACTTCTGTTCCGTAATGGGTCCGTGTGGACTCTCGTAGCGGGTCCGGATGGAATTAAACGACCTAATGAGTCGTGACAAGGTGTCACGGGTTAGAAGTGTCACGGAAGAACGGATCCCTTCGAACAAAAAAGAATTGTTTAGGTTAATAAGCTGTAAAAGAGTCCGATTTTCAGGATTGCGCGGGAAAAGTTGATTTAATGGGTTTTAATGTATTTCGTGTTTGTTATTCTTGTAATGAGGCAAGGATGTCTTTTGATAAGAACTGTCTTGTTTAGGATTTTTGAAAAGTATATCGTTAGCTTTTTTTTTTCAATTATCTTACAAATGTATTATTTTTGGAATTGTAAGTTAGAGTGACTAGTAGAAGCTGAGGGCATGTTAATAAGAGCATTTTTAAGAGTTACTTTTCTCAGTTTTCAATATCTAGTAATGATACCTATTTCTAACATATTTAAACGTGGGGCGTTATTTTGGAGCGTCTTTTCTTTTTCGAGTAAAAAAAAGTATAAAAAAGTGATGGAAGTGTTGGAAGCACTTTAGAGTTAATGGGTTTTAATGTGTCTTGGTGTTTGTTTTGGCTTTTTGTTTTATAAGACAGAAAATATTAATATTTTAAGTGCTACCAAAAACAAAGATATTGCTAGTTTTTAAGTGCCACTTTTTAAGTTCCAACACAAAAATCTATTGCTAACACGTTTTTAAGAAGAAAAGAAATCTTATTGTTAGGAGTTATAAATGAGCAAAGCTACCCAATACTATAAATGAGCAGAGTACTTTAAATTACCACCAGTTGGTGATAGCTGCAATACAGAACGAAATTTTGCTCTTAAGTGTAATTTTTCTCCAAGTAAAAAGACTGCAAATAAACTTTTATTTGAATTTTTTTTTTAACTTCTAAGTTAAGGCAACGTATTTCAAAAAGAAAAATTAAATTACGCAGTTTTTTTTAACAAGTGCATCATGCATTTATAAGACTACTGGGTGTTTACAAATACAAGACAAAACTACTCAGTTTGTTGCAAAACAAAAAATACTTACTTAAAGAAAAACGCATTTTTTATTCTAAAAATTCCTTTGATTTGAAAATTTTCATGAATGTTTTAAAACTCAATCCAATTACAGTGGCGACAACGCAATTAAGGTGGATTCATTTTTTTTCTCTCTCATAAATGCAAATCCTGTTTTGCAAAAGTTCCGATTTCTTTTATGAATCCTCTCTCTCCCTAAAGGACCAACCAAATTTGTGAATCTATAAAATTGTCATTTGCATATAAAAGAACCAGCTTGCTTAAACGAACCATTTGCAAAGGTAAAGTGTTTCTACATCTAAAACCCCAGGGAAATTCCTTTTGAAATTAACGCAGTCGATTAATTTAAATTAATGTATTGTTTCGATATAAAATGTAAAAAACCTCAAGGCTCTAATATTTGCTTAAAATATGCGGTGAAATTCTGACACAAACGAATGCAAGTCGAAAAATTTATATATGTATTTTTTTTCAATTTATTAAAACTATTTTAAAAAGCAAAATATGGCTCTTGTGTACCATAATATCCCTTAAAAAACATTTATGCAGTAGTTTTTGATATTCAGAATAACGAAGCAGGTTTAATTAAATGTAAGACTTATAAACGACGAGAAATGCTATATTTTAAGCTTTCATTTCTATAAGTGCAGAGGAATTCAAGTTGACTTATGCTAGTTTGATCCTGAGAAATTCCGTAATGTTGCAAGAGCTGAATTTGCATTATTTAGCTTAATTTATAATGATTTATTTTAATTTATTTTATTATTATCTATTAATAAATATTCATAATTGAAATTATGGTGAAGGTGATTCTTTTCATTTATTATACCTATGTGTAATTTGCAAGTACAATTCTGAAATTGGAGAAATTAAATGTTGTTGTTTTGGTGGTTGTTTAATTGTTTTCTCGTTTAACTTTGGTGAATGAATACCAACATGATGTATGCTAATTTTTAATAATGCTTTCACTATCACTTACGTGTCTATATGTAAATGAATTCTGCTCTTCAGAGTTGTATGGTACATTTGAAGAGTTGGTCATACTTCAGTTAGTTTAAGATTGAGTGCTGTGATTTTTAATCTGTTCAATTGAAATGATGAGCTCTATAATCTGGTAAGAACATTGCTCTATGATTACAAACAGCAGTATTCCCAAAAATGAAATAAACAATTTTGCTTAAATCTTTATGAGAGTGTAAACTTTATACCGTATCTACAGAATAGTGCGTTAACAACACATTTTGTGCGCAGATTTCGAAGTATCCACCAATGATATTTAAACACTCTCTCTTACTTAAGCTAGATCACATTTGAACGAGTACTGTTCCAAACATGTAATTCGAACCCCTAACACGGATCTGGAATTTGATAAAATACCAATCTGCATGACAGAGCGTCCGAAAGCCGTAGAAATTCTCTACATAAAATATATTCGGAAGTTTTTGACTTGATGGTTCCATATTTCCACCACCCCTTGGGGACATAAATCCAACAGTCATCCTCCATATTAAATTCGCTCGGCAACCAACGAGAACTTTCGCGTTCTCTGTATGTTGGGGACCACAAAATGCGATTTGCATATCTTACTCGAAAAATGAACCTTCCCCTACAATGAATAGACGCCCCACGCCGCTATTTATTAGCGCCCCAAATTAAATTTTTGGCCCACGGAGAGGTTTGGGACTCAACTGATCACGTGTCCATAACGAACTCGCTGTATGTATTTGTGCCGCTCACTTCGTTTGGGGGGGGATTTCCTAGTAATGGGATGGTTTTGGGGATGGCGATGTTAGAGAAATAAGTATAACTTGATTGATCGTACGTGTTCTAAGTAGATACCTCAAAATACCTTTTCTCTTTGGTGCTAATTGGATCTTTAATGAGTTTTGTTATGTCCAAAACGGTAATTTCATTTCGAAATTCTAATTTTATTAACCTAGATTGATATTACGTGTTCTCGATGCCTCAAAATAACTTTTCTCTTTGGCGCTAATTGGATCTTCAATGACAATCGTTCTGTACAAAACCGTGTATTCATTCAGAAATTCTAATTTTGACATCAAATTTGAAGTGGTAAGTGGGAGAGCTGTATTATAAACAAACTTTGACGTTTTATTGTTTTCTAACCGTTTGTTGTGTTCAACTGAGAAAAGGGTTCGACCTTAAACAACAATGAACCTTAATTTTGACCATTAAAAAACAGTAACCTTTTCTTTTTTTTTTAATGGAAGTTTGACAAGTTGCCGCATAGTTCCGTCAATTTTTTTTATCAGCTGCACCTGTGAATCAATAACTTAAAACGTGGCACTCTTTTCAGTTATTTTTCAATTCTTAAGTTTAAAAAAATCGTCCGGTTAAGAGAGAAGCCTACTGTTTTTAATTTATTAAAAATTAACATTTATATTTTTAAGGAAACGGTACGATTCAGCTAAATTATCGGCAACAAAGCTGCTGTCGGAATATAACCTAAATACTGCAATCCTTAGTTTCGGTATTGAAAAAAGAAAAAAAAAATCAGCCAGAGACGAAATCCTGTCAGTAGAGGGATACGGAAAGATGCATAAGGGGGAAGGATAGAGCTCTGGATTTAATCAGCAGGGGACCAGATGGTAAATATCACGAGTGCCACGTGCAACTTTGTCTCCCCCAATTCCACGTTTGCATAATCGAGGTGGAAGAGGCCATTCCGAGTTTATTGGTATGGGAGAGTGAATATTCCATGGCCCTTTTTTTCCCCGGCTATGCTGGATTGGATTGCAGTGGAGCGGGAAAACAGGAAAAAGAGCTCTTGACCGGACAAGTGGGACGTAGGATTCCTGGTTTTTGGGATCATAGTAGGACTTAGGATACTGTATTTCATGAATTTAGTAGGTCCTAGAACTTTGCGTCAAAACAAAGGTGTGAAATCCACTCATAAAACAAAGGTGTGAAATCCTTTGTCATATAGGAGAAGTGCATTTCGACACTGGAAAGGAGTGAAAATTAATTCAGACTGAGTTTAAATCACTCGTTTGGAGTGATCTTGTCGGAGTTTTAACTAAACAAAAGAGTGAAATCCACTCCAATACGATAAGTGCATTTTCGACACTGAAAAGAGTGAAAATGAACTCAGACTGAGTTAAATTCACTCGTTTGTTTTAAGAGTGTAGTTACCATACAATACAGTCTTTCGGGTATGCTACTAGGTTTGATAATAACTTGTTAGGGATAATAAGAATTATTCATGTTAACCGAATCTATAGCAAGTGCTTGAACTCTTCTCTTCTGATTAGTGTCCTTTTAATCAAGATTCCATGTTTGGCAAGATTTAAGACTCTTGATTTTAGGTACTCTTAATTTCAGCTACCTGCCATTTTCATTTGAACACAAATCGTGTAGTTTCGACTTTTGGGGATAGAAAGTTACATGATGTTGCCCTATAATATATATTTAATACAAAATTATAACGAGTAGAGTATTGATATAAGTTTAGTATTATAGTAGATTCAACTATGGTTTCCTAGTGTTGTATTGCAAAAGCTTTTAATTGCGCATCTTAAAGAATTAAAGATTAAAAGAAAAAGTTCATAAGCAAAATATTTGTCAGGGAAAAAAATCCCGTTGGAAAACTTAACTGCGCATGCGTAGCGCCATCTAGAAAGTAAATGGTGTACTAAATTTTTTGTTTGGGGTAGATATTCAGGATTTTTTAAAAACTGGCTTTATATACCCGGTGTTGCACTAGTGTATGCTTATAATGTACAGACAGCTGTAATACAGCGACCTGTCGTAATTTCTATTTGTTTTACTTTGCCAAGTAATTAAACCGGGCGCATTAGATAAATATTCCACTCTAACAAAACTTGATACCTACAGCCTTCTTACAAAAGGAAATGCTTATTCTTGTAGCTTAATATCAAATACTATTTTTGTTAAAAAATTGAATTTTAAATTCACATTTAAATCACGTTAGAGATAAACATCTAACATCATACCAAATTGAAAGCTTCGTTTAATGTATCGTATAATTGGGCTATTTTAATCCACATTTCAAGGAATATACGTACTACAACAGACACAAAAGGTTTATTCTATCTCATTATTCAACATTCTAAATGCATGTGAGTAGTTCCCTAGATTTTGTTTCTTTCTTAAATAAATTGATCGAATCATGATAAGACTTCGTTCAAAGTCGGAATATTGTTCCCATTGTCTCGAACTTGGAACGGAACGAATGCTCCGTTATATCTTAGGAATCTCTTGAAAAGTGTTCCTCTTAGGAACGAAATTAAATTGGAAAAGGGTGAATTATTCTGAATGTGTCGGAAATATTAAGGACTGGACAAGATTAAACTTTGTATTCGTTTAGGAATACTAGCAATAAATGTCAAGCTGTTTTCTGTGCTATATGCTTAAGTATAGGTTGGTAATTTGTTTTATTTTATGTTTACTGTTGGTTTAGTAAGAAATACGTACGGACTAATTTCTTCTAACGAAAGATTTTTGTAGTTGAAGTTGCAGTAAGTGCACATCAACTCTTGTGCTAATGTTTTTTATTTAATGTAGCACATGTGACTAGCGCTACAGATGGGATAGTTTTGCATGAAATTAGTGTTAATTTCTGGTATACGTAAGTAAATATATCAGTTTTAAGGGCCAATTGCCTGAGAATAAGCAGTCAAAGCTGATATGAAACATGATTTTATGACTGATTATAATTATAGTGATTCAATACCGTATTGAATCATAACTTCGTTACTTTGAAATACAATCATAGATCGGAAGTTAAAATTACAGATTTGTATTTAACTTAAGTATTTCAGTTCCATCATTGTTATCTAAGCTTATTTCAGTGAATAAAACAAATGAAAAACTTGTCCACAAGAGGTTCGTTTTAATTACCACAACTGAAATAACCTCTCTCTCTCTTTCAATTAAAACTTGGCCCTCGACCCGTTTCTGTTTCAACTAGATAAATTACGACCGGGCCCTTCGACAATCCGATAATACGGTTGTTACGGACATGACGCAATTATTGCGTGCAACCGTAAAATAGTCTGTATTTGCACGGACTTTAACCACTCGTCACGATTCTTTTGGGGATTAAAATTGTATGGACGAAATAACTATCCAGTTCATCAGAATACGCATGGCGGATTGTTGGCGAAATACTGCCAAATTGGATAAAAGGTTTTCCTTTCTGTACGCTTTTTACTTTTTATTCAGAATTTTTTTTATGATGTAGCTTGCTTTATCGTAAGTAATTATGAGTGTATACTTCATTGTAAAAGTTGTAGAGCAATAGAACGGTAATGCGATTGCATTTTTAAAAAAAATGTTTTTTGCTACAGTTTAGTTAAAATTAACTAAATTTGCCTTCTTCATATTACTGTGATATTTTCAATTAAGTGATACTTTAAAACGTAATATTTATCAAAAATATGAAAAAAATGTATTGTTCCAACCATTCTTTTTTCCGCTATCTAATTAAGATTTTCCTATTCGCTACAAATTTTCGCCAAATAGAACCATAAAAAGCGCCAAATGACTTTGTTTCTTAAAGTAACAAACTTCCATAAAAAACACAGCCTTTCCCACCCACCCACAGAACGTTCTATAAAGATATCCCGAATGATATTGGGGGGACGTGAAAAGCATATAGATTCCACCAGATTAATTGAGCATGAATAAAAACAAGGGGAGAAAAGTGACTTTTTCCTCTATGTATATGCACATAAAACACAGACATACATATAAAAGCCTCGCCATCCACTTAAGGTTTTGTTTGCTTTAGTATACGGCATCTGCCCGCCCCAGTGTTGTTTTTAATATTCAGACGGTCTTTTACGAACAAAGATACAATATCCGGAGACAGTTAAGGGCGCAGTGAGTGGATATGAAAGAAATTTATTCCTCAACACTGGAAGAAGATGGCGCCATTTGACATTTTTTTAAAAGTTTTTATTTTTATTTATTTTTTGGAAGTGATTGGATAGAAGTTATGAGAGAAAATTAGTTTAAGGTTGTTTTTATCGTAAAAAAAAGTTTTTGTTTTTTGTTTTTGAAGAATGAAAGTTTAATGGAGTTTTCAATGAAAGTTTTTGAGTAAGTTTGTTAGAGATTATTTTGAATCTGATAGATTCATGTTAAAAAGTTGAAATGTTTTTCATTTGTTTTTATTGCTACACATTGCTTCATTGTTATTCATATTTTGTGCATTTTTACTTATTTAACATAATTGTGGCAGTTTTGAGTTGATTAAAGTTGGCTGTTTTAAAATTATGAATAATTATTAAATTATTGTACTAAAAGGTATTAATGTATGAATGCATTCTTGTTCTTTTTCTCTTTTGATTATCCTTTAATTTAAACCCACACATTTTTTTTATATGGCCTGACCATTTCTGGTTTTGCAATAAATATTAACAGTGGGATAGAGTTGTTTAGAATTCATAAAACGCATTTCTACTCACAATGAAAATATACTCATTCCTATTTTTAAAAACTCCATCCACACAATCCACCCAAAGACACCGATCCATCATTTCCTACTGCGTTGCCATAGCCAAGCACAAAAGCTGCAAACAATAAATTCCAATATACCAAAAAAAGAAAATCTTTTACTTTGGTTTGAAAAAATTGGTTACTTACATTTATGTTAACCTTTTAATTTATATTTATGAAGTTACTATTTTGTAAACAGTGTGTAATTTTTTCCAAGAAAAATGAATGAAAAAACACTTTTTTCAAAACTTGAATGGGCCTTCACGTGGTCAGCGGCAACAGTTTCCAGCGGTACTGTTTTTAAGTTTGGTCTTTTTGGAATTACATTTGTTGCATTGACAATCTGATTATTATTACAATTTAATCAAAACATATTTCTAAAATTTGGAAAGTTTTTTTTATTTTTATTTTCTCTTATTGTTAGTTTCGTCGTCTTTGTTATCTTATTGTTCTTTTTACATAGTGTAATTAATTTACCTAAATATGTAAACTAGGTTTTATCTTAATTCTAATAAAAAAGTACTAAACATAAAATATCCACTAAATATAAAATATCCTAAATACTAAATATCCGCACCTTTTTCCGTGCATTTTGAGAGTAAACCCAAAACAAAGAATTAACTCCTGGTTGAATGAAAACACGAAAGTTGTGTTATCTGAAACAACCCCATTGAAATTGGTCTCTGTTTTAACACTTTCACTTTACTTAAAATCTATCAACTATCAGTTAAACCCATGTCATCCCAACTCATCGCTGACTCAACATTCTCATTCCAATTGAGTTGTTATTCCATGCCCATAACTTTTTCCACTTGTAGACATGTTGTATGACCTTTTTTTAAATGACTTTTTTCTTTCTTCCAGACACAAACGGAAGGTGCAGAACTTTCTGCCCTGCAAGAGCCACCACCAAGACCGCTGCGACATGGGGGGCGCATCGGGCATCACATACGACGACGTCTTGATCAATCATCATCCAACGCGCCTGCCAAACCACCTCAACCCGAATCTCAACCCGGACACTAACACCCTGACACCCATCGAGGTAACTTTTTTTATTACATTTATGTACCTTAGTAGAAAAAAGGTCGATGTTATATGAATTTCTACACTCCTTGCCAACCTAAGTTGGGTAAATAGAAATATGCTAAGTTCCTCCCGCGGATGTAAAGAGTTACAATAATTATTTGTGAATCCATCGAGAAAACATGTTTAAAACATTAATTTCTTTTAAGGTCTAACGGATTTGAATATTATCTGAGAAAGTTTTGCAATTTCATCAGAATGAAAAGTTTATTTTGGTTGAATTTATTCAGATCGTTTTGTAAGTAAATAATACCTTACAAGAGTTTCCAACTAACAGGCCAACCACGCTTTTCTTCTGCCTTTTTACTCCTTATTTTTACAGATGTTAGGTTGGCACGGAGTGTACTAGAAAAAAGGCCGATGCCATATGAATTTCTAAATAAATTCCGGACCACATCAGGACGAAGTCCGTTTCATGTTCTTGTTTGTGAACGACGCGATTGCAGAACTTAGAGCGATCCTCTCTTATGGATTTATTTCATAAAACTTTATGTTCTTTATACTTTGTGGCCATGGCCATATGCCTTGTTTTATGACATTTCTGTACTTTAGCAGAAAAAAGGCCGACGTCATATGAATTGCTGAATATAAAAATAATAAATCTAGTAAAGAGGGTGATGTCCAGGCACGTTTCTTCATTTGCTAAATTGTTAAAATAAAAAAGTGTAAGGATCAATCCCTCTATGGATTTACAACTTTTTTTGCATTTTGTTATCCATACCATACCTTATTTAAATGTTCGTATTGCTTATTTTTATCATTTATGTACGTTATTTAAAAAATCCTGCTGCTATATGAATGACTAAACATAAAAAATGATAAAGTCTATTGGAGAATTTCCCTCTAAACTTATTTTCTGTCAATATTTTAGAGAAGAAAGCATGTATGGAAATCTCCCTGTACATGTTTCCGTCTGTTCCTGTTCTGCTTCTGTTAAGTCCGTTCTTTGTTTATTTGGCCAATTTTTACATTTAGTAATTAATGTGTTACTACTATGCTAGTCCCACTGCTTCTCTAATGCTCTGATAGTGGAACTAACTTTTGTTAAGCCTAACTTGGCCGCTGAATATGTAATATGCTGTTGCCATTCCAACCATTAAAATTTCCCTTTCTATCTGAGAACTGTAAAAGCACTTCATAAGATATCATTGGACATTGGCCTTTCCTCACTAAAAGTATTTTTATATAGTTTTTTTATTACTTTTTGTGTGTTGTCCACAAGGTCAGCGGGATTTCTAGTCTCATATACGACCACCCAAATTCTTGCTTGAGATTGTAATCTGTGATATTTTGGTGTGTGGTTTTATTGTTATTCGAAGAAGTGTCAATGAAAAGTGACATTTATTTTTATTGATTACAGTCTACTAATTTTAGTGACTGATATAACTTGCAGCTGTTTGAAATAACAGTTTGAAGTAAGTTATTTTGTAATAAGAATTAGCAATCTGATTGATAATTTCTTTCAAGGTAGCTAATGACTTCGCTTAAAGTTGTGGTTTGAGTAGACATAAATAGACAATTATGGTTCCACTCTAAAAGCTAATTGATGCATACGGAAACTGTTTCTAACTACGATACAAATTTGTGTTTATATAAAAAAAATATCTGAACATTTTAACAATTCTAAGAATTTTCATTTTAAAATGACAATATTTTATTTTGTAATAGTTTAATTTTAACTATGACATTTTTCATTCTATGTATTCTTATTTATAATATCAATAAATATATAACATTGTCATAATACATAGATAATAGAAACTTTCCTAAAATTGAGCCAGTAATGCAGAATAAAACGGCTGCTTTAGAAAAGGTTAGATAAATTAACTCAAATATCCAAATTATCACATTATCAATTTTAAGTTCACGAAATCTGAAGTTCATTAACTTTTCTATTGGCACAATCAAAATAACTGAAAGCCTGGATAGCAAATTTTACATATCATACACTTCATCATTTCGTAAATCGCAATATCCCATTTTAATTGTGAATAATTGCATTATTGACTTACTAATTAAATTTAACGTATCCAGCAAATAAATTGATTGGATGCATATCTTTGCAAATGCTCACTCGACCTTTAAAATAATTGGATTAATTTCTACAAATAATTTGATTTTGAAACAAATTGTACATGCAAGTTAGCAAGCGTTTATTATAAAGATCACCAAGAGACATATGAGGAGCTTAGTGGAAGAACGAGCTAAGTGAAATATTTGAAAAAATTTAGATTTTTGTGTCAATGAACCTATACTAACTTTTTTTGCGATAACAAGTTTACCCTTTTTCATAAACTTTAAGTTTAGTATATTTTTTAAGCTTTACAAGTTGCGTTTTTAACGTATCTGAGTGCAAACAAATAACTTTAAAGCTCATTTTCTCGTTTTCACATTTTTGTCACTTAGCACGTTCTTCCACTAAGCTCTTCATATGGGGAGCTTAATAGAAGAACGCACTAAGTGACAAAAAGGTGAAAATGAGCTTTAAAGTTTTTCATTTTCACTTATATACATTACAAACGGTGATTTAAAACTTCAAATACATATTTAAGAAGTTAAGAAGTTAGTAGATAAAGGTTAATGAAAAGGGAAAACTTGATATCTTTAAAGACAGGAATAGCATATTCATTGACACAAAAATCTCAATATTTCCCTTCGCATGTTCTTCCACTAAGATCTTCATGAAACGAATTAAGTTTTTTTGAAAGATAACTTTTTTTTTTCGATTGAAATTATGAAGAATATAAACCCTTGCTGAGAATTTTTCTTTCAAATTTAATTGAATTAAGATTTGCTCAATTACCAAGAAAATGCAACTCATTTTCTAAACTGAAAACTATAACGATTCAATGCAAGCAACTTTATTCATGTCAAATACAAGATTTCTTAATCTAACTCGGTCCTTTCTGTAACATTAATAGGAAAATGAATAGCATTTTATTTTGAAATATTAGATCGTAACAACATACAACTCATTGTGCATTGGCGAATTGCTCATTGACTTCACTGAATAGAGTTGTATTATCAAAATTTAATCCAATTGACATCTTCACTTTGATCTTTAATTTGCTAGAGGGTGAAACTTTAGTTGTTGGACTGCAATTGGGGTTTGATGTTGGCGGAAAACGAATCACACGGTGTTGCGAATATTTACTTTACTGCGTGAAGTTTGAATAATATTCAATTTCCCCGATTTTGAAGTCAAAATTTAAAGAGGAATAAAGTATTTCCTTTTTGATCGGTGAAAATACGGTGGAGTTATTTCGATGTACACGGAAGGGATGTATCAGAAGTTTTGTTAGGTTTAATATCTGAGTAAAGAAAATTCAATTGCGAAATTTACATTTTTCGAATTCTGTGAGATTCTTAGATATTTCAATGCTTGAAATAATGAGTCAACTTTAACTCCTTAAAACATTATGTTTCATTTTATTAGTTGGATGAAATTAAGTTAGTGTGCAAAGTCATCAAATATCATTAAGGGGGTATGGGACACAAAATCTTCAAAAAAATCAAAAAAATTATTATTATCATAAAAAATAACACAAATATTTTAGAATAATTTAAAACAAAAATTTTATTTATATCTGCAGTAGAACGTGAGATGTGTAGTTTTTTATGTCATGACATCTGTGTTGGCCAACCACGTTTACAATCTTTGCTTCCTCGTAATATTAGATAGGAATAACGTTATCGAATCCTTAGTTGGTCGGTCGGTTTGGAGTGCTTCAGTAAGGAAAGAGATAAACTTCAAAGCTGTTTTTCTCCTTGATCGTGTTTTCGATGATTTTTTGACTTTAAATTGATATAACTCAAAATCTACTGCCCATAGAGTGTCAAAATGTTTTACTCATATTTTTCAAACATATATCTTTAATTTGTCTTTAGGGATTAGTTGTAAATAGTTTATTTTTTTATTTATTAATTTTAATAAAAAAAGTGAACCTGTGAAATTATTAAAAAAAACTTCAATAATTTTTTTAAAAAAAACTATGGCAAATATGAAAAATCGGTAAAGACAGTTTGTTAAATACATTTTTCGGTTTATAAAAATGCTAAATATTTGTTTGCCAATAAATAAGTTTTTGACTTATAACAAAAATAAGAGACATCACTTTTTGACACATTTTATTTTTTAAAAAAATAAATAATGATTATTTAAAACCTCTGACTATCTAAAAGTGTAAGTATATTTAGTATACATTTATGGAAAAAAAATTATATTGATATCTACAATATTAAAGAAAAAAGTTGAAAGTGTCCCATACCCCCTTAACGTCTATAGATTTCACAACTAGAAGGATATATATCCTGTTAAATTATCAGTAGAGATAAACCCTTATATACTTGATTACTTAAAATATCTAGGGTGTATAACACAACATGACTTCAATTGCCGCTCAATAAATAAATTTAACTTTTGGTACTATAAAGCAATTTCAATAACTTTAACCTCTGAAACATTCAATTTCTGTTAAGATTTGCTCATGCGTTATTGATTTATCCAAAACCTTATAACCTTCTGCTGGTACTGGGAGCTCGTGTTATAAATTTGAAGTATGTCTATTCTTTCAATTTAGGCAATACCTTTAAAACCAAAAAAGTTCTAAGGCTGCTATTCTTTCAGAATGTTCGATTTTCTCAACCGTATTATGACATCTAGGAACTCGTGCGCCAAATTTGATGTCCGTAGATCCTTTAGTTCGATCTGTAAAGCGAGGCTTTAGACACATATTATAGATGGTTCTGCGTATGGCCCAATGCTTGAAAAACACTTTTTTAGAATCAGCATCTTTGAAAACGTGCAGCAAACACAGAATATCCATTACGGAATTTAGACCCCATCGCAATACTTTCATTACCTTATACTTCATATTAGATAGTTGAAAGTTAAAATTATATTATAAACACTTAATGTCAATCGTCAATATTTGGTTGTAAACCTTTTAGAGAAATATCATATCGTTTGCACGAAATTAATAAACGAATTGTTATTTAATTGAATAACAAGGCGTACTCGTAGTAACGATTCAGCGATTCCTACATAAGAGTACATTTAAAGATTTACTTACGAGTCCACAGGCAAGTTTCCTAGCCGCTACCCATGCGTGATTATCGCCCTATCCACCTTCCTTCGCCTACTTAGGCTTAAAAGCATCTTAATTACCGAGACACGGAACTTGTTTTATCGCCAAATGGAAAAATATTCCAATTTAACCCAATTTCTTAGTTGGGAAAAGGAGATATTGCCCTACGCAATACACTGTTTTATATTATTGTTAGTATAAAAGGGATTTATGTCCCCTGGAGCTGCAGGAAAGATATTTTTACCCTTATTCACACATGAAGAAGTGAGTGCCTTCAGGAAATTCTCCAATCAAATCAGTTAAACTAGCTACCTTTTTCTACAGATATTAGGTAATTTCGACTCGCTCTTTGACTGCCTCATTCATGATCAAACGCCCGGAGTCGTTGAAAAGTTTTACGATGTGACTTAGGTAATTAGAAATTATACGGATTTAATTACATTAATGGAGATTTTAAATGGCTTCGAGTAAGAAGGGGATGTTGCTTGGGAATTCGTGTGGCTTCCGAAAGGAATTTCGTTTTTAATTTGATTAACTCGAATTTTGCATCTCTAATAATTCGTTTAACTCTCTCATAATTGATGTGTAATATATTGCGATAAATGTGGCATTTGGTAGGGTAAAATGTGATGGGAATTTTAGATGCATTCTTTTTAAAAGTTTGTTTGTCGTAACTTACCAATCAGAATGTTTTAGATTACATTACCAATTTGGAATATGAAATATATATTTTGTATTAATTATTCAATTCTACCGAGATACTTTCTTCATTATCGGGGTTTATTTCGAACGGCAGTTAATTTTAGTATCCTGTGTATAAAACTTATTTGACAATTTCCTCAAGTAATTTTAATTCAAGTTTTTATTTTAATTACTGCTAACAAAGCTTTATTATGTTTGTAAAGCTTATGTTTGTACACACTGCTCTACATGAGATTTTCTAAGAGGACGTATGAGCAAATCTTTATAGTTCACTTTGCATTTATGAATGAATCTCAAGCTTTTAAACAAAGATTTAGTGTTCAAGTGCCAAATAAAGTATTAAATTTCGCACGCAAAAATGCAAGGTTGTATCGCGAAGCACCATCTGTAGCATCTTAATACATCTTGTTACGCGGTATCCGATTAACCGTTTTCTCAACCAGAAGGACCAATTTAATCAAATCAGGAAAAAAGTACGAGTTGAAAACCAACTCTTCGGAAAGAGTGCAAGGAGTCGACAAATAATACATTAAGATGATTAGTCCTAGAACGTTCTGCCAATACGTAAGGGAACTTAAGGTTAGATAACTAAAAGAACCAAATTTCATTACGAAAATGTGGGTAATAGAATTACTCTTAGTTTGTTCCGAACGGAAAGTTTTGAGCCAGTTCTGGTGTATGTTAAAACTTGATTCTTCGGATTTAGAAATCAGCTTGCGAAAAAAAGATTTTTTTTAAAGCATATGTATGAGATTTGTTGGGTCTTTACCCACATCAGCTCTTTAATTAATTCTACTAAATCTCTCCTGTATTGTATTGCAAGGATTTTCGTATAAGATTCTAAAAGAAAGATCAATGAGGTTTTACAGGTTTACATACAAAATTCAGTAAATGTGAATTTAATGCTACATAGTTGTATTCCAAATATAGTATAAAATCTGTTTAATAATACTCATTAAACGTCTCAATTTGGTTGTAAAGGAATTTTAAGTATTCATTTTCCATTGATGCATTTTAGCTTATAAAAATAAATTGGCGATTTATAAAATATTCGTTTTAAAAACCTTGCGTTCGGTTCTTTTCGTCCTTAAATCACGGTCGGAACCCTCTATTTTAGTATATTTTTTACGCAAAATCAAACGGATCTAAGAAAAAGATACTATTTAGATATGAATTTTATAGAAGTACATTAAAAACAATTGTCAACTTTTAAAAAAATGCCCGAAGGGATAATATATTTTTATCACTACAACAAACCGAACATCGGTTTTTGACGTAAACTGAGATACATATATACCGTAAGAAAACCAGATGTGGTATAAAGAATACCACACACTAAAAAATACAAAGATCAAAAGCAAATATACCAAAAAATATTTGAAAAGAAGAAGAAAAATACAGAAATTGAACGGAAATCGTTCATAGACCATTTGACAAAAATGGAATCTATTGGGGGAGTTTGAGGCATGGTCACTGTCAGGGAATGCGATTTGCAGAAGACAAATATTTCTCTTCTAGAAGACCCCCATTATGGGTTCAGGAGAAGATCCATAACTCAGGGAAGGGGTTCTTTTTTTTCCTTGGTGCTCTCCCGGACATCCAAGTCCGGGAATTTGTGAATAATCAACTGGGTAGGAAAAGGTTTCTTCCTTTTGGGGTGTGTTGGGGGAAAATTTATTTGATCTCCTTTTCCAGCTTTGCTGGAAATGTTTGGATTTAGTTCTGTGGTTTCCCAAATGGTCGTACTTTGGAGTGATACTGGATTTAGTTGGATTTAAATCGCAGTACAGTTACATGTTGGCTATTGTAATAGTACTAGGGATAGTAAGAAATTGAGTAGATATATTCACGTTTAAATGCGTACAAATAAATAATACAATTATGAAAAAATGTATCTACTGCTATCTTTTGCTCTAACAAATCTATATTTTACATCAGGATTGGTGTTTCTCCCAGGAAAAACCTATCATATAACATTCGCGCACAATCAATAGATAATTGAACCATAATACAAATGAATCATTTTGCACCAGGCATAAGTAAAAAAAATCTGATATTTGAGAAAATAGAGGTTTATAACGTCATAAATGTCTTCTCCTACGGTGATAAGCGCAGAGTTCTATCTAATTGCCCATTATTCTGCCCTAGCATGAAAGTTTACTCTTGTCAGCCAGACCATGACTTTAAACCCTTTTTATGTAACACTAACTTAAAACCTGTTTCCAGCTGCGACTTTACTGGAGTTAATGACTATTGAAATGAGTGATACAAAATTTAAAGGATCTAATATTACAATGCTACAGGACTAAGTGCTTTAAGGGGGGATCATAGTTAACAAAAACCAAAAAATCGAATTTTTGAAACCAGTATTTTCTGATAGATGGAAGCCCAATCTATCGAATGAGACCAATTTTGTATCGATCGGTTAATTATTTCTTATAAAAAATTAAAATTATAAAAATAAACAAATGTGCCACGCCTCCTTTGAAATACCAATTGAATGCTTGTATTATTTATGTTTTCCATTATAAAATATGAATTTTTTTGTGTTGATATTTGAAAACCAATCACTGGCTCAATGTAAAAAAAATTCCTGACGATTTACATGAAATTCGGTTAACAAGAAATGTTTCGGTGGTTATTTCGAGTTCGTGTTAACGGGATCGACTGCATTTGTTTTTCGCGTTTTTCTCAAAACTATAATTTTCAACACTTAGGTACACTTTTCTCCAAATCTATTGAATATTTTTTAATAATTTTTTTTGTGTGTTATAAAACCATTTTAGATCTATTTAAGTCACCTAATTTAGTCTTACAAATTAAAAAAAATATTTTATTATTTTACACTTTTTTTCGTTGAAAATCAGAATTTTTATGAATGTAGAATATAATGTTTTTAAAATAAAATTTAAAAATTATTTTAGGCAAAAAAAATAGGTGACTTAAACAGATCTAAAATGGTTTTATAATACACAAAAGAAATTATTCAGAAATATTTAATAGATTTGGAGAAAAGTGTACCGAAAAAATACTTGTATTTTTGAAAATTCGTAATTGTATGTTTCAAAAGATGTCTTTTTTCAAAAATAATAATTTTTAAAAATAAGATTCTTAGGTGTAAATGTAATAATAAAAGTACAATTTATAATTTGGTAAAAAAAATTTTATTGTACCATAATTTTTTAATGATTTAGAGCCTTTTGAAATCAATACTAAGAATTGGTCATTTTTGCTGTCGCTAACTATGATCCCCCCTTAACATACACAAACACTATCTCGACGTCCATCTTAAGTGGATCACCACAAACAAATCAATCCATCTCAATTCTTTCCAAACCTCGTCTAATGCTGATGCCACAGTAGAATGAGAGAAGGCATCCATGATCTCTCCACGCGCTACCTGCCATTCCCGATGACAAATTCGAGGACACGAGGGAGCTCGATCGATCACGGAACTGAAGAAGTGTGATTCATCAGGCGATTAACGGGCGATCACTTCGCCGATTCTGTTGGGTGCGTGTTGGGACACGCACTCGATTTAACGCCGAGTCTAATGAGCCAAGAAAGGCAATTGCACGCGAAAATTGTTTTCTTCGTTTTTTTTCTTTTTATACGAGATAGATGTTAGGACAAATATTTATACTAGTATGGAATGCAAAATAAGAGGGATTTGAATTTTAGGGATTGCTATTGGTGTAAATAGAATTAAAGTGTAATGTAAAGTAGCTAAAGTAAATGAATAAATTTTATTAGTGAACTTTGTAGGTTTCCAGTTAAGAAAAGGGAAAGATTAATGTGTTTTTGAGAATATTGGATATTTCTAAATTTCGTTAAATAAAAGTAAATTGAAAAAGATGGGTTTCTTGAAGTGAAATCTATGTAGAGTCCCAATAATTAATAATAAATAAAAAAGTAAATTTGAAAAAAAAATAAGAGTGGTTTACGAAAGCAGTATATTCAGATTTCTAAAAGTTGTTTCATATGTTATGTGGGCACAGGTAATGATTTAAAGTAAATCAATTTGTTTTTAATGTCGAAAGAATTGTCACTGAACTTATTGAACTTAAATGGTTTTGAATTGATTTTTCTAATGCTTTTTATTCAAAATTAACTATATTAAAATAAAAGTGTTCATTTTTATTTTGAAATTGCCATCAATTCATAGATTCCATCTACGTATATAAAAAAGGTCACTGAAAGTTTTAAGATTTCTATAACTTTTACTTAGAATATTCCATCAATTTAATTTCTTTTGAATCTTTCAAGTCAAATAAAGCATTAAATTACCATCTACCAAATATTAAATAAGTATGCGCCAGGAGCAGCCCAATTGACGTCCTGTCACAACCTACCGAGCCATGGTTTCCCCAAGACATCCTTTCTTCTCTGGTGTGAAACAGTTCACTTGACGAGGTATCTCTTGCCACTTGATGGATAGTTCTTGGACGGAGATTTTTGGGCCGCGTCCAAAAGCCCTTTACCTAGGCCATCGATCTGTCTTGCCTCATCCAGGTCGCCTGGAGTTGGTTTGGAAAAACTGTTAAGAAATTATTGTTAACAAAAGTTTATATATTTATGCATTATATAGTTCTTCAAAGATCTGATGCGTTTGCAACGAAAATCTCAAGCTAGAGTCGTGTATTATTGTTTTTGGTTGTAAACAAGGCTCTCTTTGGACGCAAATCAAAACTAAATTTTTTCATCCTAAATTATGGCGTACAGCGTGGGTAAATTCTCCGAATGCTCCCTAGGGAATAAAAACAAGTTAACTTAAATGTATAAAATGCGATTGTTTAGAAAAAAAGAAATAAACTTGATAGAAATATTAAAATCTTACACTAGTCATGTAAGATTCATATAATACAGACTGCTAAATGCGTCATACTTCTTCTGTAATCCTATGCTTCATATTTAACAGATGCTGAGCTTCAGAACTTTTGAACTTATTTTCTAAAGAACAGTGATTAAATGAATTTTGTTCGAGTTAAAAAAAATCTTAATCTGCCAACGAAGATATAGAACTTTGTCAAACCATCATATCGAATTCATCTCGAAGATTCCTCCATATTTTGCAAATAAGGAAAAAAATGAATTGTCCTATATATATTGTTTTTATCTTCTATACTGTTTAAAAAGTGTTCCCATAATTTGGAAATTGGAAGACTTTGATTTATTTTTCAGTTCCTTAGAGGCAACTTCTTTTGACCGAGGTTTGTTTCTTTTTCCAAGGTCGTCCACCCTCATGAACCCGTCCTAAACGATCAATTCTAGGTTGTTTTATTCATGCAAATCGTAAAATTGATATATCTACGATTTGTAAGTGTTTTAAATGATGGTTAGGCGAGGTACTGCTTTGTACCCTGTGCATGAACAAGTTTTATACTATTTTTGTGAGAGTTAAGGAAAAATGCAATTACTTTACTTAAGTCTAAAAATGAAAAAAAAAATGTAAAAGAACTTTTTGCCTGCAATAACAAGTAGAGTAACTGTCTACGAGAAATAAGCATTCTAAAAATTATCATTTACAATATATTAGCATGCTTAGTAAGTGATCGCCAAAACACAAAACTAATGTTGTATCCTTTCAAAATTCTTTTTGATATTTCAGACAAAATAGCCATGAAAATATTGAAAATGAAGTTCAGCTTGTTTCAGTTAGAAAAATTCATTCATAAAGTAAAGTACTGTGTTTTGTTTAGCATAACCACTTGGCAAATTGAACAAACACATTTTTGTTTTATTTCAGCTCCTTGACGTAAAGTACGGCAGCTACGTCCAACAACATCCAGACACTCTGACCAGAACGAACTTCACCATCCCCACCGGGGTGGTACTCAACAATGCCAGAGGGATCCAACAGCAGATACAGCAACACCAGGCAGCAACCGCCGCTGCCGCTGCGACAGAACAGAGGCAAGCCCGACGCCAGAATCACAACTCCAGGCAAAACCAGCATCGCAAGAAGAAGGAGAGGCCCTTCCATCCCATTTACGAGGAAGTGAGTGGTGGAGGTACATCGGACGAGAACAGGACGGGCGGTCGCAGTTACGACTCGGACATTGACGACAGCGAGGTCGAGGGCAGGACCGTGGGCAGCGAGGATGAGTTTGCCGAAGATGAGCTCAGTGTGGCGGGACTCAACCCCGAGGAGGACCCCTGTTCGGCCACGAGTAGTCTTCAAGGCTCGACGGGTGGGGACTTGGGATACCCCGATGGGGCGACAGAGAGGTTTAGTAGTGACGGAAGTCCTGCCAGGACATTGAAAGGCAACTTCCGAGGGGTTGACGGACACAATAAACTGACCCATTCTCTGGAGAGGAACAAGGACGGGCATCCTAGCAACAGCTTCCAGGCGAAGCAGAACTACTACCTCAACAAGAGTATGTTGGGGCCGGACTTTACCTATCCAGAAGGGATGGACGGTGGAAGCTCGGGTGTGTCACCTTCTGGAGACATGGTGCAATCGGACATGAACCAGCAGTTCAGGGCGATCGGATCGTCTTTGAACTTCATTCCAGCACTGCTTCAGCAGCAACAGCAGCAGCAATATCCGAGGGGTGTGCCTATGTCTTGTAGGTCAGCATCAAACTCGCCTCCTCCGCCACCCTATTCATCATCCACCACCCCTAGACAAGGTGGCAATGCCATTCCGGCCCTCTACAATCCTCAGGTAGTGTCTCCAGGACAGAGGATCCCCGACGCTCTCTTGAGGGAGCTGACTTCCTTCAAGATCCCTTCGTCCAACCAGGCAGTGGCGGCCAAGAGTTCGAGGTCTCTTCCAGTGCCACCCTCTTGCAGAGGCAGTGGCGTGCTGTTCACTGTCGAGAGCCCTTACCCGGTACAGACGACTGCCGCTCCCTTATCAAGAACGCGGTCAGGATCTGTGACAGAATTCACATCATCAAACGCCCCTAGAGGTGGTGGGTATCACCAGTACCCCCACCACGCTCTGGGGGGCGGTCGACCTCCCACTCCCCCACCTCCCGAGAACATTTACGCGTCGATCGACGACGTGGGCCCCTACACGATCGACGGGGGGCGACACAGAAGTGGACCCTTCAGGAAAGGGTCCACTGAGGCCAGGAACACTTTCGGCCGACCTAATAATGCTACGGCTGGTGGCAATAGAGGGGCGACTGCCCAAAAGCCCGCTGGTGGTGACAAGTTCCAAACGAATAACGTCCCAAATCGTCATCCTCCGAACGATGACGGTGGATCGTATGGTGATATTAGGCCTATTTATGACTCCAGGACTGCCTGTTCGTGAGACTGGAAGTTGTACTTGTAGTCAAAGTGACTTTCGCAATGAATTCGGAGCCCATCGTTGCTGTCTCATCGCAAATACCTTGCACCAAGACCGCCTCATTTAATTCCGTTGAGCCAGTTAGTGTTGTCCGATGTGTTCAAACATGGTAGGGAATGGTAGCCTTTTCAATAATCGATCCAAGTGTATCTCCTCCCTTCGTTTTTGTATCTAGTCTTGGTGTGGACCTCAAACGGATAGGGCCGCTTTCCATATCCATTATATATTAGTTTGTAACTCTGAAACCATCAATTTTTATACAGTTATTTAATATAGTTTGATAGAGCCATAAATTAGGTAGTGATCGATCGTTTCCTCTCTGTATATTATGTGTATTATAGAATTGTACAAAACTTTCTTTTTCGAGTTTTTACTCTAGACCCAAAAACATGTAACCAGTTTCAATATGAATTGGCTCAAATTTAATTTCTGTTAATCGATCCGGTGAGGATTTCGACATCATAGGCAATGACTTTAAAACCAATACATGTTCGAATACAATTGGTCTACATTGCCTTATTTTTAGCAACATAGATTTGTTTCTGAAATCGCAAGAGTTTAAAAATATGTTATCTAGTCATGATGCTGAACATATTTCTTTACTCTTTAAGTTTTCCTTGTCTTTTTTTTTTGAACTTCACATTGGAGTACACCGTAATATGTTCGATAAAATGTCAGCAAAATAAATGCGTACCTATTTTTGAGGAATTTTCTACAAGGTCTTTTTAGTTTTCAAACAGCTTGACCGATGTTTATTGTTAATGTTGGCGGTTAAATGTAAACTGTTTGCAATTGTTATAGGTGTTACATACCTTTAACTTGTTACATACGCGAGAAAATTGTAATCTATTTTCGTATACAATAATCGTGTAACCGGGAAAACAAGTATACTTATGCGTGTGTTCTATGTCAATTAAATGTGTAGGCGACATTCAATAATTGTTTTCGCTCAGCATTGTTCAGATTCAGAAACAGTTTTTAAGATCTTGGTTCTTGGTATTTGCAGTTGAGAAATCTGGACTGACAAAAGAGCTGGGCTCTATAACTTAGTAAACTTGAAACAAATTTCCTGTAAATAGTTTTACAAATGTATAAGAAAATTGACTCTTTATAATTTCTAATTAAAAGGACATTTTTCATAATTACCTTTGTTCATAATGTATGAAGTCAATAAAGTTTGTCGTAACGAAATAATTGTTTTACTTGGGTAGTTATACCAAGCATGTCAAGGTGTTTTCCATTTAGTTCTTCAGATCATCTGAACAATTTTTAAATGCTATGCAATATTTACACTGTACTGACTTTGGTAATTCATGTATTATTTTAAAATATCCTGAATTTAAATTATGTGTCATCAATGTGGTGTATTTTACCCCATTAGCGACGGTTAGTAAGAGGATTTGCCACGCGTACATGAGCTTTCTGCTTAAGTTTATCTGTAAAAATAAAATATAACAAAAATGAAGACCATGATTCGATAACTTTGTATAAAAAAAGTTAAATAAACTCTTTTTATATTTGATTTTCGTGTGAGTTCAAATTGAAAAAAAATAAAATAACTTGTAGCTAACTTTTTTTAAAATTTGGAACTAAAGGTGTTAAAGGGGAATGGGCGAGCTGGACAGTGGGTCTCAAAATCAAAGTGCATTAGTGTTAATCCAATAGAAACAAATGTTTTCTCTGCCACAATTCTCCTGCTGTATTGAATATTTTTACAAACTGCTATTTATGTGGTAAATGTAGCTAACTTACAGGTCCCTTCATTCCCACTTTTTGAAATTGGTTCTAATTTTTTGTATACATAATTTTTTACAATACCGTCAAAGCGGGTAACTTTGGCCACGGAGGGTAACTTTGGCCACGCGTCGGAAAAAGATTTGTTTCTTAATTTCTCTTCATAAAATGATCTCATCTTCAATTGTTTTACATTTTTGGAAAGGTGGAAACATCGCCTTTCATTTCATATAAAAAAAGTTCTAATTCTAAATCTGGCAATACTTCAAATGCTGTTTTCATTCTTACGAGCATAAAATTACAAAAATCTATCTCTTCCAACTTTTGTCTGGAACACTTAAAAGAACACTGAAAATATTTATATAAAACACTCTATTCGATTCTTTTATTTATGGGGAAGAATATTACACCGTTTGTTTGATTCTAAGTTGAAAACTTTTTATGCTATTCTAAAATATTTGTAATTGGGAAGCTTTTGCCGATGAATGCGGGTAACTTTGGCCATAGATGTAAATATTTCTTTATGGAACTTTGCACTTTAAAAAAATTATGTAAAAGTGTATTCTGTTTAACTACTTTTGAAAAATTCTTACTTTTATGATTACTCATTTTTTAGATATTTAAAAAAAATCTCACACTTTTGAACATTAAAAAGATAAAGATATAATGCAAAAAACGTATACCACTCAAAATCGCAAATGTCGAAAGGTAAACATTTTCAGATTCCTAATTATGAATAGATTATTTCTTTTCCCTTTCATAATAAAATCGTTTGCTTTTTATAAAAATATTTGTTATTAAATCTTGCTTCAAAAAAGTTCTTTTTCCTTATTAAAATAGAAGTTTATTTTTCTTTTAAGCGACAAGGAATACTAGTATTCATCGTGTAATGCCATTCCACGATGCACTGCAATGTAAATGTTAAGTTATATGCAATTTTTAATAACTATAATGTCTTATAACTTTGTTATTTTTTGGTTTAAACGTTTTAATATTGCTATTTAATTCGGTAACACAGGCTTTAATGATGTTAAAAAGTATGTTTCTTATGTATTTCATGGGTGGCCAAAGTTACCCGCCCGGCTCTTAACAGTGTCCTAATTTTTTAAAGCAATGCCAATTTTTTATTAATTTATAAAATTCAACAAAAATGTTCGAAAATTATTCCTAAAAGTACAATACTTAGAATGCATAATGATTTTTTTGTGTTTAAATCGTTTTTGTAGTTAAATTTTTCTTCTTTTGTAAAAAAAACTATGATTTTGGCCAAAGTTACCCGCACTGACGGTAAATAATTTTACACAAAATATTCGAAGCAATTTCAAAAAGTTTGAAGATAGACTTGTAAGTTATCTACATTGTAACTTGTAAGGTATCTACGTGTAAGTTATCTACATTCACTATTTAAAATACAGACGGAGAAATGTGGCAGAGGAAATAGTTTTTTTTTCTTCATTGGATTAACACTGAGGCACTTGAGTTTGGAGACCCGTGGTCCAGCGCGCTCATTCGCCCTAAAAGTATTCACAAAGTCGTCGTTAATGGGTTAAGGAATAAAATTTTCTTTGTAAAGTTTTCAGCTAAATATTTCCCCCAATCTATAGATAAAATAAACCCAATTTGTTATATTTAAACCATTTAGATAAAATCCCTATAGTAGTACTTTATGTATAAAAAAAGATGCAACACACAGCTTTTGTTTTTCATGAATATCATAATAAATTAATTAGAATTGGATAACTGTATCACAGCATTTGGTGTCGTAATTTTGTGTATTTTTATGAGTTTGGAGTACAAGTGAACCCAAATATAGTTTAATAAAATCTGTGAAGTTTTAAAATTTTACGTGTTGCTGGGAAACCTGGCAGTTTTTGTCGAAAATACGTTTATTGCTTGCATGGCTTTAAAAAAAGGCAAATTACAAGATTTAATAGTATTTATTATATTTTTTAAAAAGTTTTAAGTTAAATAAAGATAAAACACTTTAAAAGTCATCACACTTTTAATGTCATTGAATTAAGCATGTACTGTAAATAAGCTAAGACTTTTTAAAGTCACATTCATTTGTTTAGAACTTATTCAATGGGTGGTTCACTTGTGAAAAACTCTAAATGGTTAACGAGGGTTCCCGAATTTTTCAAAACTATCCGAATTCCATTAACCTTCTATCAGGGAGAAAGGCGAAAAGTTTTGTTTTGTCTGCCACCAAAACTGTGATACACCTTCACTCCTAAATTATCCTTTATTATTTATTATTTATTTAATGTGTTGATTGTCTACTGCATGGTTACTGTACTTAGGAAACAACTTTCTATTTTACAATTTGGGCGCAGATACCAGAATAATTATTCAAGATATATGCTATAATACAACACCATCATATTTAATCAAATTATTTTTAAAAAAAATCAAACATTGAATAGAATATTTGTTCTTAGGAATCCCCTTTTGACTTTTTTATCTATTTTTTTCAAAGAATAACACCTTTAATACAAAAAGTGTTTCAACAAACAATCTTATTCGAAGAATTAGGTTTTAAATCTCAACTCCTCTTACTTGCTGTGGCAGTCAACGTTTTACTTCATTATTATTGTACTTTGAGAAATTATTTCGTTAAATTTCACATCATTATGTAACTTATTTTGCATATATTTTGAAGCGTAGCTTTAATTATATCCAACCGGTACAAAAAAAAACTCTTTATGAAATACTTTGCGCAATAGATTAAGTTCCCCAACCATTGAAATTATAAAGCTTCTCAACATAAAGTACCAGGCCCTAAAGAGATAATCTTCAAATTCTAACAAGTCATCATTAAACTTGTCAGAGTTAAAAATGCTCATCATAATTAATTTTTACATGTTCGCGAAGGTTTATCTCTCATGGGAAAAGTTGCAAGTTTCACCAAACAATTCATTCATTTGTACAAATTTATGTGATGCGTTAGTGTATAATTAAGTGGTTATTCTAACTGGAAATTTCATGCTCAACAGGTGACTTATTGTAAAAATTTATTGTTATTTATTATAAAATTACAATACGCTTTTTTGAGAGGCTTCTAACATTTGCTATTTAAATAAATAATTGCTACTGTATTATTCTAAAAACCCACTTGAATATTATATTTTGACTAAAGAAACATTTGTTTTCTAAAACTTAAAATATTTAAATTACAAAAATAAATCATTAAAGGTTAACTTACTCGCATTCCCACGTTTTGACATCGCGTTATTACTGGAATTTTACCGCTAACTATATGATTTTTTTTATGTTTGCATTCTATTGCTTTATACCGGAAAAAAATAGTTATGATATAACTACAGTAAAATGCAAAATTACATGTAATTGTAAGAGGGCACTTACAATTACATGTAATTTACTGTACTTTTAACTCTTGCGCTCTTTTTGAGAATTCACAAGAAATTAAAATGCCCACTATGCAACTTTTTTAAGTTCCGTGTGTCTTAAATATAAATGTTCAGCAATGAGCATGGAATTATAGTTAATCAAATATTCTAATACAAAAATAGTCAGCATGAAAGTAGCAAGCATGTCGACCTTATCAGCTAAACTTTTTTTTTAACGTGTGAAATATAATTAAAACCTTGTTCTCAAAGGGGGACATTATAATATTCAATATAGAAGGTAAAAGGTATTTTAAAACTGAAAATCTTGGAGTGGTGTTTAGTGTAAAGACTATATTTTTGTTTAAATATAGTCTTTACACTACTTACCCAAAAATCATTAGATAAATTTTTAATAAATCCTGTGATGTAACCGAGTATATAGCTTATCATTACGATTAAAAGTTTAAAACAACAACGTTCCCTTTTGAAGATGAGTCCATCAATTCATCCCTTATTTCTAACAGGGTCACATAAAGACATGATGTTGCTTTTTCCCAAGTGTGTGTGATATGACAATTGTAAATATACTAAATTTGAAACAATGGTTTCAATGGACTAATTGAATGGATGTAAAAAACACTTGTTGACCATGCCCAACTTTACAGTTTCTGTGCTCATGTCATTTTTAAGTGTGTGTGTGTGCTGTTCATGTCCTTTTCTCCATAAAATATCAATTGTACATTATTGTCTATAGGCAAGTTATGTTGTGATGTATGAATATCATGGGCAATAAAGATGTTGAGAAATGAAATTAGCTTTTCTTGTTATTTTTTCTTCTTTAGAAAATTATCCATATGCTGCATAATAGCTCTGACGATAATTTAAACTAAACCTCTATGCGTTGCACTGAATAATTTCAATGTTTTAAGACTAATTATACGGGGTGGCGCATATAAAAGTGGATCGGCATGGAGCTACGAAAGAAATTGAAATGCTTGACGAGAAAAATAAATTGAAGCCGTCTGTAAGCCTCCAATTCTAATTCATAAATTATTCAAGCTTTTATACTGGGTTTACATGGTTCGAGCGCTGTTTCCAGCGTCAGCGTAAGCACTTTTACCTTCATCGATTCGACCTTTGGTTGGTGAGAAATTGGCGAGTGAGATTGTATAGCGCGGCGATTTGATGATGTGACTAAATTGAATTCACGATGTAGGATCAATTAAAAAAGAGAGAAACGGCCAAGATAGTTGCCATTTACCTTATGGTAACCATTTCCTTTGATGTCTGGGAGAAAACTGAAAAAGATGGGTTGGTGGCCTTGAGAGCCAGCTTCAGCGGATGGTCGTATGATTATGTGTAAAGTGATTACCTTGAGATAATCAAGGCCATGCTGAAATGGCTGCTCGAAGCATGTAAACCCGTTGTGAGTGTCTTGACTTGGCAAACCTGTCTTTACATTAGTTAGATTGAAATAACGTCGAAGGGTAGACTAACCAGTGAATGAACGCTTAAGCACAATTAGTTTTAGGAAAATTCATACGTTTTAAGAAAATATAGCTTGTAGGTTTATGAGAATGTGAACACATGTGTGTCATATGTAAAATCTACAAAAAAGGAGTTGACTTGATATTGCATTGCTTTGGGTCTTTTGGGGGTCCAAATAAAAAGTGGTACAACAGCCAAGTGAATGAACACAAAAATGTGAAGTCAATAAACATGTTGGATTTTAATTAATGACCAGGACAACCAATCAGAAGTCAGATAGCTTCCTACTAGATGAGAGGAAGTCAGTGTTGCCAATCCATCCAGTGGAATGATTTTTTAACCTTGATTTTTAAATGTATTTACCAACTATTCATTCACTGGGGCCTGTTCATTCACTGGTCAGTCTACACCCTACCCAATATAAAATATAAGGTAATGGAAGTATTGCGATGGTGGTCCGTCAGAAACCCGAAATGGTTTGGTTCGAATTATCGTCGCACTAGAGATACATGAGGGCTATTGGCGAGTTTAGATCATAGTGTGGGCGTGGAAGTGCGAGTTGATTAGTGTACACTTAAGGCGGGATCGTACCGAGCAGGCAACTCAACGTGGCCGAGGGCGACATCTGGTGAAGATATCGGAACTGCTATGGAGGGAGGTTCAGAGAATTCGGAGACTAGCAAATCAAAATGCTTAATTCATTGATTGACGTTTTCATCTTATTTTCCAATCCTTCTATAAGTAGCCGATTGGTCAGTTTTAAACTACCTTTCCTAAGCTCCTCCCCTTGTCAACGTATCTCACACCTCCTTCGAGAAATTCCCGCCGTCGCCCTGGGTGCAATTCCTCTCTATCTGTGTGCCAGTAAAAAAATCTGTCTATGTCTTACTTGACGAGGTTTATAGGTGGGTATCTGATCAAGCACACAACCAAGAAATACATGTACCCACCAACCATTTTCCCTATGAGAAGACGGGATGACTCACTTTGCAGGTTAATTGAATAACGTCGCACGAAAGCTACGCCTGAACTTTAAGGGGTCTAAGGAGTCTTAAAAATGTGCAAAGAAGGAACTACAAAGTATAGTTTGATCTGTCATGTAATTTTTTAACTACTCAATATACAAGTATAATTTTTTTATATGTAATTCTACAAGATTTATTTATTATAAAACAAATTTTAAAATATATGAAACTTTAGCCAAAACTAACCTAAATGATATTAAACATAAAGCTATTTTAACACATTGTGATTAGGCTTGCGCGGCAAATTTTGAGGTCAAAATTGAAAAAAAGACCAAGAAACAGACTTTATATTGTACAAATATGTACAAACTAGGACTTATACCTAAATTCTCAACTCAATTTTTTAATTAGAAATTATTTTAAGAATTTTTTTCTAAAAAAATTCATAAAAATTTTTAAATTTTGATTTTAAATTCATTTTTAAATAAGTTCTAATTAAAATTGAGCTGAGAATTTAGGTATAAGTCCTAGTTTGCACATATTTGTACATTATAAAGTCATTTACTTGGTCATTTTTTCAATTTTGACCTCACAATTTGCCGCGCAAGCCTAATCACAATGTGTTAAAATAGCTTTATGTTTAATATCATTTATTTTAGTTTTGGCTAAAGTTTCATAAATTTTAAAATTTGTTTTATAATAAATAAATCTTGTAGAATTACATATAAAAAATCATACTTGTATATTGAGTAGTTAAAAAATTACATGACAGATCAAACTATACTTTGTAGTTCCTTCTTTGCACATTTTTAAGACTCCTTAGACCCCTTAAAAAACCACATCATAAAAGTATTATTGAAAGATCATTGAAAGTAAATATATTGAATATGCTTCAAAATATTAAATTTTTCGATAAGGAGACGTACGATTACGGCACGCTCAGAGGGGGAGGGAAGGGTATGCGCCAACATGAGGATCGAGACGTAACGATTCAAAAATTTCCAATTTTGCGAAGAAAAACTGTCTTAAATAAAATGAAGTTTTTGAAAAAAAATTAAAATTTTTTTTTATAAGAGGCACTATTATAGTTGTGTAGTGTTTTTCTGAAGAAGACGAGCCGAAACTTGTATAATTTGTACAGCAACAAATTAAACTATTTGCGCCAATAACGTGGTTTCTTTAGTGAAGCCTCTCATGCTTGTTTCAAACTCAAAATGGAAGACACTTTAGAATAAATTCCCATTACTAAATACAGGGTGTTTCGAAATTGACCGGAATAGGAATTGATGCAATTCCAAAATATTGAGCCGGCCCCTCCGAAAAATAGTAAAGAGCCAATTGATCACGCGTTTTGGCCGTGGTTGCATACTTGAACTAGGGCAGCATGAGAAAGTGTTGACGAAGGGATGCATTTGTTTTGAGTTTGGTTTGATTGAATCGACATATTGCCTAGTAATTTTACAATTTGCAGATTCTGTTACATCACAGTTTCTAAAACTACTAAAAATGATTGGTAACTACGAAAATGGAATTTTTGTGTTTGGATTTCGATTTAAATAATTTGGTGTGTTTCAAATTCGAGCTGGATGTTTGAAAATTGGAAGGAGCTAAACGTTTTGCGATAGAAATGTACAGTTTGTCGAAATGTGCATGTGTTGGGACCAAATAGTTCTATAGTAGGGTAGAGACTGAACCTACCATCCGCACCATCTACCAACACGGAGACAATTTAGGGTGTCATGTGGGGATCGATGGCCGAGTGGTTTGGATCGCAGGCCATAACGCTAGCAGTCCGCGCGCTGTAATGAGTGCGGGCTCAATTCCCGCCTTTGCCCTGGATGTACTTCCTTTCTCTGTCAGTAAAAAATCCTTCTGTGGCTGTCAAAATATAAAAATTGTTTTAAATACCCCAATATTGAATGCATTTCGTTTGGGTTATTATAATTTGTTTTCAGTAAAAAAATTCGTTTCATTATCTTAATTATTTATAGATCGGGATAGTTTTTTTTATGTGCAACTCATTTAACATTATGGGACCTAAACTTTGCGCGTCTCTAACTCCTCTAATAATGCTTAAAAACTTACAAAATTTAGTATTTCGTATTAACATAGGTCAGAGATTTGAACTATGGCTTCAAAAAGGGGTGTTGCTATTGGAAATTTTAAAGTTAGTAACATTTTTAATATGAAGATGGCCCCTTATGCAAATTTTGTGTCATGCAATTAACTTAGAATGTTAATTGTTCACAATCTCAAAAAGGTCCGATTCTATAGGGTGACTAACGGAGGAAATAACCTCAAGTGGGTGCTTTTTTATTTCCACAGCTGCACCTACCCTACCCTAGTTTGTAATTGGCTAATTCCGCGTAACTGTAGTGTAAGTCACGATTTAAGAGGAGATCATAAGATTTTTTAATTAAAAAAATAAATCAATTTAAATCAAGTGCATTACATTATTTAGTTATAATGGGTGTAGATCAACTATTCCACATTTTTTTTTTTTTTCATTTAATGTTAAAAGTTGTAGTGATAATCACTTTTTACAATCGTCGAATCACATTACAGGCAGGATAATTTTGCAATTCCCCTCTTCAACTATCTAGCTATAAAAAAAGGCAACTAGTCTATTACATTTTTTATTAAAAAAAGAAACCCAAAAAATAAGAGTTAGGAAAATTTATTGATATTTCATAGTAAAAAAAATCATTGAAACGAGTCTGGTTATTGGCTTTCAATTCAATAATTAGAAACAGGTAATTATCTGGTTGGAGAAGTCCAGGAACATTTTTTTTTTTGACCAGCTGCCGGGTAGCTTCTGTTAGCGACGTTAATTCAACCTAACCTTGTAATTTTACGACCTCAAACTAAGATTTTTACTTTTTCGAAAATGAAGAGGAGTTAGTTTATTTCCATCGTAACGAACTGGTTTTAGAAACAGTATGTTCTTCTACTTCACATCAGCCTCTATCGATTAACATTTTCCATCGTTATCGCCGCAGCCAAAGTGTTAAAGCTACAGACCACCCCGAATAGCGAGCGTTATTTTATAACCACCCATGTGCATACCTACCCAGCATAAATAAGCAAAATACAATAATTGTTATGTATAGACTGTCAACATCAAGTTTTTTTTAACAATAATGCAACAACCTATCCCCAAAATGAACAGCCTCCTAATTTTTTTTTTTTTTTTTTTGAAAACTAGTTGAACCTGTAATTTTTATCAGATGTAAATTCAACCAAACCAAACTAAAAGTTCTACATTCTTGTGTAGCACAAGTGCAAGATTTCATGCAAGACCGAAAGGGCGGCCAATTAGTTAGCCGTTTTTCATTGGCGGGGGCCGGGTAAATATTTAGGAATTGCGTCCTATACAATTCCGGTCAATTTTGGAACACCCTGTATCTGCGATTTTTATCGAGCATTTAGAGTAAAGTTGAAACAACCAATAAAATCACGATGGACAAAAAAGGAAAACTGGAAACTTATATAATCTAAAACAACCAAATTGCAATTTTCTTTGAAAATAATTCGGCAATCTAGATTTGAAGGATGCTACCTCGAATAATTAGCTATCTTCTATTAGTTAGGGAAAATTTAATCTAATTGAAACTAATAAGGTTTAATGCTGTTGTTGTGATCATGGATATCCTATGGAAGAATGTTACCAGAGCGTCCGGAGAGGATGGACATCTTTTTACACAAATTAAGACCAACATGTAGACAATTAACATTGTATTGAACGCTGAGTACAATGTCGCCCTTAGCGGTTGCGTTGGGTGCCTATTCAGGTGATGGCTCGTCACCTGACTGTGGTTCCAAAATACGATGCCCGTTCTCCAATAGCCCTCGTGTAGCTCTAGTGCGACGATATTTCAAACCTTACCTAACCTAACATTGTATTGACAAGTCAATCATCCATGCGCTTACCAACCGGGATTCGAATGCGGAAACTATACTGGTTGGGATTTATACAGGATATTCGGTATGCCGAGTATGCAGCGATAAAGGTTTAATAAATTACAGGAATAAGAAAATGATGCACATAAAGAAGACAGAACAGATCAGTCGGTTAAGGCATTTTTTTGCCTTAAATGTGAAAGGTCCCAGGTTCGGTCCGGGCATCGCCAAATCAACCGCCGACCTATAAATCGTCCGTGAAGAAAAATGTCCGACGAATAATACCCCTTGCATTGGGAATGCACGCTAAATATTCTTATTAGTCCCAACACTGCGTACGATGGCTCCTTGAACAGTTGCATTGGGTGCATACCCTGATGTCGACTCGTTACTTGACCGCGGTTGTAAACTACGACGCCCGTCGCCAATAGTCATCATATAGCTCTAGTGCGAAGATATTTCAAACTAACTTTACTTAACTATATTAGAGGGGCTGGGGAGCCCAGTCGGTTGAGCACACGCTTAGCATACGGAAGGTCCCAGGTTCGGGTCCGGGCATCGCCAAAAAGTAGCTGCCGACCGATAAACGGCCCGTGCAGCAAAAAATGTCCGACGAATAATACCCCGTGTAAGGGAGCGCACGTTAAATATCCTTCAAAGTCCTAACGCTGCGTACGATGTCGCCCTTAATGGTTGCGTTGGGTGCCTACTCAGGTGCTGGCTCGTCACCTGACTGTGGCTCTAAAATACGACGCCCGTCGCCAATAGCACTCGTGTAGTTCTAGTGCGACGATCATTCAAACCTAAAACTAAACTATATTAGAACACAACGGACGGAACACAACAAGACCTCGCATTGAGAGTGGAACCGAATCATCAATTAAAATCGCGGAAGTTCAAAAATGAAAAACTGAAAAAAGCTACCTAATATAAAACACGCCAATACTGCTACCTAATGCCAAAACAGATTTAAAACGTTATGCAAAAATCCTTTTTGAAAGAAATGGTAAATTATACAACAAAAACTTCAAGAAGTACATGTTTTTCGGATTTTAACTTAAATTAATATTTCAACAAAAATATATAAGTCCAAATTTGTGCAATTGTTCACACTTTGTAATGCCTTTTTTCTAAACTTCAAGTCCTCAAAGCATATTTCAAACTCTTTCAAATAAATCATTTGGAAGAAATTAAAAAAGATTTTTTTTACTAATTAAGAATTAGAATCCAATAGAATGAATCAATGCCACTTAATTTTTTTTAAGCTTTTAAACTGGACGCTATAGTAAAAAATCCATTTGTATTTTCGAAATCGGCGTCCAAAAACACACAATGAATTGAAACTTTAGCTTACGGAGCAGAAGTTAAAATTCGCAGACTCTTGAAATTGAACTACACGTACCTTATCTTATCTGAGTTTCAGCACCTTTAACTAAAAGGGGAGGAGCTAACTTTAGGGGGAGGAGCTAACCCAGGGGGCGCTACTTCCTGGATAAGACTGGATATTGAAAATTTCATAATTTCGCTGCCACTTTTCTACCCTAAAAATGCAAATAATTGCGAACTTTTTTTTTTCAAAATTAATGAAATTAAAAGTTGTACGTCCCTATAATCGCGGTTTTTCAAATTTCGTCCTAGTTCATATTGTAAAACTGTTTATTAATAATCAAAAAATTATTTTTATGAATTTCAAAAAATGGGATTATACGGACCTGCAAATCAGCTGCATGCATCATATAAAAAAAACCGCTTGTAAAAATATTAATTAGAGCCGGAGAAATGTGGCAGACTTTTTATTTTTTTCCCATAGGATTAACACAGAGAGAAGCCTTCACTTGAGAAGCCGATTCTCGGTACTATTCCCCCTTAAAGATGAAACCTCGCGGTATAGCAGAGAAGGTTCGTTGTGAAAAGTTATATTTAAAAAAAAAACGTCAGGAGAGTGTGGCCAGTTGTTTGTAAACGAATATAAAGGGGTCAAAGTGACATAAAATGTTATGCAACGATTAGTTACAAAAAGGTGCCAGACTAATCTGCTTTGAACAAGTCCAAAAACCTTCCTAAATATCTCCGAACACCAGAAAATGTTAATGCAGATAACCGTAAAGTCTTGTAAATTCTTAATATAAAAACTACTTAGTAAAATAAATAACGCATATTATTTTGGTTTATTATATAACTGACACCAGCATTTGCTATTTTTTTTAGACATTTGGACCTTTAGCTTTTTAAATGTAAAAATGTTAGAGAACTGTTTATTTTTGAGAGTTTAGAGATTTTGACATTTAAATTTTGAAACCCTGGCATACCCTCCCGATGAATATTATAATTTGAATAATAAACGATAGCTAACAAAGTATACAAATCCCAAATTTCAAGTGTATACCGAAACATAGCATTTTCATTGTTCAGTTCATTTGTGAAAAAGTGTGTGTTCAGTTCATTTGTTCTCGAACTCAACGTCTAAAATTACATAGGAATTTTTATGTTTGTCCTCACAGATCATTTCACTGAACCATCGCAGGTTAGCGTTGTCTATTAGTCAGTAAAATAATAAATATTTAGTTTTAATAACTAAAATATATTATTTTATTAAATTATTCAAACTATCAATGAAACCTATTATTTTACATAAATTATTAATAAATTTGAATTAATAAAAATATTTTTAATTTAACAGCTATGACCTGACTCGTTTTTTGAAAATGAGTGTTTCATTTCGAAAATAGTTTAGTACAGAAATTCGTTCTAACAGACGACATCTAAATGTGTTCAAAACATCTTGGCGTTCATCACAGCAGAGAATTTTCCATTAATATTGTACAGTTTTTGAAAATCTTATTGCATCACGAGGTCTTACACTTATAACTGAAAAGCGGAAGCTTTTATAAGTGCGATGTCCGTCCATCTGTCTGTGCGTCCACACACCACTTTAATAGACAAAACTGCAAATGATACAGGTAAGTATAAAATGTCAAAAAATTCAGCGCATCGACACCAAAAGACATTAAAAATCCAATTTTAAAAAAGTCGAGTGTTTCATTATTTAAAAAATATAACTTAACACTTTCACTACCCACGACGGCCGTCCGACTAAGGATCCGATAATGATATTCCCATCACATATTACGAGGAAACAAAAATCCTTTCTAGCGAAAGGGTTAAAATAGCTTCGTTTAGTTATATTTCGAAAGTGGTAGATAGTTTCAACGTGGTATGTTGTTAGGAAATATTTTACTTCTTTTTAAATGTGAATAATAAAATTTATTTATTTTTCGAAATACAAATTTTGTAATTAATAAGCAATAAAGTTTTAATTTATCGATGAAAAATAGTGTAATATAATAACTAACTGCTGGGTTTGGCCGTTTTTTTTAGACGCATAGGAAATTTTGTGAGGTAGCAGTTCTAGGTGGCAGCCTGGTACAAACTTACTTGTTTTGTAGTGTGAATAATATCTAAGTTTGAATTATTTTGTGAAAATCAATAAGTTTGCATGAGTATTTTTGTGCAATTTTTTTTTAACAATAAACGAATAAAGATTATAGTATAAAAATACAGTATTATATATAAAAAAAAATACTGTCATTTGACAACTTCATAATATGTATTTATAAATATAAGTTGATTAAATACTAACAAAAATAATTGTTCGCGTTATTGAAAAAAAAAAACACATAAGAATAATTTTACTACTGAAAATTTAAATGAGAAAGATAATTTTGTAATTAAAATGATTTTTTTACCATTCTTTTACTACTTTTATCCCAAAAAATAACCATGTTTTTTTATTCAATTGTGGCATTCAATTTAATTAGAAATAAAACTTAGAAATAATTTCGAATCGTAAACAAATTAAAAACAAATATCAAGAGTTTGCACTTATAGATTATTTGCTTTTAACCACCGCTTTTAATTAACCAAATAATAAAAAGTGTAAAAGAACAAAAATTAATGAAAGTTAAATCCTTAACTGACGCAAAAACGTTTGTTTGGGGAATATTTGCTATAAGAATAAAATTACATAATATTTATTAATTATGTGAAGCTTACATTTAATTGGAATAACCATCAAAAATAATTATAAAACAAAGAAATCATTGATATACATTTTCCAATAGAGATAGACAATAAAAAATAAATGAATAAATAACAAAACTTCTAGAGGAACTCTAATTTGTTTTTATATGATTAATCATTTTGTTCCCCGTTTGTAAATACCATAAACATCCTTATCTATAATAATAAAAATGACGGTTGTTTAAGGTAATCGCACTAGTGCTGCATATTAGGGTTTTATGTCTTCATTGTTAGTCAAATAATTTGCCAAACTCGCCAAGTTACTACAAAAAAGAACCAAATGAGCCCAAAAAAATTCAAATAAACTATAAAAAAATTAAATTCTAAACTGGCTGGTTGTACGAAGGTCATCGCACTAGAGCTGATTGAGGGTGTTTGTAGCTGTATCTTTTCCTCGCCAAATAAGCAAAACCGAGACAAATGAGCTAAAAGGATTTTTTTGTTAAATTACGATGTCATTTATCCGTGAATTTTATAGCATATATATAATTTTGAATGTTAAGGTAATATAAGTAACGGGATTTTATACTCGAGCGGGAACAATAAACATAAGCTTATTGTCCTATAACGAATTTAATAGTACGTATACTAGGATCGATTTGATTTTTTAGTCCGTGCGAAGAACTAGTATTTGTTTGCTAGTAACCAAATAAAAACTTTAACTACACATTTTCAAAATATATTTTACGGTTCCCTTAATTTTACCCGCATAAATTATTCAGGACTATTGTCTTCATTTGTCGTATATTTTATGAATGTAAACAAACTTAAAATTACAAAAACAAACAAGGGTCTTATATTTTAGCTTCTGGGAAAAAATGGCTTAAAATTTATTTTTTATTTCTCAATCATTCTCCCAATTTTCAAAAGTAACTGAAATATGTGATATTTGCCTATTTCCATCCTTTTTTATTCGACTTTTCTTAATTAAAATGTGTCCAAAGCTGAGCATATTTCTTCATTCAACAAAACCTTAGAAAAACCCAGAATATTAGGTTTAATCAGGATCAACGTCACGTATAAGACCTATACATTGGTTATCGGACAAAAGGCGTTTCAATTCCATATTCAAACGACAATGTAGTCTTCATCTAGCTATACATCAGCACAACTATACAACGCCATTTCCAGTGGGCATTCATTCTAACATTATATAGTATCCACAATGGTGACTTTCGACTTAATTGGAAAGGGTTGCGAACCGAGACAAAACGGACAAGGTCCTAGTTATGCCCATTTCTACTAATGAAGAGTCGTCCCATAGACGAATGCCATGCGCATCATCGTAATTATTACGCAAATGGGACGACCTGGATGGGACTTATACGGTTATTACTTAGGGGGCAGTTGCTATTTCGTCGACATTAGTCGCGCAAGGAGTAATGATTGGTTATCAGACAAAAGATGACTCATCCCTATCGTAAAACGACAATGCAGTCCTCATCATATAATATTAGCATCTTACAATATTATACAACGCCATTTACAGTGGACATTCATTTTAAAATGATATATATAGTACCCACAATGGTGACTTTCGACTTAATTGGAAGACGTTGTGACCACATTCAAAACGGACTAGGGCCTAGTTCTGCTCATTTCTACTAATGACGAGTCGCCCTATAGACGAATGCCATGCGCATCATCGTAATTATTACGCAAATGAGACGACCTGGATGGGACTTATTCGGTTATTACTTAGGGGGCAGTTGCTATTTTGTCGACATTAGTCGCGCAAGAAGTACAGATTGGTTATCAGACAAAAGATGGCCGATCCCAATAGTAAAACAACAATGCAGTCCTCATCATGTAATATTTCATCTTACAATATTATACAACGCCATTTACAGTGGGCATTCGTTTTAAAATGATATAATATCCACAATGGTGACTTTCGACTTAATTGGAAGGCGTTGTGACCATATTCAAAACGGACTAGGACCTAGCTCTACTCATTTCTACTAATGAAGAGTCGTCCCATAGACGAATGCCATGCGCATCATCGTAATTATTACGCAAATGAGACGACCTGGATGCGACTTATACGGTTATTACTTAGGGGACAGTTGCTATTTCGTCGACATTAGTCGCGCAAGAAGTACTGATTAGTTATCAGACAAAAGATGGCTCATCCCAATAGTAAAACGACAATGCAGTCCTCATCATATAATATTAGCATCTTACAATATTATACAGCGCCATTTACAGTGGACATTCATTTTAAAATGATATATATAGTACCCACAATGGTGACTTTCGACTTAATTGGAAGGCATAGCGACCCTTGACAAAACGGACCTGGACCTAGTTCTACTCATTTCTACTAATGAAGTGTCGTCCCATAGACGAATGTCTTGTGCATCATCGTAATTATTACGCAAATGGGTCGACTAGGATGGGATTTACTTGGTTATTATTTAGAGGACAGTTGCTATTTGGCATTGTTTTACCACCCCCTGAGAAAAACGAGTTTCATCAAACACTTTCGTCTTCTTTAGACTATATAACGGGGGAAATTAGCCCTTCCTATAGCAGTCTAAAAGTAGGAACATCGTGTTTTGTTTGCCTAATTTATAAAGGTATGATTTAAGCTGCCACAGTTAATAATAGGTCTTCGTACCATAAATTGAAAAAAAAAAGCTTAAAAAATAGTACATTTGTATATGTATCGTTTTCAAAATCACGTTTTCGTTTCGCTTAGCAAAGATGAAATGTCTGCTGTTATTGAAGGGTGTCTGTGAAAATATAATTTGTTTTTCCAAAATTTGGATGTCGCAATATTAATGTAGGTAAAGTAGATTTGGGACTAACTACTTACCACTTAAGATGAAGCAGGTCGAATCATAAAGCGCTAACGGTTACATTATTCGCATCTTGCTTTCTAGAAATATAAAAACAAGTGCCTGCAAACTCCTTACTATACTTGCAAAAAGCAATTTTAAAAATACTATTCTTAATTTAATAATAAAAAGCAAAAATTACACAGAACTGTTATTGGTAGCATACAATAAATTAAATTCTTTTTTAAAAAAAGTATCGAAAGGGATAAAATTTTAAAAATTCAATTTTTAGGATGACTAAAACGATGATGAAAACAGCGAAGGTATACTTCCTGTACTCGTACACATTAGGCCTGTTTACATGAGCCATCGAATCCATGGATTGAAGAGCAAACTTAGCAATTTTTTCCTCCGTTGGATTTTCTCCCAGGCAGAACCGGAAATACAGGGTTCATTGGGGGGGTTTCGCCTACAATGAAGGAGGGTTTGATGTATCATATCATGGATTCGGCAACAGACTATCATTTGGGTTGGAAATCCTTCTCAACCACTTTTTCCCCTAATAAGGATTTTGGCATTCCATGGATTCGATGGCTCATGTACACTCTTAAAACGAACGAGCGATTTTAACTCAGTCTGATTAATTTTCGCTCATAAAGTCTGGAAAATGCACTTCTCCTTTTGGAGTGGATCCTTTGTGTGTTAAAACTCCGACAAGATCACTCCAAACGAGTGGTTTTAACTCAGTCTGAGTTAATATTCATTCCTTTCCAGTGCCGAAAATGCACTTCTCCAACTGGAGTGGATTTCACTCTTTTGTTTTAAGAGTGTAAACGCGCCTATTAAGAATTGAGGTTCTCTATTCTTTGACATCCTCACCACAAGGTACTCCCATTTGAAGATATAGTGTACATTTGGATATATAGCAGCAGCGGGGCACGGTATTATTATCTAAGGGACTTGAATTATTGCGAAAAGGGACGTCGTATATATGTGTTGTATTGTACTGTCCTTTTAAGCAGGATGTTAGAGCAGCTTGGTTGGGTTTCACCCAATGTCCTTTTGTCGATTAATAGAATGCGAAATCAAAAGGCAAGATACCAAACCTGCGTTAACAGTGAAATATACTGTAAAAAATAAGAGTACCAACGTTACATACTCATGGTGTTTTGCGTACAGTATAGTAGGGACGCCTTTAAAATATGAGTTGGTATTAAATTTGTATATTAATTTATTAAAGTATTCAAGTTATTTTATTTCCGAATAATTTCACTTTGTAATCGTGTATGCTTATAACAATATCTTAAGGGGCCCGTATGACCGAGTTGTTTGGACCATTAAGCCATCAGTCTGCTCGCTGTAAAGGGTGCGAGTTCGATTCCCGCCTTCACCCTTGTTTGGGTGTTTTTTTCCTTTTTCTGTGATAGTAAAAATTCTTTCTGTGTCTGTCTTAATTGACGAAGGCTTATATAAACGGGTCTCTGATCAAGCACACATGCCGGAATATATATGTACCTACCCCTACTCCTACCAATGCCTAAGGCACCAAGAAAACTTATTCTCAACCAAACAATCATTGTGAATATTTATTACAATTAATATTAATGCGCACTGTGATAAAACTGTAATTTGCATAATGCGAATTGTGTAGTAATTCTCTGATATTTATAAATCTAACCACTTACGCCCCAAAACATTCAAAAAAATATAAGCGGCTCACTGAGCAAGCACACAAGTCGGAATATATATGTAAAATACCCTACCCTACCCTACCCTACATTCAAAAATTAAAAGTCCCAAGTCAATTCTAGCAATAAAAGCATTAATTTGATTTAATATTCGATCGTCGTTTCAAACATCCTCCTTTTAAGAATTAAATGCAAAATACTCAGCTTTTTAAATTAAATAAATGTCGCAGTTTCTAATGTCTGCTTTTGTTTTAAGAAAATAAGAATGTGTTGTGGAATTTCGAAAGGTGTCTGGTATTGTTTGAGAGAAAGCATTTAAGTTAATTAGGTGTATTTGGAATAATCAAATTGGTGGAATAATAAACCGAGTTCTGTTTTAACAAGAGTTTGTTGTTATTCTAAGAAATTGTTTGAATTCCTTTGTTGAATGAAAGAGATACAATATTCTGTTAACGGATGATTTGTGTCGTATTGTGAAACGAAAACAAAAGTAAATTGTATTTGCAGACGAGACGTTAATTTCAAATTAACTCTTTTTTTTTAACTTTAATAAAAAAAGCTCCTGAATGTGTTGCACCAAAATAATGTCCCCTCACCCACTAAAGTAGTCAATTAGTATGATATCTTTTGATCCATACCATTGATCGTGTCATATTAAATGTTAGCATTATTCACACTAAAAAGTTTACATTAGACTAATTGTTAAAGTTGCAGGTAATAAATCAGTAATAAAATAACTTCAGTTAATGTATGATAATAGCCGCCCCGGGAGGGCGCAATCACTGTCATTTGTCATTTGTCATGTATGATAATATGTTACTACTTTCTTTTTAGAGCTGAGAATCAAATATAGGACTAGGTCAGAATGTTAAGCTAAGAGCATAATTCCAGAAAAAATTGCTGTAGATGTTTTTAAACGTCTAGGGAATTACCTACAAAGCAAGGTAGGTGCATTAACTTTCGTTGGCACAAGGCCTAGAGCCCCGTAAGGGTGGAAGTCTGACTTCTGATCCGATGAAGAACCATATCCTCAATTTAATCGGCACATCGTTGGAGGGGAGATACATTTTTCTATAAACAACCCTCTATCCGACCATAGGACTTTTCGACCCAAATATTTGAGCAAGTTCTTCGCAAATATTTAAATGTCACCCACAAATCTATGCCTTTAGAGGAATTCAACCCGGGCTAATCGTTTGACTAGCCTGGGTCAAAATCACCATACCGGTAGGGTGTCGAACTAACGTATTGCATAGCAAATATCAAAGAAACACTTCCGTATCCTACCAAAACAGGGTTAGGTTCAATTATCGTCACACGAGGTATAAGACGGCTATTTGTGACTAGCATCGTATTTTAGAACCACTGTCAAGTGACGCGCAAACATCTGAGTAAGGCACCCAACTCGTTTTTAAAGAACGACGTGTCGGGTATTTAGAGCACGTGAATCCCTCTATACGGGGTATTATTCGTATGAATTTTACGGTCGAAATTTATTTTTGGCTACGCTCGAACCTGGGACCTTTCGAATGGCCTTAAAAAACTGAGCTTCCCCCTCCACACCCAAACAACGATAGTGACAGAACAATATTGTCAAAAATCGGACCTACAAATGGAAGACAAGCATTCACCTCTCTCCCCTGTGTTTATGCAAATCACCTATGTATCGGCATGGGCCATTAAATGCACCTCCTGACCGCTGCCACTTTGCATGTACATGGAAACCTTTTGCTTAAAGCTCAAGGTTGATTCTTAACAAACCTAGAATGTACTAAACCGCAAAAATATGAATGTCTTCCTTTTCCACCAAAAAACTGTTACTAAATCTATAATTTTGTTAGAAATCGGACCTATATGAAAGTCTACCTTTTTCAACAGAACACTGATACTAAAACAATAATTGCCGCCCCGGTGGCACACTCGTTAGGATTCTAGCCTTCTGAACTGCTGGGGTCATGTTCGAAATCCCGGTCAGGCATGGATGTTTGTGACTGTCAATAAATGTTGTTATTGGTCTATGTGTTTGTGTCATCTCTTTCTTTGTGTGTCTCTTGTGCTTGTGTCATTTCTGGGGCTTAGTACAATAGACTTAAAGTCGCAGTGCTTGGCGATCATGCCCTCCACCAAGAAAGCCATAAAGTCATAAAACAATAATTTTGTTAGAAATCGGATCTACAAATGGAAGACACACATTCACCACTGTCCCCCTGTGTATATGCAAATCATCTGTGTATCGGCATGGGCCATTAAATGCACCTCCTGACCGCTGTCACGCTAGCTTCCCATTAAAAGTGCTTGAGGACGTGATTGATGGGCGCTGGTCCTCTGGTCTTGTACTTGAAACTCGACGCTGGGAAGGGCGGTCATTTTTTATCGCCTCCCTTGTTTAGCGTGTATGGAAAATGCATGGTCCTAATGAATGGATTGTTTTCGTGTCCCGAATGGCTGATGGCCGACTTTTCAATTAGGGTTTCAGTAAACATTGGGTTGAGTTTAGGTAGCATTAAGGTGGCTTTGTGATGTTTTTTTTGAAAAAATTGGAAATGTATGAAACAATAGAGCGTTTTTTTAAATAGACTGTATTGCGTAATAATATCATAGGTAATTCAGAAATTTAAATTTGACTTGATTTCTTATAACAATCCCACAAATACAACTTTTTGTAAGAAAACTTTTTTTAGATATCGCGATTGGAAAAGAAATATATATTTGTGTCTGGTGGTATATACGGTAATATATAATATAACATTGTGCAAATAGGATTTTCTCAAAATAAATTTGAAAAAATTGTATCGACTTTTTATGGTAATAGAAAGATATCATTTATATGTATATTTAATCCTTGCACAATGGGTAGATATTACACAAAAACAATAAATTTCGTTTTTTTTTCTATTTGATAACGCAATATATTTATTGTAAATCATTTTAACTAACTAAAACTCTTTCATATACTTCTTTCTACACTACAAAAAACATGTTTTGTAACTCTTTTAACTAAAGAAAAAATATAACGATCCTCCAATTTTTTAACAAAATTAATTGATTGCTTTCTGATACCACTCCGACAGTGTGCTATAGCCAGGCATGGGAAGATGCTCACAAGCGACACCATCTAAGCCGCTTGTGGTCCATAAGTCTTTTTAATCTTATTGATAGGAAGCAGAAGGGGGGGGGGGGGTAAAATAAAGAAATGCTTTTTCACGTGAATTATTTATTCAATTTTTTAACGATATTAGAGTGTGCGTTTGGTATGTAAGAATCATTTCTGTGACCAATATTATTAATATCATACATTCTACGAGAGCACAGCATTTCAAGAAGACTCTTGATAGTCATTGGAGAGTTTAAAAAAATTAATAAACTTTTGAACCAACTTTGCAAGGCCTCCAGATAGTTGTTGGTCGACAGTTGTTGCATTAGTACATATTTGTATTTTGCCAATTTTATCTGCAGCACATTTAGTATACAGGGGGGGTTATAAAATAACGCTCCCTATTCGGAGTGGTCTGTAGCTTGAATGAATAATCCAAATGCATCACAAATTGAGACACTTGCTATTCAAGAAGGGGAAAAAAAGAATAGAATCATAAAAAAGACAGAATCCTAAAGAATAATAATAAAAAAGAATAATCATAAAAAACAAACTCGTCTTTTGACCAGAATCTAAATTACGAAGCGTCGTCAATTATGGCCAATTACTGCCAACACAGCTAATTACGCCTCGTAATTTAGAACCCGGGTCAAGAGACGAGTTTCTTTATTACGAAAAAGAATGGAATTATAACACAGAAACTCATCTCTTGACCAAGGTTATAATTACGAGGCATAGCCAATTATGACTAATTACGGCCAACACATCCAATTACGCCTCGTAATTTAGAACCCTGTTCAAGTGACGAGTTTGTTTTTTATGATTCCATTCTTTTTCCCCCATTCTTGATTAGTAAGTGTCTCAAAGTGTTTTGCATTTGGATTATTCATTCAAGCTACAGACCACTCCGAATAGGGAGCATTATTTTATAACCACCCTGTATTGTTACAGCATAAAGTTGCAACCCACATTCCAATTTGTTAGCTCCTTAACGCCTTTCGCAACGCAGGATTTGTGTTTCCGCTTAATAGGCGCGTTTACATGAGCCATCGAATCCATGGATCGAATCCATGAATATGGCGAACTCAGCAATTTTTCCCTCTTGGGGATTTCTCCCAGACAGAAAGGGAATTGCAGGATTCATTGGGAGGTTTGGAAAACTCTCCAATGTAGGAGGGTTTCATGTTCCATACCATGGATTCGGCCACAGACTATCATTTGGGTTAGAAATCCTGCTCGACCTCTTTTTTCCCCTAATGGGGTTTTGGCATTCCATGGATTAGATGGCTAACGCGCCTGATATGTGATAGGAATATCATTATTGAATCCTTAGTTTTACGGCCACCTGGGCCGTTTCAGTGGTAAAAGTGTTAAAAAGATTGGAAACCTGACCAGTAGAAGTAAACATGGACTACCCAACATATTATGAAATCTAACCCAAACCGAAACGCAAGCCCATCACAATCAATCAAAAATAGAAACAAACCAACAAAACCATCAACATTCGATCATCACCAACCAGCCTCCAGCCAGAAAAAAAATGCATACATACACATTTCTACAATGAATTAAGAGCCCTGGGTCCTGTAATTGCGGTAGTTTTGCATAAGAATGGGTAATTTGTCGACGTGTGACAGTAATCGATGTCGGTAGTGGAAAAGTCGGGTTTTGTACCGCGGCGTGACAAATGGTGGCATGCGGCCTGCCCATCGCTCAACTGATGGAAAGGTATTTAACAGACAGGGCTGTATACAAAATTGAAGTTAGTGGACAGTTTGTTGAATATGCTTCTCTTAATCGCAGTGCATTTTTACTTGGTAATTGGTTCGTATTTGGTTAACACATTCGCTGCCACTAAATTATCGATAGAGTCTTCATCGATAGAGGCTGATGAAGTAGAAAAACATCCTGTTTTTTAAAACCTGTTCGTTACAATGGAAATAAACTAACTTTTCCTTTTTGAACAAGTACACATCTTAGTTCGAGATCGAAAAATAGCAAAGGTTAGGTTGAATTAACGTCACTAACTAAAGCTACACGATAGCTACCTAGTCGTAAAAATACAAAAATGTTCCTGGCCTTTTCCAACCGGATAATTCATCATCTGTCACTAATAATTGATTTGAAAGCCAATTACCAGATTTGCTTCAGTGATTAACTTTACGACTAAGAAATAATCATTAAATTTTCCTAATTCTTATTTTTGGGTAGTTTTTGTTTTAAAAAAATAAAACAGACTATTTGCAATTTTTTATAGATATATTGTTGAATAACAAACTGAATCACTCTACGAAATGCGGTACGTCATGTGTCTGGTCGCCCTACACTTGAGACGAAGGATTTAATTTCCTCGTAATTTAAAATAGGATGCCCTCTTTCAAATCACCAAGTATTATTCCAAGCACAGAAGGATCGGTTGCAAAAGTTACAAACGAACTTGAACTCATAAGAACGGTTGGCGAAATGGTACTATGAATTTCATCAGAATGTGCTGTTATCGGTGAATCGGAACCACGCGACTCCTTAAGGAGTCAGTGGCATCCAACGTGTTAAGCATGATTGAAAAGTGTTTAGTTTAGTCTCTAGTTTTCTTCTGCTCCAGGGGCTTGACCAGCTATAATCCAAAGAGTATTTAACGGACCGGGGTGGTTGGTTGGAAGACATATATTTTCAGGCTTGTGTGCTTGGTCAAAGATCCGCTAATAAACCATCGTCAAGTAAGCCAGACACAGCACACAGACACAACGCACTCACATAAGTGACAGATGCTGCCATCTACCGCGCGCCACTTCCACAATCAATCGATTCTGGATATATATTTTCATCCTACCGTAAGGAGCTTAAACACTGCTAATTACGCCTGCTAGAAACCTGGTCAAGTGACGGGGTCGTCAGCTGACAGGGCACTCAAAGAAACTTCGAGTGACAACGCACGGTAACGTGTCGTAGGAACTCTGGACTCCACAGATTTAACGAGCACGTCGGACAGTATGTTTACACATTGAAAGCTAGCGGACACAGTTCATTGAACTCACTTATTTAATTCATAGCGTATATTTGCTTGTTATTTGGTACTTGTTTGGTGCATTTTGAGCATGATCGAAAGGTATTTAGTGAATATGACTATTTTTCCGTCGCAGTGTATGATTAGGTAAATTTCTGTTTGTTTAAAATGCAGCAAAATGTTTGTTATTTTTTTAATGATCCTGGCTAGATATTTCTAGCTTATTTTTACGGAATTGCAATCTTTCTCCCCCCTACAAATTTGTTTTTACACAGTCAATGCACGCTCTATACCACACTGTGATAATTCACGAACCCTTTTGGTACAACTCTAGTCTTAGTTTATGAACGACTTTACAAATGCGTCATTTGCTGTTGCAGCATAAAATTAAATGTTAAAACCTAAATTTTTTATTTAAGTTTAATTAATATTATGAGGTATCCTTTGGCCATCTACTAGTAGCATAAATAAAATTAATGCATCATATTAGTACATTGTTGGGAGTACAATTTGGTTTCAATTAGTTGGGGGAAAAAACTACCATCTAACGTTGAATTAGATTTTCGAATACATGACTCCAGAGGAAATGTCACTTTTCCTTGCTTCAAGTTCGGTTTAGACATGACGGACATTTCGCGACAGGGCATTGAAGCATATCTCATCCAAAAGTGATAAAATATTCTCTTTCATCGTTTTATAGCATGAAGCTAAGCCATATCCTAACTCTGTAAGTGATTAGTGAAAGGGTTTGTGCGTTAGAAGGTGTTAAACACTGCATTTTGTAATTTTCCTTATGGTTTAAAGGAATTCAAAGAATACTTTTGCATTATAAGCTATGTTTAATGAAAATTTAACTATGAATTTTCATTTTAATAAACAAAACTTTAGTTTTTATTGCATATTTTGCCCACCTAATTAAAATTTAATGCAGGCAAACAACAATAAATTCTCATTTAAACGTAAGAAAATTTACTTAAAAATCAAATTTGGTGTGTGGGAAAATTAAATGAGCATAAATGCTGTTGTCCAACTTTGTCTTTCAGACTTTTAAATCTTGTTGGAAATATTTTTCAGCAGGGATGGGGAGTTCTGTCGGTTAGGCACTCGCCTAGCATGCGAAATGTTTCAGGTTTGTTTTCGGGCATCGCTAAAATAACTGCCGACCTAATAAACGGCCCATACAGCCCAAAATGTCTGACGAATAGTACCCCGTGTAAGAGAGTACACGTTAAATATCCTTCAAAGTCCTAACGCTGCGTAAGATGTCGCCCTTAACGGTTGCTTTGGGTGTCTATTCAGGTGTTCGCTCGTCACTTGAATGTGGTTCTAAAATCCGACGCCCGTCGCCAATAGACCTCTGTAGCTCTAGTGCGACGATAGCTCAAACCTAATATAACCTAATATTTTTAAGTGATATTTCTTATTTCAAAATTACATGTTTGTTACTTACTACGCACATAAAATGATATTTGTATAAAACTTCAAGCGACTAATGAAATGTTCTGTAAAATCTGAAAGAGTCTAAACATGTATTGTTTTTACAAAAAAAAAAACTACATTTCTTCTCTTTTTTAGCTTCCACACTACGTTTATAACGTAAAAAGTGGAAGGTATTATAATCGTGCAGTCCCTCCGTCCGTCTGTATGTCCGTCTGTCACACACTTTCACATAACGCACAAAAAGTCTCACAAACAAGTGAGATACGTCATTTTGAAGCAAAAAATCAGTTTAGGATACATTCCAAATTTCATTAAAATTTTTTAATTCGAAGTTTATTTAATATTTAACTAAACATTTTATCTACATTGAAATAACATGCAAATTCCATTTTTATTCAATACTAGCAAATTTATACCCGTACTTCGCACGGATTAAAAAAAATTCAAATCGATCCAAGTATGTGTACCATATAACCTGTTTTAACCCTTTCGCTACGAAGGATATTTGCTACCTCGTAGTATTTGATAGGAATAACATTATCGAATCCTTAGTTGTTCGGGCGTTTTGGGGCGCTTCAGTAAGGAAAGGAATAAAATCATAAACTTAAGGTATTCTTCCCGCTCGTTTTCGAGTATGAAATCCCGTTTCATTGTTTTAAAATTCCAAAATCGAAAATACGGTGTAAAATGCACTCATAAATGGCATCACAATTCCCCCATAAATAAATATCGTCACCTGACTGTGGTTCTAAAACACGACGCCCGTCGCCAATAGCCCTCGTGCAGCTCTAGAGCGACGTTAATTCAAACAAAAAAAAAACATAAATAAATAAAACCTTTTAACTCTTTTGGCGCGTTTTGGGAAATAATTTAGCGAGAAAATAGATATAGCTACAAAAACACCATTATACAGCTCTAACAGTAATAGCTTAGTAAACAGTTTACAAACTTAGTTTAAACGAAGTAATAGCTTAACAAACATTTTGCCCATTTGGCGAGTTTTAATTAATAATTTGGCGAGATTGGTAACATATTTGGCGAAACAATAAAGACATAAAACGCTTATACGCAGCTCTAGTGCAATTTCGTTATTAACCATCGCATTTCTGTAATTGCTTAGCTATACAATTATTGCTGCACATTTACAATCAACAAAACCATCAATGAAGAAATCATCAACTAAACCCACAATATATCCTCGTATGAAAACTGGTAAGAAATACATCACTTGAAACATATCAATTATTTTCAAATGATGAATGTAGTTTCTGAAAGTAATCGCAACACAAAAATAAACATTTTAAACTTCATTTTTATTATTATAGATTTAAATATCAAGTTAAAAATTATAAGTTGCCTTGATATAAATTAAAGAGTAATATAAAATAAAAGTTTAATACTTAAAATGATAGTAAACTAAATCTTTAAAATGAAAATATTTGTAAGTTTTTAAGAATAAAGTATTTTCCTTTTTATATTTTAACTATTTTCGAAAAGTTTATTTTAATTTCTTCTGCTGAATGGCAACTCGAAAGAAAAATTTTCATCGGATTTGAGCCAAAGTGGTGTAGTTTTTTCAGAAAATTCGATTTTTCTCTAAAAGTAGAACATTTCGAGCTCTGAAAGTTCTTATTTTGTTACTCAAGTATTAACTACGCATTTGTGCCAAGTTACGAGTCAAACAAATGTCTAGTTTGTGAGTTTCGGAGAGACATACACACACACACATACACACAAAACTTCATTTTTATTATTATAGATTTTCACTGTTGCCATGACATCAAACGTACGAGAAACTTTATTTAAAATTAAAATAAAATTCCTGAAAAAATATTTGTTTGTGTAATAATTCAGTTTGGATTGCTGTAATAGCACAATAAAGTTACTTTGAAGGTTCATTGTATATGAATGAAGAAAGATGCATAAAAAATTCTAAATAGCATAAAAAATATGCAAAGTTTCGCTTTTATTTTTACTGCAACATTTACTAATTTATTTTTTGAAATGTAACTTTGAGTCTTCAAAAGGATATTTATTTAAAAAATACATCATTATTCTTCGAACTTCAAAAAAAGAAGCAAACGATAAAGATTAGTTATCAAATCTTCAAAAGAAGATTAAAGATAATTATTATTTTTGGTTTATAAAAGATTGAATTAGAACTAGCAAAAAGTCTGTTTAGTAAATTTCTTTCTGAGGTGCTGTTAGTGTGTTTCTTGTTGAGCGTAAATATTGTGTGGAAGCGGTGTAAGTGCCAGATTCTGTAACAAACCAACTTGTTTCTTTTTCCGTATGAATCTTTTCACTCAACAATTTCTTATTTTTGTATTTTTTTTAATATTTATATTTAGTTTTATTGCTGAATTTGTTATCGAATAACTATAATTAATAAGGATTAACATTCACATTTATGTTTCGTTAACGGGTCAATCGGGTTAATCGGGTTATTCATACAACTTTCTAGCTCCTATCAAAGGCTTGTACTTTTTGAACATGTATTTTTATTGGTTCTTCACATTAAGGTAGTCGAATACCCAAAATTCTAAGATTTTTACTATTACTTTAATCTTTTCCAAATTTGGCATAGTGATTTCAAATATAATGAATAACACTATTTAGGCATTTTTTTTATTTAAATATAATTTATTTATTTTAAACGGTGTTTTTATACTAAAAATAGAGGTTTACGCTAAGAAGTCTACCACATTGAATTTTCATCCTATAAACATTAATTATGTGTTAAATTCTTCGTTTTAAACTGATACATGCAATGACCCTCTAGAGTTACATACAAATTACAAGAAAAGAAGTTATTAAGAAAAATTTTATGAATTAACCACGAAAAAAAAAGATTTTTTTCGATTAACTTACACTTCGACATTTTTTTTAAACTTATATATTTACACCAGATGTTAGAGGTTCATGGCACAGATATATATTGAAATAGCATAGGTAAAAAATTTCAGGCAAATTAATGTAAAACTTTTTATGCTAGAAGTGTTAGCGTTAACCCCTTTTTTTAGTTAAAAAACCCCGTTTAAAATAAATAAATTATATTTAAATAAAAAAAATTGCCCAAAAGCATTGTTCATTATATTTGAAAATACTATGCCAAATTTGGAAAAGATTAAGGTAATAGTAAAAATTTTAGAATTTTGGGTACTCGCCTACCTTAAGCTGAGTACAGTAGCTAGTAGATTCTGTAGAACCGTTTTCACTGCGGTAAAACCCCTTTTACAGAGAAAGTTGCAAAAAGTGAAGGATGCTTAAAGTAATCATTTTCAAGGTGATCCTCAACGTTTCTATCCATTTCCATGAAAAATGCGTTGTAGCTAATGTTTTTAAGTTCTTCTCTTGAAAAAGTATAGTTTGCGAGGTATATTGTGTTAGATGTATAATTGGCGAGTTATATTGTAAAAAATCTAAGATCCGTATGATGTTACGTACTAAGAAAAACAAAATCATGGTTAGTGATTTTATTGCGATAAAATAAAAATGTGTGAGTTACTTTTTGATGAAATTTAAATTAAATTATATTAAAATATTATAATAAAACAGTATTATGTTATTAATATGGAATAAATCAGGCTAATTTTAGGAATTTTAAGATGAAGCATCATATTTTTGAGGTCAATGCTAGATCAAGACTTAGAACATATTAACTAAATATTTTACTTAGAAACTATATAATGAATAAGGAAAGTAGAACATAAAGAGTGGAAAAAATATTGATTTAAATTTACGATACACTTTTCAATGGTATTTCATACCCCTAAACATTTATTATAGTCATGCTTCCAACTAATAATTTAACGCTTATAAAATTTCTTTATGTAATAAGATTCCACTCCCTCCGAAAATAAGAATAAATATTCATATTAAATACGAAGAAAAGTTTCTGAAAGTCAACCAACATTTTAAAAACTGAATTATGATGAATTTTACTTTGATTCTCAAAAACGTGCTTATATTCCTCAAGTGCACGCTACAATGAAATAAAATCGAAATATTTGCCAGAGGCATCATATTTTTTGTACATATTTTTTTTATTTCAAAAGCATCTAAAGAAAAAAAGGGAATTTTTAACACCCAAGTAAGTTTTCAAGAGCTTCGTTCCCCTTAAGGACATAAAAAATAAATCTTGGAGAGAACTGAATTGAAGTAATGTTTCATTCTCACTCAAACTTTCGTTTTTTGGTATTTCAAGCATGGCTATTGTAATTCTTTTTAAAGTAAGCAGTGAAATATATTGAGGAAATTTTAGTTTGGAGGATTATTTCTTTCTGCGGGCTTGTAGAATCGAAAATTAATCAGTCAAGAACGGTTTTTAGAATGTTCGGTTTTTTTTAAAAATGTGATGTGGATATTTATCGTTTGCCTTCTTGTTCAACTTTTGAAAGTACTTTTTTATATTTATTTCTTTTCTATATGGAATGACAGATAACTTTAGGGCAATTTAGAATGATCGTATTCTGAAATGAATAGCTCGATAAGTGCCAGGGTATTAATAATTGTAGGTTGAATCAAGTAAGAAGAAATGAAATGAAGTGGTTTATGTCAATAGTTTAGGAAATATTATAAATAACTATCTAGAAACAGACTATTTATTTACAATGACTGTTAACTGACATGATGAACAATATTCATTAAGAGAGCAAGACCACCGAAGCAAAAGCTAAATAAGTACATATTTAAATGATGAATTACTAATCCTTTAAATATCCTGAGTTCACATAAACATTAAAAAGAGATGACAAAGAACAGGTAAATAGTTGAAGAGAATATCTTATCTAGAGCAAAAATATTAACCCTAGACAAATCATGAAAGAAATAACTTTGATCTTTGCCTTAACATTTGTTTGATGGTTAAATAAAATGGTTTTTCGAAATATTGCAGTAAATTTTCACTGACGTTCCAATATACTGCTTAGAAACTTCTGGCTTCATATAACCTAGCAGTTGTTTGACTTAATGATGTAAATTCTATCTCCCTAATCACACTTCCACACGAGGTCCAACAACACCTAATTTCCATCTCTGCCAGGAACTGCTACAACACAATTCCCGCATTATTAATAGCCCCAATTCCAATCCGAACGATCGAAGTTGCAAAAACGCATATCACTCTATACAATAAAAAAAATACCCACCTTGTTTCGTTTACCTGTCTCTTTACCTCCCCCAACAAAAGTTGCAAAAACAAACAAACATTACTTACTCCTGTTTTGGCAACACAACGAAAAGTACCAAAAAAAAATATCAACGACATTAATAAAGTTGACTGACTATTTAATGGTAAAATTACGGGTTTGGTACGGATTGTAGAATTGGCGAAAAAAAGTGCTACTTTTGGCAGTTTATCTCAGCTTTTTATGAACTAATATTTACTCAGAGACAATTACATTATTTCAAAACTTAATTCATAGTACAATCGGCAATAAATATCAACACCATTGCATAAAGACTATTCCCCTTGATATAAATAAACAGACACAAAATAAATGTTCAATATATGTCTTTTAAAATACTCCAAGATCGTTGCTACAAACCCACGTGACTTGGGTACGATGTTTAATCCCCATAAGCATACCAATAAGCAGTCTACCTTTAATAGAAGTCGTTGAAAAAAAGCACTACCACTTCTGGTGTGGCACGCGATTTGCACATCAGACTGTCGGGCTCCAAACGATATCGGGGGTGCTCCCGGAGAAATATTACTGCGTCCCCTTTAATGAGGGGGAGAGCTTGCATAACGCCACGTGCACCAAGCTTAGGACGCTTTTTTTGTTGTTATTTTTTTAATAACACAGTAGAGATGTTAAAGAAGTTAAAAACGGTTCTTTACCAGTTCTGCCAAGAACAGACGGTACTGTGTTATCGTAGAGGATATCTAACTTAGAAGCTTCGCTTACTAAATTTTGGAAAGCCGCCTGCCTGGCATAATGGATAGCATATTTGAGTCCCTACCATAAGGTCCCGATTTAAAATGTAGGCTGTTAATCGCATGAATGTTCGTCTTTTAAATAAAGTTTTATTGTCTTTGTGTTCTCATTCGTGAAAAGTAGTGAAGAAGTCTAATCTCTTGGGAGGCTCCGGCAATCAAAGTAAGCTACATTGACAGACTTTACCAAAGACAGAAACTGCGAACCTTAGCCAAACGTTATCAAGCTTCCTCCAAGACGTTACAAAAAAAATCACTCGCCAGGGATTGGTTTTGTGTGCATACGTGCCAACTAAGCTTCGCCAATGATAACGTGTTTACATGTAACGTGAGAACACAAAACCAATCACTAGCGAAAGAAAGTACATTTGGTAATATCTTTGAGAAAGAGTGGAGATGTTTGACGAAAGTTCGCATGTCCTGTCCGTCCTTGCTTTACCTAGCAAGCTCACATGTCACCAGTCGCGAAAAGTAATTTTATATTGATTAATAATGGAACATGTCTAGTTTCTCCACCATCAACTCATATACTAAATTCTTCAAAGATCATTTCTTTCAGTTGTTTGTTGAAGCAATATGACTATATAAGTGTAGAAACACCAGAGACATAACATAGAGTGGACTGCGCATTGGCAAACCTAAAGTGTCCTAAACATCTAACTTACACAGTCACATGACTGTGTCGCGTTTGGCTCGCATCTATGGCGAGTTTACCATTTGGCGAGTTTTTCCACAACGACCTGAACACAGAGGCCGACAATCTAATGTTATGATAAAGAAGCTTGGAAAGGGGCAAGGATGAATCGCTAGTATTTTAAGATCCTCTTAATAGATATCAGATTATTTCTTTGATTTTGTGAGTCTATTTAAGATTACTTGAACAATTGAATGTGGACTCTTTATTAAAAATTAATTTAAAAGAACATTAGTAGGTTTATGTAGAGTGTTGCTGCAATATAAGTTGGTTATTGACATGGTGAACATTTTCTGCCGTCTCTATAACTTTCGTTCTAACGGTCCGATTTAAAAAAAAATCAATTTTTTTTTGAAATATTGCTTCTACCTTTATTTCACCTGGAATAAATCAACTTTCTCAAACACATCAATATATTCCAAATTCAGCAAATGTTCCACTTTTTAAATATAAATAACTCAAACACGATTGCAAAAACAGGTTTCGTTTTGACCAAATTGTAAAAAAATATTCTACTTCTAAGCTGTCTAATGTTCAGACCATTAATTTAATTAACTTGGCCCAAAATATTCATTATAATTAGAGTTCTAACAACGTTGATTTAATCATGGATATGATTCTTCAGTATAAAAGAGCTTTTAGAATAAATTCCCTCGATAGAAATTATAGTTTATGAAGAACACACAATTACTAAAAGTATGCAGAACTAAATAAATTTTACCCGTGAAGTGTGACTAATCCTTTTTCATACCCCTCTTTACAATTAGGAATTCACAAGCATTTGGCATCTTGCACAAAACGTTACTAAATTAAGAGTACAACATTCACGATTCATGCTCAGAGATTAAAAGAATGTAATTAAATATTTATTATAAAAGCCAAAAGTGAAAAATACCAACAATGCTCAAAAAATCGTCTGCAAAAACATTAAAAAAAGTTCAAGCTGCCGTGATTGGTAGAAACCCACGTGACTTGGGTATTGATGGTAGTCTCCACTTCGGTTTGCTAGCTGATATTCAGGTCTGGCGACAATTTGGAATAGTTCGTAACGAAACGGTAGCGTTTAGTTGCCGTATGTAGCAACCTTTCCCCTCTTGGCGATTTATGATGTTTAGGACATAATGCTAATCTGCAAGGGATGGCGGTTTTCCAGAAAAAACCGGTTTTCCATTTTCCATCGGTTTTTCCCTAAAAAACCGGTTTTCGGTTGAAAAGGGCCTCATACAAAAAAACCGGATTTCAGTCAAAACCGGGACCACCGGTTTTTTGAAAACCGGTTTTGGTTTTCCATCCCTAAGCTGCTTTACTGTTAATGCGCAGTCCACTCTATGTTATGTCTCTGAGAAACACACGCAGTAGGATAAGTGTAAGTGGCAAAAGTAATGAAAATACAACCATTTAATGTAATCGAGCCCATCGACAATAAATGCCCTAGTGTATCTTCAAAACTGCATCCGCAAGTTCCAATACATCTGGACAGCAGAGGACCTCTCGGAGTTCTGAAGTCAGTGGCAAGATACAGAGTTATAGGATGGGATAGTTAACACATATATTTCGACTTGTATGCTTGATCAGTGACCCGCTTATAAGCCTTCGTCAAGTAAGGCAGACACAAAAAGAATTTTTACTGTCACAGAGAAAGGGAAGTACAACCAGGGCGAAGGCGGTAATCTTATCTGCTAGCGTAATGGTCGAGACCACTCGGCCATCCGGGCCCCATACAGAGTTATAAAGTATGGGGGTAAGATCTTAGCACTCGAGAATGGGATCCAGGATAAGTTGGGCATCGGTGCAGTGCAGAAGTGCAGAAAGTAAGTTCGTGTTTTGTCAGGAAGAATTTTCATTGCCTAATAGAAGTTTGTTCTCAATCTTGACATCCAATTAACAACCGATACAGAAATGTATTAATTTTTAAGAAACAAATTGTGATTTCAGTGTGAATAATAACACTTAGAAGAACATTAAAAATTAAGCAAGTTTGATTACATAAATTATACTAAAATGGGAACATTTAAAAGTTAAAAAATTAAGAATTTCTCAATTAGCAGGGCACATTATTTTACTTCACACAAGTGTCAATCTAGTCACGGTGATCCTCGTCTATGTGCACTACTTTTGTACAATTCGTAGACAGTACATGGATGAATACTGAAAAATTCAAAGAGAGGTTCGATTTTAGTGTGACTAATATTAAAGTGTTTAATAAGGACCTAACATAGATTGACTTATTGTAAATAATATTAGAAACAAAATTAACGCATATAATTGAAAACTACTTGTAAAAAACCCAACAAACTGGATTTTTTTTGCCAATTGACAGAAACATAATGACAAGGACCAAACTATCTTGACCTCTTTCTTGGCTTACTCATGGAGATAAACCAATTACACAACTAACTTGTACTTTAAGAGAAAAATGTACATTAAACAACTTATGAATACAGAATAACTGTTCCTAAAAGAAAACGTGAGTCTCAAATATCTCCCACCAGGACGATATTGGCTTCTGTCCAGCGTTGGGGTTTTAACCACGCACACATTTTGCATGGACTGTTGATAAATTGTGCGTAAATATCATAAATATGGATTTTTTTTTTTGTGAAACAAAGTTTTTTTCGCTGTAACTTTAAAAACAGGTTTTGTATTTATAAAAAAATGGAATGTGAATTTTTTAAGGCATTGTTTTCCGATGATTGCATTCAATAATAACGAAAGCTTAAAGGTGTTTTTAAAGTTTACATTTTAAACTGTTAAATTTTTTAAAGTAAATAAAGGCTCACGTTTGTTTTATACAACGTAATTATTTTTTTAGGAAGTCAGGATATGTGCAATGTAAACTAGCTTGATTATCAATGTATGTTTATACATTGTTCCGAATGCTTTGACAATAACTACTTAAAGATTTAATATGATTAAAACAAACATAATGCTAAGTTACTTTGTTTTATTTTAGTCGATAAATTATGAATAAACTTTGAATATATTTTCTAATCCATTTAAATACCATTTATAAGTAAATATTTCAAATGCGAATGATCAAATGATGGAATTCTGTAAACTGGAAACTTTTATGTTTTGAGTCAAGAGTAAAGGGATTTTTGATAGTCAGTTATACGAGAAAATTACAAAGTAACAAAATTGACCCATGAAGCAATAGATTCCACTCGGCTTAACTAAGATCTAGTTAACGTTTAAAACATCTTCATTTGGATATGCAGTGTATGAATAGGCTTCTTTACTTGATTATACTTAACGGTGGTTTTGTTGATTGGTGTTATGACACCGTAACTCCGCCCACTATAATGATTAAACCAATCGGGGCACTATTTTCATCCCTTGGGAACTATTGCCACTCATGTGAAAATGTCAATTTTCACTGTGACCGCATTTTAAAGATTTTCTCTAAGAAAATTGTAATTATGGACTACATTACTACTTTAAAACAGAATGGGGAAAGTTTATGCAAATCTATTAAACTTTAAAATCTTTTTAAACTTATCTGTTGATTTATTTCTCATGGCCAACAAGCCAAGGAACATTCCAACATGTATAAGCGACACATTTGCAGCATTTTTAACCAATGAACTCACGACTTATAGCGAACACCATTTTCATTCCCAAATAAAAAGGTTTACTAAGGTTTTTAAATTCATTTTTCTTGTCAATGTCATTTTCAATGTGTCATACATAAAGTTTTCAGGGATACGGTCTCCATTTGTCTTTTATTTTGTTTATTTCGAATAAACTCAAGCAGAAAGACCATTTCAGCGTTGCAAAATATCTTACCAATCATCGTTAGTTTAGTTTGAATTATCCTCGCACAAGAGCTACACCAACCATCGTGAATGGGTTAATATATTTCTCCTACGCAACAAACCAAGGGACATTCCGACACGTATAAATACGGCTGTTACAGCATTATTAACTAGAATAGCCGCCGCTGCTGCAATCAGCTATTCAGATTAATCACAACTAGCCAGACGCACGAAATCTCGCCGGACAGGGCCTGATAACCGGACCCTAGTCCGGTCGTTGGATCCAGATTAATTGTTGACGGTCAGGGAACTCATCTGCATTGGCATGGCCGGACGCCCATCCATAATGGTTGGCCCGCGAGTGCTGATGAATTGGCGATTGCTGATGGCTCTATCTGTCAATGGACTTCAGTTACGAAATGGAAATGCTAATTATTGGAATCTTCGCATAACGAGTTGGTTTGGGCGATGATTTAGAGATTTTTGGAGAGATTTTAGTATTGGGAAGAGTCAAACATCTGATCTGTTAAAACAGTTAACGGCTTCAGTTATTGTTTTAATGACAAAATAATAAATGGGATTTTGTTTAATGTTTTAAATTTGGTTGATTGTGTTGGAATCACAAAAAAGACCTTGCATATGAAATTCGAAACTTCAAATCGTGCATAAGTCCAGAAGTAGCTGACGAGATGTATCACAAGTAAGCATCTTTAGTAAAGGTAAAATGAAATTATTTTTTTAAAGTATGACGAGAGTTCAAAAACTTTACAGTATCCGACTACGTTGAAAATGGCCATTTTTGACAAAACTTGAAAACTCTTTTCTATTATTTTAAATTATAGAGAAGATTTTCCAGAATCCTAAACTGTCTCTATATTGACGCTACCTTAAATATAACTCGAGTTATCGCATTTTTGTTAACTTTCGTCAGCTGTTTCATTTCACCGGAACTTAACTTTAAACAGGTTTCCTGCAAAATGAAATTTTTGAAATTTTTCTTCTCAACAGATATTATTTCTCAAAAAGTAATAAACCAATTGTTGCAGAATTTTTTGTGTATATTCTTGGTACTATTACCTAGAGAATAAACTTGAGACTAGTAATATATAGCATTCCAACAAAAATTCTAGCACTTCCTATCATAAATAGAAGAAAAAATATCAATATAATTCTTAAACTTGGCAGCAACTCTTAACTTTTTATAACACATTCTTTAGATAATGATCAGTTTTCAAGCTATTGTATCAATATTCGTTTTTTAAATATAAAATTTAGGATCATCTATAAAAAAAATTAGTGTTGTTGTTGTTGCTTATCTCCTTGGTTTAGCAGAGCTAAACCAGGTCTATGATGTTTGTCACTCGTAAAAAGTCCAGGATCATGACTGGATTTTCATAGATATCCTGTCTGGAAAGTCTCAGACAGTCCAGGATGTGGTCAGGTGCCGCCTGTTTGTTGGAACACTTCGGGCAGATAGGAAAGGTCTTCAGCCCATTCGTGTAACACAGAGATCTAATGTGTCCACTTTTAAGTCTCGTAATGGCCGTCTGATCGCTTCTGCAGCACTTTAGTTTTAAGCCTCTCCGGGTCGCTTACCTTGGTACCAGTGGTGCACTGGAGGAATTTCCAAGAGGCATTATGAAAACTCATAGCCCTCGAAAAGAACTCAGAGTGGTTCAACAAATCAGAGGTGTAAAGCGGTTCATTACAACCCTCTTTAGCCAGTAAGTCTGCCGTCTCGTTGCCATAAATGTCTACGTGAGAAGGGATCCATTGAAAATGAATCTCTCTTAATGATGAAAGATGTTTGAGTTTGCTAATAATTGCCATACCAGTACTATCTCGCACCTTTAGCCAGTTAGAAAGGTAATGGATGGAGCTTTGGCTGTCAGACAGAATCCAGACAGGAGATGAGCCAGGGAAGGAGATAATCGAGTCAATGCCCTTATAAATGGCGATCAGTTCACTTCTGAATACTGAACAATGGTCTGGATTTCTCCTCATCATCATTTCCTTGCCTCCCTGGGATAAAATATAAATTCCACTGCCTGAACAGCCACGTTCATCTTTGCTTCCGTCTGTATATATTACAGGACAATCCTCAGAAATATTGTGGATTATTTCAAGGGCCAATTGTCTCAAAAGGGCTTAATTTGCGGAATTCTTGCTAACCAGGGTGGGAAGATTTGTGTGGAAGAAGACTCGGTTGAAACCTAACGAGGGGTCAAGGCACTGTTTCAAGCTGTGATGCAAGACGTCCTTCTGGATCAAATGTTCAAAAATTGTCAAGCTAAGAGTGCTGTTTCTTCGTAGTCTTTGGTTGTTACTCCATCACAGCATGTACTCAGAAGTTCGATTTTGAGTCCCAAAACTGGCAAGTTTAGAAAAGTACTTTCTCGAGCCCGAAATTCTTCTGAGACTTAGTGGTTGTAAATCAGCCTCAAAGAGAGCAATTTTACTACGGCAACTATTACGAAGTCTAGTTATAACACGGGCGGCACTGTCGAGAATTGATGACGTTTCTAATTCTCCCCTATTTCTATAATATTTATCTTGCTAGTTTTGTTGACTGCCGATTGGCAACACTTTCTTGTTTTCCTGTTTTTTAGAGTTTTTAACATGTGTTAGTTGTGAATAAAAATGCCTTGTTGAAACACGTTGTGTTCGTCTCTTAGCCTATTTGACGTCTCTTAGTCTATTTGAATTTGATGCCGTTAGAAAAGCTGAACGTTTTTATTTATATTGGAAATTTAACTATACTTTAACTTAACGAGAATTAGTTCCAGTCCAATGTGTAACTTTGTAGAAGTTTCAGAGTAATAACTTAGAACGAGGTCGGTAATTTACGACAACTGGCGTCCGCGACAGGTCACCTGCGAAGTGTTCTACAAGGTTCATTGCGAGATGGAAGCCGTTCAGAAGGCAACGGCTACTAAGAGAAGAGGCACCCTGAGAACGGCATTCACACGACTCCGGGATAAAATCTACAGTGATTTAAATTCTGCTAATCCAGATAGAGCTGACCTACAGGCGAATATGCAGTTGATGCAGAGTAAAGCGTTGGAGCTGCTAGAAGCCGATAAAGAAGTCATGGATTTACTACTGGAATGTGAAGATTCAACGGAAGAAGCTATGGCGAACGAGCAAGCAAAAGCCGATGAGTATCAGTACAAGGGAAATAAATGTGTTATTGAGGTTAGCTCCTTTTTAAATTCTTGTCCAGTCGTTGAAATGGTTCCGAGAGAAGTCGTATCTAGTAAGAAACTGAAGTTACCTAAAATTGAATTAAAGAAATTTAGTGGTGAAGTTTTAGAGTGGTTGCATTTTTGGAGCCAATTCAAAAAGATACACGAAGATTTTGAAGTCACGAGTGAAGACAAGTTTCAGTATCTCATACAGGCAACCACTGAAGGGTCCCGAGCAAAGGCAGGTCGTGGAAAGTTTTTCGCCAACCAAAGAAAATTATCCCAAAGTGATAGAAAGTCTGAAGTCCCGTTTTGGACGAGATGAGCTTTTGGTTGAAGTTTACGTGAGAGAAATGCTAAAACTAGTACTACACAGGGTTTCAAGCCGGGAAAAGTTACACCTGAGCTCGCTTTACGATAAGTTGCAGTCCCATCTTTTGGGTTTGGAATCGCTTGGAGTTGCATCAGACAAGTATGCCGCTATGTTATTCCCGCTTGTGGAGTCGTGCATTCCGGAGGAATTGCTAAGAGTGTGGCAAAGGTTAACTCACTCCAGCGAAGGTCAAAACGAGGATAGACTTACAGCATTAATGTCTTTTCTAAAAGGTGAAGTAGAGGGCGAGGAGAGGATTGTCCTGGCTGTCAGAGGGTTCGAGTCAAGCGGTGCGTTTCGCAGCAAGAGAGGTAGAGGACTGTCCCAGCAAGACGAGGCAGTTCCTGTACCCACAGCCGCTGGTTTATTTGCCTCAACACATGAACAGAAAACGTGTGCCTTTTGTTCGAATCGACAACATGGTACAGCCGACTGCTGGAAAGCTCGGAAAATGACTGTTCAGGAACGACAAGCTGCAATAGAAAAGGCGCGCTGCTGTTTCCTCTGCTTGAAAACAAATCACCCAGTTCGGAAGTGCAGAATGAAATCCAGTTGCCTCATCTGCGGGAAAAAACACCACATACTGCTGTGCAGAAGTGCAGTAAAAGATCAAACCTCTTCAGTCGATGTCAGTGACAAACGTCAAGAGAATTCTCCTTTTCTACTGGCCAGTGATTCCCAACCGGTTCAAGATGAAACAATGGCGAATATTTCTCGAACACCTTGTGTCCTACTTCAAACTTTGGCGGTGGATTTAAGAGGAGATGGAAAAAGGAAGACTGTACGTGCAATAATTGATACAGCCTCAACACGTTCCTATATTCTAAAGAGTACAGCTGAAACGATGGGATACAAGCCGAAACAAAAAGAATATCTTAGACATTCGCTGTTTGGAGGAGAAAGCACCGACGTTTGTGCTCATGATGTTTTCACCATTTTGCTCTCCAACGTCGAAGGGACTTACAACTGTAATTTTAGCGCTCTAAGTCAGCCCAATATTTGTGAAACTAGGCCATCTGTACTACAATCAACTTGGTTGCGTGAAATAGAGACCAGCGGTATCAAGCTGAGAGATCTGCGAGGTGCACCTATAGAAGTTCTCATTGGGGCGGATGTTGCTGGAAAGCTAATGACAGGAAATGTGAAACAGTTTTCGTCCGGACTTACAGCCGTTGAATTCAAGCTTGGTTGGACGGTCATGGGCCGCAGTACAGAAACTAGTCCAGGCAACAATGCAGCTCTTGTTGTTACTTCTATGCTTAGTAGAGATGTAATGCTACTATGCTACTATACGGATCAGACTACTTCTACTTCAACCACAAATGTGTTAGGGTTATTGTGGGAGCGTGGTGGTGATACTCTGCATATAAATACAGCTAGTTTGGAAGACTTGTGTTTCGAGAGGGTCACTAAAAGGTTAATTCTGGCAACAGCTCATCGTGTATTTGATCCGATTGGAGTAACCTGCCCAGTGGTTTTATTGCCGAAGGTCTTATTGCAACGATTGTGGAAAATGAAGCTTAATTGGGAAGATGAAGTAGATTTAGACACGAAATTGAATTTTCTGAAATGGGTGAGCGAAATTCCTTATCTGGTGCATTTGAAGATACCAAGGTGGTTAAAGTATGAGTGTGCTATTGATGACTGTTCCTTGCACTTTTTCTGCGATGCCAGTCGACTTGCTTACGCAGTGGCAGCTTTTGTTCGAGTAAATACGGCGGTAGGAGTTGAAGTTCAACTTGTACAGGCAAGAGCTAGAGTAGCACCAGCTGGAAATAAAGAGACAACCATTGCAAGATTAAAACTCCTTGCAGCTACTATCGGATCTCGTCTAGCCCCTGATATTATTAAAGAATTTCACACGAAAGAAGTCTACTTCTGGACTGACTCTTCTACGGTGTTAGCATGGATCCAAAGGGAAGAGTGTTGGGGAGTCTTCGTCCATAATAGAGTTCAGGAGATAAGGCTTTTGACTTCAAGCAAGGACTGGCGACACGTTCCAGGATCCATGAATCCGGCGGATTTACCTAGTCGAGGATGTTCTGCATCACAACTTTTGTCATCGAAATGGTGGGAGGGGCCAAGTTGGCTTTACTTACCTCCAGAAGACTGGCCTAAAAGAGAATTCATGCCGAATGAAGAGGAAATAGCTAGTGAAAGAAAGAAGAAAGTGGTTTCATGTTTGATGACTACCGAGTTCCCTATTACTATAACTGGTCGCATTTCAAGTTTCCAAAAGGCAGTTCGGGTACTTGGGTGGATTCAGCGATTTATTTTTAACTGTAGAAATCCGAAAAAACAGAGTGGACCGATTATGGTATCTGAATTGAATGCAGCTGAAGATTTACTTGTTTACGTAATACAGTCTGAAGCATTTAAAGAAGAGAAGCGGCTAAAAGGTCTAAATACTTTTTGGGATAACAAGGGAATCATACGAATGAAATCTGGTGCTTACCGAAGAGAAGACACAACTGACTTTCGAACACCAGCAATTTTACCGGCTGATCATCCACTAGTAAAATCTTTAATTATGGAGGAACATAAAAGAAAAGGTCATGCTGGAGTGTCTTATATACTAAACTCTTTAAGGGAAAAGTTTTGGCTGATTTGTGGTCGTCGAGTTGTTCGTTCTACGTTAAGAAAATGTGTTACATGTAGACGCTATTCGGCGAAAAGCTTTAGTGCACCAACAGTTCCACCACCAAGTGATAGAGTTCAAGAGGCTTCAGTATTTGAAATAAGTGGAGTGGACTTTGCTGGTCCTTTGGTGCTAAGAGATCAAAGTAAGGCTTGGATATGTCTTTTCACGTGTGCGGTGTATCGGGCTGTACATCTTGAGCTCGTTACTTCTTTGTCTACTGAAGCCTTTTTACTTGCATTCCACCGATTTGTCTCACGAAGAAGAAAACCTACGACAGTGTATAGCGACAACGGTACCAATTTCGTAGGAGCATACAATGTCTTGAAATCCATTGATTTTGAAGAAGTTTCACGGCGAAGTAAGAATGAAAGAATTACTTGGAAGTTCATTCCCCCTGGTGCACCATGGTGGGGTGGCTGGTGGGAACGGCTAGTGGGTTTAATGAAACAAGTTTTGAAGAAAATTCTTGGACAAGCCAGTTTGAATTACGAAGAAATGTCAACTGTTTTGTGTACTTGTGAAGCCATTTTAAATGACAGACCTCTTACTGTTGTTACTGCAGATCCAGATGACTTTGTCGCTCTGACCCCAGCCCATTTCTTAGGAGATGTGAAGAGCAAACCTACAGTTGATGCTAACCTGGATGTGAACTCTAAAGCTTTACAGAAGAGGTTGCGTTATTTACAGAGTGTAAGGGAAGCTTTTGGAAAGAGATTTAGGCAAGAATATCTAGGTGTGCTTAAAACTACTAAACCTAAAGTCAGCAGAGAAAAATGTGCTAAAGTTGGTGATATTGTATTTATTGGTAGTCAAGACAGGAAAAGATTGGTATGGCCCTTGGGTAGGATAACACATTTACTTTCAGGCCCTGATGGAATACCTCGTCGTGCCCGACTTAAGACCCAGAGTGGAGAGTTGATCAGAGCTGTGCAGTGTCTCTATCCTCTGGAGATTTCTTCATCTGATGCCTCTCTCCTTGACAAACAGACTAAAACTCTATCAACTTCTGATCCTAAAGATCCTATTCAGCGTGAAGATAGTCTTGAAATTCCTAAATTACCTTATGTTACTCGTGCTGGGCGAAAAGTCAAAGAAACTGAAAAATTCTCTTTTTAAGTATTTTTCTAGTGAACTCTAAAATGTAATTGTATGGCTTAGTTTTCATTATTGGTATTTTAGTAATTTTTTGTATTTGAGTAATTTTTAGTATTTGAGTAATTCCTAAATTGTTTAATAAGTGTTATTAGTAAAAAGTAAGTTAACCTTAAAATTGTAGTTAACTTAGGTGGGAGGATGTCGAGAATTGATGACGTTTCTAATTCTCCCCTATTTCTATAATATTTATCTTGCTAGTTTTGTTGACTGCCGATTGGCAACACTTTCTTGTTTTCCTGTTTTTTAGAGTTTTTAACATGTGTTAGTTGTGAATAAAAATGCCTTGTTGAAACACGTTGTGTTCGTCTCTTAGCCTATTTGACGTCTCTTAGTCTATTTGAATTTGATGCCGTTAGAAAAGCTGAACGTTTTTATTTATATTGGAAATTTAACTATACTTTAACTTAACGAGAATTAGTTCCAGTCCAATGTGTAACTTTGTAGAAGTTTCAGAGTAATAACTTAGAACGAGGTCGGTAATTTACGACAGAGCTGGACCCTCTCAAGTAAGCACAGCAGTAAACTGCGGAGAAGTATTCAAGAATAGGCCTAATTAGAGTCGTATATGTAGTTCTAAGGGAAGCAGCTTCTTCACCCTAATCCCACCCAGATATATATTTAAGGATATTAAGACTAATATATAAAAAATTAGTTAGAAGGCCTATCGTAAAAGTGAAATACGCCTAAAATATAACAACACAAATTTAAAAAATATACCTAGTTTGTGATATCCATAAGAAATGTGCTACGCATTTAGAATTAAATGGCATAAAACTATGTCATATTTAAAAAAAAAAAACTAAAATGGCCTCATGTCTAACAATGCATTTTTTTCAATTAATTCATAAACATTATTTAGAAGAAGTGACGAGTAGAAAAACCTGCTTATGAACAATAAAGATTTTTTCAGTTCAACGTTTCATATATTAATAAAGCTCTCTTTTGCTGTTAAAGTATATCATAGAATTTAATCTTACTTTTATTATGTAACAGTGAAAAAACAACTATTAACTAAACTTCCCTAGCGAAAAGCTGTCATTGGAGATAAAATACTTATTTACAGGTTTTGGTTCATCATTTGATGTTATCAACTGCTGTTCTGCAGCTCAAAAACTCCTTTATCAACTACATTATGTGCTAAATATGAGTTTTTAAAAAGATGGGTAAATAAGTTAACAGAAAAAAATGGCTAATTGAAAAAAATTACAGTTAGAAATCATTCTGGCAGCACACTAGATAACTTGCTTCTCTTCTACAAGCTTCGGTGCAATTGCATTTTTAATCACAAAACAATCCTAGTACAATTCTCCACATTAAGCTAATTCACTACACAATTAAGGAAAGTGATTAGTCACGCTTGAGTTCTAACATTTCAGCTTCAATTCCAATATTCATAATGATGCGAAGTTTCGCCACAGGTTCCGTTAACATTGAGAAAAAACTTATAAATGAAGAAAAAAAATCTCGCTAATTGTCTCGAAGGGAGAGAAAAAGAACAAAAATCGAAGTAAAAAAAAAACATTTAAATCCTTCTGCAGCAGGAAAAACAGCTTTCGTTAACAACTCGAGTTCAGTCAAACAAAAACTTTTGGTGATTACTAGACACAAAAAGTAGCGTAAAAGATCGACCGAGCCCTAGATAAAAAAATTGAATTTTTAGCATTGTTTTCTTATTTTTCAACTAACCTTAATTTTAGGGCCCAATACCCGTAGTGGAAAAGCATTAAACAGCCCCTATATCCCAAACTAAAAAAAATTGTAATCGAAACAGTATTTGCGCTGTTGGAAACAAAATTTTAACTCCCACACAAAAAATGGCTAGGAAAAAAATCAATCGCTTTTGGCCCTTAATAGACGGCAAAAAACGGGTTGTGTGTATCATGTACAGTGAGGGGAAGAGATTAAAAAAATCAATGCGTACAGATTCATTAGAGACTTCGTTGAGGCGTGAATATCATGAATCACCGTTTTTCAATTATCTGGTGGAAGGGGAGTAATGTATGGCGTATATAGCTGTGTGGGAATGATAAAGTTTCAAATGAATCTTCACGTAAGGTATATAAAGAGGATGCTACATAAAAAAATTCCATCAATTTTTAGGTTTTTAAATGGATAATTGAATTGACAGAAATAATTACAAAATCTTTAAAACTTTCTGCTATAAAAGCAGAACATTATAGTTAACGTACATTTAGTTTTCCGTAAAATATTCGTGCTTGAAATTTTTTTTTTGAAATTTTTAGAGTAAAGCGCAACTCAAAACTACAAAATACAACTTTTAAATATCAAGTGAAGCTTCATACCAACCCTAACAGCCAGGTTTGTCTCAGTTACGTCGCTGCAACGTGATTTTTTTTGTCACTCTAGGTCACAGTCGCAATGTGACAAGTATGTGACATCTCAGTGATATCGCTTAAGTCGCCGTCACAATGTGACTGGAATGCGATGTAAATTAGGGATGTCACTATGTGATCTTGCAGTGACATCATATTGTGACCTGTATGTGATATTGTAGTGTTGTCATCTAAATCCTGAAAAAAATGCGACATCACTGCAATATTATACTCATCACTAAATCTCATACTGGTCTCAGAAGTCAGTTATGTCATACACAACTCAAAATGCGACATTGCTGCGATATCATTGATCCTTGTTACATTGAAAGTTGGTAATAAAAGCGGGTATTCAACTTCTGCGTGTAGAATTGTGACTTAATGTGACATCACAGCGATCTTCAGTGACTTGTATGTGATATCGCTTTTCCTCACATACTCGTCACATGGCTATTAGGGAAGTGGCCCACCGAAACGCTCGATGGATCGAAGTAAAAGTTCTATTTGACGGTATCACTTCCCTGTTTGTGGTTATTTCGAACAAAATTTGAACAAACGGTTTGTAAACTGTAAACGAGTTTAAGAAAATAGTAAGTCGATACATTAAGGGAGTACCTGAAATTTCTCTAGAAGTGACGTTTCTTTTCTCACTGTAAACTGTATAGTCTGATGAGACGGAGATGGCGACTAGCATTGCATGCACTGTTGACACAATATAAATTCAAAATTCCATGGAAAATAACAACATATTATTTGGAATGCTTTTTATCAGCAAAGACAATCCGTTTTGACAAAGTAAATGAAGAAAAAATGTTTCGGGAAAATAAATGCATTAAGGTAGGCGAGTACCCAAAATTCCAAAATTTTTACTATTACATTAATCTTTTCCAAATTTGGATTGTGATTTCAAATATAATGAACAATGCTTTTTGGGCAATTTTTTTTATTTAAATATAATTGATTTATTTTAAACGGTGTTTTTCACCTAAAAAAAGGGGTTTGCGCTAACACTTCTTGTATAAAAGGTTTTACATTAATTTACCTGAATTTTTTCACAAATGCTATTTCAATATATATCTGTGCCATAAAAGTCTAACATCTGGTGTAAATATACAAGTTTTTTTTTCAATGTTCAAGTGTAAGTTAATCAAAAAAAAAATCTTTTTTGTGTGGTTAAATTATAAAATTTTTCTTAATAACTTCTTTTCTTGTAATTTGTATGTAACTCTAGAGGGTCCTTGCATGCATCACTTCAAAACGAAGAATTGAACACATAATTAATGTTTATAGGATGAAAATTCAATGTGGTAGACTTGTTAGCGTAAACCTCTTTTTTTAGTAGAAAAACACCGTTTAAAATAAATAAATTATTTTTAAATGAAAAGAAATGATTATATATTATTATTCATTATATTTGAAATCACTATTCCAAATTTGGAAAAGATTAAAGTAATAGTAAAAATTTTAGAATTTTGGGGTATTTTGGGTATTCGCCTACCTTAAGAAGAATTTAAAAACTTCAAAATTTTCGTTTCACGCCCTTGCCCACGTGGACACGATTAACTTTCGTTAGTTTTTAAATTTTGAATGCTATAACATTTGTATTTTTTTGTTACCTTTACTATTACAGAAATGCAGGTTACTGTAGTAGTAAACGGAAATGTCAGTGTGAAAATTCTGCAAATTGGCACGGTGTATCCTCTTCAGTAATATTATAACTTTTGTCTATACAACTTTACGTAGCTTGTGAATAACAACGGTAGATGATGAGATCTTGAGTACAATGTCTGGGAAAAAGAACAATGTCTTTGGAAAATAATAAATGAAAAAAACTGGCTGATACATTTGAGCAAAAATTGGAAGAGTTCTTTGATCATACTGTAGGTCAAACCAGAAGTTATTTAACCACAAGTGACATAGATTAAATCATCAGCCAAGAGATCTTAGATCTATTACATGAATCCACAGAAATTGCGGTTAGATATATTACAGAAATCTAAAATTGATTTATCTAGTGGTGTCGGCCTATCATCGCAAGATAGATCTTTACCCAGTGATGAGACTGATGCCAAGTACAATACATACAAAAACCTAAATGGGCATTTAGTTATGTTACACTTACGTTCATTGTCAGTTAAAATCTTGTCATACCAACATAAGATTATGTCGAATTTGCATACATCAACGCGTGACCTTCCCATCATCGAAAGTGAGTTGTGTTGGGGCATACGGGAAAATCGCCGATTCTTTACGGAAATTAATTACTTTTAGCACTAATCACAAATCGATGAAAAGGCAGGGGTTTGGGTGTGTCAAAGAGTTTGTTTAAGGGACGGGTAATCGCATTTTGCGTACGACCCCCTACAATTTTTCTGTTAATGAATCATTAAACATAGTTCTTTGTTTAGAAATGCGTTCTCGATGTATTTATTTGAGATGGATACACTTGTTGTTGCTTCTTGATATTTTTGTAATGCGAAATAAAAATAAGTAAAAACAAGAAGTTCTAAAAGAACTAAAATAGCCTACTTTCCTGTTACTTAAATAGTACTAAAATTCTTATCTTGAAAAAACTAGGTTCGTAACAGTAAGTGACATCAACAACCTTTTCTACATTAAATTTATATACATTAGAATAAATTTCACTTAAAATAGGAAATGTAAATTAACCAGTAGGTTTGTAACATAATATGTCACTTAACCCGCTTCGACACCACAACAGTTGCGTTTAACAACTAAAAAGGCGCCAAATACAGCATTCATTCTATGTTAAACATTTACCAACTAAATTCGGCTACTTTCATTTATTTTATTTCGAAAATTACATAATTGTTACTTAAATCGTTTGCAAAAATTTATATTTCAAATAACAAATATGTAATAGTTCTCGCTTTTAAATAGAATGAAAACATTGCATACCAACATACAGAATCTTGAAGTGAAATTACATAACGTCATTTCAAACTGATCGATGTCGCAAAAATAAATTTATTTTAATTTATTGTCTAAAAGAATTAAAGTTTCTTGAGCGATTGTTGCGATGGCAATGGTGATTTAATTCTAATAAAAATGGCTTCCTATGCTTTTTAAATGAGCATTATATTTTGAAGTTTTTTAATTAATTGAAGTGCTTAAAATTCGAATTCTTTTCTGAAATTTTCAATGTATTCTCATTTCGATACGCTGAATTTTTTGACGTATATCAATTGTCCGAAGCAGTTGTAGTTAAATTCAGCGATTTAATTGACTCGAAATTGAATTTCAATGCTAATTCAATGGGAAATTCGTCGACAAATAGTAGATTTATGTCCGTCCAATCGTACAGACAGACGGACAAAAAGTATGAAAGTTGGGTCTCTGAAGTCATAGCTTTCTAACAAAAAAAGAATTTTTAAGATCGAATGGATAGAACCGATTTTGGAAGGGGGGTACGGACAGACGGACGGACAGACAGACGGACGGACGGACGGACATCGACCGCATGTCAATACCTACTTTTTTATTTTTTTTTAATTCTTCGAATTAAAAAAAAAAGAAAAGTAGGCTAATAAAAGACTCAGAATAAAAATGAAATTAATTGACATGTTTCACGTAGTGACTGGCAACTGTTCCAGCAGTAATGTTTTCATTTTTGTTAATTCTCGAAATGCATTCGTTTTGAACAATAAAATATTCCTTCCCTTACTGAAACGAATGTTGTGTATTTTATATATTTGTACTTAAACTTATCATTTATTCTATAAACACAAAACAATTATTGTCATGGACACAAATAAACGTTTATTTAGTTTGTTAGGTTGACATATATATTCAGGTTTGTGTGCTTAGTCAGAGGCCCGCTTATAAACCTTCGTCAAGTAGGACAGACACAACACACACAAACACACATAAGTGACAGATGCTGCCATCCATCACCGCCTCCGCAATTTAGACATGTCCCTGAAGAAGAGGGAAATAGTCTCTAGGGACCTGTACCCGTGGGAAACTGCGCCATGACCACCCACAAGACTTTCGGACCCGCAGATTTAACCCTTTCAGTCCCAGTGATGCCATTTGGCATCATCACTTTCAATATTTTTTTCAAAATTTTTATGTCCCGTTAAGACATCCAAACACACATCATTCGATTCTTCACACTTTGCTCTATCAGACAATATTTTACATTAATCTCAATATAAGTCAGAACTACTATTTTTTTAATTTTGAAAATAGTCAACAAGCGTTTCTCTTGATTTTTGATAAGTTCACTTCAGTTCCACATATTTAAAACACAATTTAAACTATTTCGGTTAAAATAATTACTAATTTTTTTTTTAATAATATGGTCAGATACCTTAAAATATATAACTCGAAGTGTTTTTAGGTAATATATATATTTTTATTTTCTAGTTTTCCACAAATAAAAATTTTTGGCATTGTTTCAAAAACCATATAAAAAATTTTAATGAATTTTTTTTCTTGGTGGAATTCGTATATTTGACCTAAAATAAGCTTATTTTGTGAATATCAGATGTTTCTGTAGTGTAGTAAATTTTTGGGACTGAAAGGGTTAAGGAACACGTACTCCGCATATATTCGGTGGGTCTTCAGTGGTATCGGGACTCGATCGCGGGACCTTCCGATTCCGAGAATGAGGCCTTAACTTCTATGCTATCCACATCCCCAACCGCTTATTTATCAACATCAAAACTTGGTGTTACTACAAGTTACCAACGCGCATTGTGAAAAGAAAGAAAAATACAAATACGAACGAGAGACTACTGTCCTATGCCACACGTTGACGTTTTGGTAATGCCATGGTACAATTTAATCAAGTTAATACCGATGAAGTTTTATAGATGACAATAAAAAAAAACAAGTGACAAGTAAGCACGAAATCTATAATAATGAAAAAAATAATTAGTTTGCTATTGCTAAAATAAAAAAAAAGGAAGATAAAGAAAACCTGATTATTATGAAAGTGAAATGAAAACAACCAATGAAATCGTAGGAGATGCAAAAAAATAAAACAAATCCTTTACATCGTCTGAAACAACCTTTTAAAACTCATTCTAAACTTAAGCCTTTAAAGAGACTAAGTAAATTTACATCAAGTATAAGGATAAAAAAACTAGGCACCGAGCGCCAGGACAATTGTTTCTAGGTCATTGTTTATTTTGGTTAGCTAAAAATATAGCCTTCAACAATTTCTGTGTCAGTACCTTTGTTGTTTGCGTTAAATTGATAACAATGATCCAATTATTCCATACAACTATGTACATTTCATCATATATAATTACATAATATATAGTACAAATTTTATGCTTGTATATTTTATGCATTAATTTGGTCATCATTTGCTTACATTATTGTAATTCAATTTAAAATATTGTACATTTGCTGTCATTGCAAATTTTATCATAGATTAAATTAAATAATTATTTTAGTAAATAATAGATTTCACCTAAGTCCAGGTAATTTAAAAGACATAAAAAATGACAAAATTTAAATTCCATTAAAATGCACTTGATAATGCATTATATAAGATTTTTAATGTGAACTAGGAACTGTATTTGGGATTGAATTTTAAATCCCATTAAAAATTAAATGTATTCTTTTCATCCAGCATAAATAGCATTTAATGTTTCATAAGACTTTTTATGACACAATTTTAATATCTATTTCAAGTTATTATAATGTGTTTTCAAGAAAAGAAAGAACTTGATTGAATAAACCAAACATATTATATATCAATTACCAAATATTAATACATCGTCGAATATTTGCATAATACGAACGCTTTCATTTAATTTATTTAGTAATGTATTTAAATAAATTTATTTCATTCCGTATTTGGAAAAAATAATCCTTTTACGTATTCAATTTATTTTACTGCAATTACATCCATGAAGAAACAATTAGAATCGTGAAACACAACAGACGACATTCGATTTTTAAACTTTTTAGATTTCCATCCAACGTCTTTTACAAAACACTCGTCGGCAGTTTGAAATCTAATAAACGCGAAAAATTGAACGATGAAAGCTTTTCTCCTACAATAGGATTACTTTAAAAGGTTTTTAAATTTACTCTTTCTTTAACCCGCAGTTTCGGATTTTAGGAGCGTTAATTCCCAAGTCATCAGACAACGCAAAAACGTACGAACAAAATTAACAGTTTGTCACTCATTAAGACGGCGCAGCAATAGACTTCTCATTCTTTTTTGTCGCTTAATTAACTCGCCAAGGCTTCTTTCAATTAATCGAGAAAAAGGGGTTGACATCGGCGCAATCCCGGCTCTTCAGCTCGCCAACTTAACCCAATAAAAACACACAAGGGCTGCCGACTGAAAATTCTTTCATGTCGCCAGTTTTTGGCGGAAATTCTCGCCAATTTCAGGTGAAAGTTAACACGTTGACTGTAATATGAGTTGAACGATTTCTCGCATTTAGTTTAGCAAATTTTAAAAGTGAGTAAATATAACTCCATTCACATTCCATCGAACCAGTTTTCATAGGAAATTATCGACTTTTTTGGTTTAAAAACCAACCCTTTAATTGCAATTAAATAAACACACAGCATTTTATGTTAACAAAGTGAGTTAGTTGTTTTAAGTGAGTTAAATATGAAGATTCATTCTCTCATTATTTCTTTATTTTAATTACATTTGTTTCCACGATTATTTTTAATGATATTTTGGCAGTAAATGACATTAACCAATTAACGAAGATCGACAAGAAACTTTGCAACGTAAAAATGAGCTTTCTGCATAAGTTTAACTAAATAAACAAAATATGAGACAAATGAAGATCTTAGTCCTGAACAATATTTGAAGAGCAAACTAAAACGCTTATTCACATGACTAATGATACACTTCTCAACTAATAACGTCCCTCTCTCATTAAGGCAAATCTATATTGTAACGTCGCAATGACATTAGCTATAAATACCAAACTTAAAGATTCATTAGAGACCAAAAGAAAATTAGAAACCAAAATCTCCAAAAAAACCTTTTTTTTCTATTCATTTCGTTAATGGATAATTATATATTATTTCGAAAACAAAAAAATAGTTCTAGTTAAATTATTTAAATAAACAGTTATCGAAGTGAGTGATAGACATGAATGTAATTATGAATCATGATAGCAAAGTTTTCTTAGAAAACTTCAATTGTGACAAAACTGGTTAATCTTCAAACAATAATTTTCTTGTTCTGATGTAACTTTTTATAATCTTTCGAATGATGAATGTAATACTTAATTTGATTAATTCTTCCTAATAAATGGTTATCTAATTAAGGAACATTTTCTCTATTTATTTGTGGCACAATCGATTAAAAAATAATTTCTGTTTAAAACGAATTTGGAAAATCGTTGTTTATTGTTTTTCCAATCTATGCATTATAAACAACAATTCTAAAACCGTTATCGTTTTGTTTAAGATATTGAAAAATGACATTTATGAGCAAAAATATTTTTGAGTGCGTTTTTAACAACACGACAGGCCGCTTCCACGAAGCAAGGAAGCGCTGACTTTCTTCAGAATTAAGACTGGCTAGAACTTGGTTTCAGATAATCTTCATTTGATATGGAATCTGGACCTAAAAGAGTGCCAGATTTGTTGAGAAGTCACTCGAAATTCTAACAACCTTGCTTGTTGCGTACTAAACCATGATGCCCAGAGGCGACTTATAAACAATCTTTGCTAGCTTTGTTACTAAGTCTTAAGATGTATCTTTCTCTTGCTTCGTTTCTGCTTGTTTTGTTCATTTGATATTGATTACTTTTTTTCTTTAAAATACAGTCACATTTAAAATTATTTTTAAGTATTCGGGATTAAAGAATTATCAATATCAAGAAATTGTCAAAGAATTATCAATATTATGAGCCTTTTAACAATCACTCCTCCCCCCATCCTCTGCTCGTCCCAAAAATTCATCATAAAAATTTCTCAAAAACTTTTTGGAATTTCTAATAAAAAAAGTTACCGATGGAGGTACTTGGATATTTTTTACACGAAAACACAAAGTCTATAACTAACTTTTAAAATATTTCTCATTTGAAAAGCTCAATTGACAATAAATTAATGGTCTCGGGAATCAAATCAGATTTCATCGATCTCAAAAAAAAAAAAAACCTTCCAAATGCTCGCCAAAGTGGCTTACTTCGCCTTACTTGGCATCATCGTATTTTCAAACGAAAACAAAAGCAAAAGTAGAGCAAATTAAAAAAAAATGGGGGAGGAAAACCCGAGAAAAATAACAAAACCACCCTAGAAAATGCAGCAGCGCCAAATTAAAAACGGTTCTCAACGCAAGTCTTGTCTGTCACTGCCCCGTACTTGAAGCGCGCCTAAAGAAAAGATAATGCAAGACATGGGGCTAAAACATAAATAATAGTGTCCCAGCAGAACCAAGCGCCGGGGCGTGTATCTCTAATTAATTACTCACAGCACTAATGAAGCTATTACTGGGGAAAGGTGCAGCGGGACTATGAGAAAAAAAGTCCTTTATGTTTTTGTTAGTTTTTTGGCATTTGTTTTAAAGGCGCTGGTAGAAACTAAATTAACAGTGGTGTTTGTTTTTAAAAGGGGAGTTCTTGAACAAATGAGACTATGTGTTTGCACTGGTTCTGGATAGTCAGTGAAATGATGATTTGTGTGTCATTTTTGTTAGCTTTTTGTCTGAAGAGTCATTGACGATTGGGCTGTTGTTTAGTTACAAATGATTAGTTGCAATGAATGACTTAAAAATATTTATTTATAATTATTTTTTATTTCGCACAATTCCATTAATTAACAACTAGCTGCTTTGCTCGAAGCAAGGAAAAAAAAAAGTACTGCTGTATTAAAATGATCATTTGCATAAAATACACTCTTAAAACAAAAGAGTGAAATCCACTCCAGTTGGAGAAGTGCATTTTCGACACTGGAAAGGCTTGAATATTAACTCAGATTGAGTTAAAATCACTCGTTTGGAGTGATACTGTCGGAGGCTTAACACACAAAGAATCCACTCCTTCCGGGTAAGTGCACTTTTTCAGACTGGACGAGTGAAATTAACTCAGTCTGAGTTAAAATCACTCGTCCGTTTTAAGAGTGTAAGATTAAAATTTACGTGATATAAACCTCATGCAGCACTTTTAACTTTTTTGGATTAGTTAAATGATGCATAAACATTATTTTTAAACTGTGACATCATATACAACAATATTTTATATCAATATTCAGTAGTGTCCAGCTACCCCCATCCCCCTCTTTTATTCATTAAGTCGATTGTTAAGCAAAAAGCAATCTTCCCTCTATTTACTAATAGAACCAAAAATATTACTCGTAGAAAGATATAGAGTTGAATATATTTCTTGGGAAAAAAAACCTAATATAAAATAAGAATTTCATGTGAAATCGGTAAACTGACACTTTGCTTCCAATTTTAATAGAAAAGTTATATAAAAAAAAACCCTACTCACTCTACCTGATTTACTCATAGAAGACTAAGTTTGAGATGATTTTACCAGGTAGCCATTTCTTCTTCTTCCAGTGTAAATGATAAAACTTCTCGAACTTGTTAAAACTTTTCACATTGATGAACACCAACACGGATTTTTCATACTATCGAACAATTTTGACTTAGCCCCCCTCCCCCCGCCATTGTCCCCCAAGCCTCGTTTGCTGATCCTAACGAGCGAATTTTATCTTCTGTACTCTCAATAGAAATGTGAAAGAAATTATTTCGTCGGTATTATTTACTTGTTATTCAACCAATTCAAGTCAATTTTGTAAGAACGAAGTTTTCAATTTTGCGTTTATAGCGCACTCGTTGGGAATCAAGTAATGTGATTCTTCTACAAAAATCATTAAAAATTTCGAAACTGTCTAAAAGCAAATAAACTGTATTGTTTCATTTTGGTAGGGGATTGGTTTGGAGAAAAACAGATGAAATTTTAGCAGCAACATTCGAAGGTGTAGTGGATTAGTATTACAATTCATGTTAATACCACAACCTTATTTATGTAAACCTAAAACCCAGTAAATCAATAATTTTTTTCCCACTCCATTACGAAAGCGGTAGATTTCCGAGACGTAAATCATAGATTGAATATTTAAGCAAGGATTATTTAATTTATAAAATGAAAAGTGAATTGCGGTTTTAGATTTAAGATTTAGGTTTTTTTTATTTATTCATAGCTATGCATTAGATGTTACCAAAGAAAAATATTTGTTTATAAAATATGTACACTCTTAGTATTTGGTAACGTAAGGCCGTCTAGCCACCGACGATGCCGCCTACTCAAAGAAAATTTCGTCATTTTTCTCTGACAAATTGAATGTTATAAACGAAGGTATTGCACACAATATTTCAATAAGGATAGGTAGAAAGACGTAAAGGATCAATTTTCTCATATTGCAAGCTGAAGAACTTCTTCCGAGGAGTTATGGCAATACCTCTTACAGTAAAGCAATATTCCTTGCAGAAATCTGTGTCGGATCTAGATAGGTCATTGATTTTCATCTGTAGTCCGATGACAGACAATAACTTTTGCTGGCGTAAATCAAAGTAAACAGGCATATAAATATAGTAGCTTTGGACGAAATTCATGTTTGAAACTTATGGATCAAGAGGACTATCTATGCCCAAAATAAGTATGAGCTTAAGTAAGGTTCCTGCCAAAATGAAGCAATACAGTTTATTTGTTTTTCGACACAGTTTCGAAATTTTTAATGATTTTGGAGAAGAATGACATTACTTGACTTCCAACGAGTGCGCTATAGACACAAAAGTATGTAGTATGAGTGTGTTATAATTCATGTATAGGGAAGTAACAAGTAAGGATTAACAACGCGAATATAGACATGCTGGCCTTTTGGGATTTAACCTGGAAATATTTGATTTTTAAAAAAATTATGGTATCTAAATTTCCGTATATCTATTGCTGGATTTTTGTTCATCTATTGCTGGAATTTGAAGCATTATACTATAAACTAAACCTTGCGCTATGAATCAAGTAAATGGTTATAACTGAGTTACATCCGCATATGTGGCAGGTAGATAGGCAAAATTAAAGTCGCACAAGAGCCACATTTTTCAGGTCTGTGAAATTATTAATAAATTTGTGCATTTATTAGGTTTGTCTTTGATTTTATAAATGTTTCAGCAATCATTTCCCCCCCATTTTTGAATGAGGGGTACTTCCAGGGAACACTCGCAATGCAGGCTTGCCAATTGTCCTTCATCCTACACATAAAAAAAAGTACAAGAGAGGGTAACAACCGTTCACCACAATAACCTTAAATTTGCGAATCACACTCTCTCAGCTATTCTAAGCAGGAGCGAATAAAAAATGATCCATTGAAGGCGGGCAAGAATATTCTTGGGATGGTGTGATTTATTGATGTTCCATTGATCAGCGGGCGTTATCAGGACCAGAGTCACATTTCACATATGATGGATGTGCGTATCTGCATCGCATCCATTTACCTAAAGGAGGTTACCTACTTTTTTATTGCCCTCCAAAGTTAAACACACGATTGATAGACGGGCTTTTCTACACCAGAAACTGAGACGCGGTGTCTTATCTGGGGGTGATGGGGGCCACACTTTGTCCGGAAGTTAAAAACGACAGGATTAAACGGAGTAAAATAAAGTTTTAAAAAAATAATCAAATTCATTTTTTTCTGCAATACTTTTTTAATCATTTGTGCAAAATAAATACAATTTCATTTTGTATTAATTTCTTGCAAAAAATGCTTTTTTAATTAAGGAATATATTTTAAAATTTTAGTCTTAGTGAAAATAAATAAATTTTTGCGAGTAAAACAATTTAAAACTAATGAAACCAATACCTGAATTATTGTAACTGAGTAAATATATAACTTTTGGAGTAAATTACAAATAATATAAGTCTTCTTAATGCCGTAATCTCAATCCCATAATCCCCAATTTCTAAATACAAAGAAATAATAAGAAACACTACCTTTAATTTTTAGTCGGAAAGCACCTATGAATTATTCGTAAAAAAGGAAGATCTTCTGAATTATTCGATAAAATATATCTGTAAATGCTAGCAACTGTTGATAAAAACTAATGTTTAGATTATTTCGTCTTTCTTAACATTTTTTTGAGCAAGAAATATTGAGCTTTTGTCTTTGAAATCTTCAAAGTTGATATTGAATTTAATATGAAAAATAAACAACTCAAGCAAATTTAAATTAAAGCTTCAATGATTGTACAACTGTGCTTTGCAGAGAACTCTTTGGAAGATTCCTTCAATTTTTATTCGAGATGATAAATGACAAATGACAGTGAATGCGCCCTCTAGAAGGGAAGGGCGTAGGCTATATAGCCCATTACCCCGCTCGCCAGAAGAGACAGTCACAAGAGACACACAAAGAAGGACGCCACAAACACATAGACAAATAGCAACATTTATTGACAAAAGCAAACATCCATGCCTTTACCGGGATTCGAACCCGAGCCCAGTTTTATTCGAGTCGAGATACGATGACTGCTTGTCCCATCTTTTGAAAAACATTCAAATCACAAACAAAACAACTAGATGACTTCTTATCCACTTGCTTGTGCCACATAATATACATTTAACTCACAACACATCAACGATATACAACAGTCTACAAGCATCAATATACGATACTTCCCCAATCCTTTCCCCACAAAAAAGGCACACGCAGCAAAGCAAAGCGTTGAAGCATTGCATATCTATTTTGCTGACGCCAGGTACAGTGAAGGGAAACAAAAACGGATTTTCGCTTCCCCGGATTTGAATTTTAAATGAATCCACCAGGAAAAATCCACGAAGTTTGGCCTCATCCAACTTTTATTTCTAACGATGTCCACACGCGCCAATGAGTTCCTCAGGCGCTCCAGAGATTTCCAAGGTGTTTGATTCTTTTATGCACCCATCACCTTAGGTAATGAGGGTATTTCTTAGGGTGGGGTTTAGTCTGAGGGAAACTGGTGTAGGTTGTTTTTGTTATGGGGCAGAAAATGTAGTATTTATGTCAGAATATTATATATTATGTAGCATTTACATCAGAATATTAGAATAGTATTTATATCACAAAAAATTGAATATTAGATATGATATGTTTGAAAACTTATAAACAATGTTGTGTATGATATTATGTAGCATTTACATCAGAAGATTAGAATAGTATTTATATCACAAAAAATTGAATATTAGATATGATATGTTTGAAAACTTATAAACAATGTTGTTGCCGACGAAGGGCCATTTGCGGGATTTGAAGATGTTCGTAATATGTTATGTACATATATATGTATACTCACTTATATTACGCACATACGTTTCAAAATACAAAATCAAAACGGTTAGCTTTGAATGACCATTTTGAGGATATGCACTGTCCAAAATGAGTTCTCAATTTTGAGAAATCTTTGGTTCGTAATAACTCTGAAAACATTGTTCTCAAATTAAGCAAGAATTTAAGGCTATGTAATCTTATCTTTTGGAATAAATGATTTAAAAAAATAAGTGCATTGCAGCGACATTGTTTGTGTAGAAGGTTTCGGAACAGTGGAAGTCAAAACTATTTAACCTTTCATGCGACAGATAGAGAACGAATTTTCTTTCGAAATGAACTCACCTGGAAAAATCCAAAGGAAGTTTGGCCTAATCCAACTTTTATTCCTAACGATGCCCACACCCGCCATATATATTTGAAATTTCAACATATTTTCCTATGACTATCTTATTTTTTCAATAAAATGAGTATTATTCAATTTGCAAGTTTAGAGAGTCATTTTCAAACATTCTTAGCATTTAAGAAGTACGCTTAGTGCCGCATAAATTGAAAATGTGCGATTCTAATTATGTCATACAAACAAAATAAATTTAGAACGGTATCAGCTCATTAGTCTTTTTTTTAAAAAGTTAACTGCTACTTTACTATCTTGTTTCTACAAATACTTATCTGAATATGATTCTAAAATACTTAATTTTACATTTGAACTTTTCCTCGCAATCCAAAAAAAAAAAAAAAAAAAAAAAAACATTGATTCACCTGATTTATTTCAATAAATGTGTTATGAACAAATCAATGTTACGACCAAATAAAATGAAATATTTTATCAGTAATACAGAGTGTACTATTCAAATTAATGATACACTTTAATTTTACTCAAAACCAAGACGCTACAAATAATTTCGAATTTATTTCAAATTGCCAGACTTAATACCGGGAAAAATAAATTGAAATAGTTCCTTCATTCCTTTCTATTCGCAAATTACGTTACCAATCGCTTTCGTCTGGCGGATTTTAATTGCTTGCTTTTCCTATTTTCTTGCATTTCCTATTTTCGGATCTCATCCAATTCCCGCTGAATTAGAACTTCCTCGGCAAATATTCAATTTTCGCTCGCTGCTTTTTAATTACCGTGTGAGTGTAACCTCATCAAACAGCCTATACAATGAACACTATTTCACAAAACCAGTTTATGTATGTAATTTTTTTAAAAGTTTTTTTTTCATGTTATTTAGTTTAAATATTTACCGCCGCAAGATTTTAAAAAAGGAAATTGTGATTATATGAAATTTTCATCTCTTTTACGTTAAATTCGTTTATCCTTGTAATTATGTTTTAAATGGTTTTTTGAATCATGGGAAATAGATTTTTTAGGGCTGTTTATTTTAAAAGTGACAATGCTATTGTCTTCCATCGTGAAGTGGAAATTTATTTTAAATAAATAAAATTGCAATGACAAAAAAGAAAATATGGTCCTTTGTATTAAAAAAAAAAAATACATTTTTGATTCATAGTTTTTCGCTATTTAAATACATTTTATCTTTTGAAATATCTTTATTGTTCCTCTTCGTTTGCTTAATATCTTAAAAATTAAACATCGTTTTGAAATTGTAGTTATCTTTATAAAAATCATTAAGGGTTTATATTGTATTTAAAAGCAATGATGCATAGATTTTTTTATACTCATAAGAATTAATTAAAGCTTCAAAATAATAAAGGAAGCTATACAGTTTGGGCATAGATTACTACTTTTGTTTGGAATAGGAAATTGCATGCTTTCATAGAAAACAAGCTTATTCAACGTAACTTTTTCGCTTCTTATACTGTTTACCACATTGCCTGACTACAATTCAACCGACGCTAAATAGCTATGTTTTATCAAAAAATGCAATCTACTTAAAATATTTGTTTTGGGGGATTATGACGTGTTATTTATAACTTTGTTTATTTTCTTAAACATGAATACTATATGAAATCTGAATTAATTTGAAAATATCTGAAGTTTACTTAATGTAAAAGAGTAAGTATAAAATTTTATTGAAACAACATATTTTTTTGTATTTCATATCTCAAATTAGACTCTTCTTTTCGAATATCTTTGTTTTCAAAGCACGCTTTATTTTGTTCAAGTAATAGTAATAAACAATAAATTAGAAAAGTATTATTTAATTCATTTGCTTTTGTGTTTATCTTATATAAGTTTTTTGTCATAAAAGATTAAACAAAATGAAAAGAAATCCCCGTTACAAAAATTCTTCTAATCTTATTTAATTCATATAATATTCAATTAAATTGAGGATTTAAACTCTGATATAGCACATTAATTGTTAATTTGCTTTGCAGCTAGAAAATTTTAACTTTTTAGAAGGAAGAAGAAATACATTATTTATCATTATATTTTTGAAATTATTGTGAATATTAATTTAATCATTATTAGTTAAATATGTATTACTTAGTAAATAACTGTTTAAATATATATAAGGTTTGCATTAAGTTACTTTAAATAATATAAACAATTCTGCAAGTAGTAGTTTATATAAGAAAACCCCGTCAAACTTTGAACAGGCGGTTTTGAAACATAATAAAAAGATCCTTGAGTATAGTTTATTAATCTAGGCATACACGGAGAAATATCAGCGTTGAACGTTGTAAATACTTTATATAGAACTACAAGTAAGACCGTAAGCACAGTTTTAGCTATTTCGTCGCATGAGGAAGATCCGGTAACATTTTCTCCTGATCATTATCCATCGTACGACAAATATTACCAGAACCATCTCGTGTGAACAGGGTCTAACGATGGTCTACTCAACTCTGAGGCCACAAAAGCCATTAATGACTTCACGCTGTCTGTCTGGTACGGATTATCGGCTTTTTCGAAGAAAAAATACGAAACCAATTCATGTACTTAAGACCATAATATTGAGGTTCCGGACATGTTTATATTCCTCTCTTCCAGAACAGCCGACAATCCGAACGGACGGATAGTGATACGTCACAGTAAGCTTTTCTGCCCTTATTAGTTAGGTCAGCCGTAGCCTAATCATTGGATTGTAGTACTGGGGCCATATGTTCAAACGATGACACCTCACACAATCCATCAAGTGTTTTCAAAAATAGAATCCTAAACCAACCATTCTACACTCTTAAAACGAACGAGCGATTTTAACTCAGTCTGAGTTACCTTTCAATCCTCCAGTCTAGAAAATGCACTTCTCCGATAGAAGTGGATCCTTTGTGTGTTAAAACTCCGACGGGATCACTCCAAACGAGTGATTTTAACTCAGTCTGAGTTAATATTCACTCCTTTCCAGTGTCGAAAATGCACTTCTCCTACTGGAGTGGATCTCACTCTTTTGTTTTAAGAGTGTAACTAGACGGATAGTGATACGTCACAGTAAGCTTTTCTGCCCTTATTAGTTAAGGGGTCTAAGGAGTCTTAAAAATGTGCAAAGAAGGAACTACAAAGTATAGTTTGATCTGTCATGTAATTTTTTAACTACTCAATATACAAGTATAATTTTTTTATATGTAATTCTACAAGATTTATTTATTATAAAACAAACTTTATTTATTAAAACTTTAGCCAAAACTAAAATAAATATTAAACATAAAGCTATTTTAACACATTGTGATTAGGCTTGCGCCGCAAATTTTGAGGGCAAAATTGAAAAAATTACCCAGAAAATGACTTTATATTGTACAAATATGTACAAACTAGGACTTCACCTAAATAAGCTCAATCTCAGCTCAATAAAATTTAATTAGCTCAAATTATTTTTTTAAGAACTTTTTTTCTAAAAAAATTAATAAATTTTTTAAAATTTTGATTTTGAATTCATTTTTAAATAATTTCTAATTAAAATTGAGCTGAGAATTTAGGTATAAGTCCTAGTTTGTACATATTTGTACAATATAAAGTCATTTTCTGGGTCATTTTTTTCAATTTTGCCCTCAAAATTTGCCGCGCAAGCCTAATCTTAATGTGTTAAAATAGCTTTATGTTTAATATCATTTATTTTAGTTTTGGCTAAAGTTTTATAAATTTTAAAATTTGTTTTATAATAAATAAATCTTGTAGAATTACATATAAAAAAATTATACTTGTATATTGAGTAGTTAAAAAATTACATGACAGATCAAACTATACTTCGTAGTTCCTTCTTTGCACATTTTTAAGACTCCTTAGAACCCTTAAGTCAGCCGTAGCCTAATCAATGGGTTGTAGTACTGGGACCATTTATTCAAAAGACGACCCCCACACAATCTATCAAGAATTTTTTTTAAATAAAATCCTAAACCGACCAATCTATATCACCTTCTCGTCTTCCTTACATATAACACATAACCAAACCCACTCTAACCCTCCCCATTGTAATCCAAATCCGAAATTGGTGTAAATTCCTCACTATATTGTCATAGAGATAAATTAAAGGACCCATTGGAGCCTAAATTAACGTATCTGGGATCGCACCCGGTCCTCAATAGATAACGGGGACGCATAACACACCCGGGTATCCCGGCAATGCTCGTTTCTGGAGCAATGTTCAAAGTAATGGTGTCAGCAGTTAATTGTGTGTTAATTCGCTGTTCTGTTGGTCATTGCTGTGGTTCAATACTGATGGATTCTGTGGTTGGGGAGATTGGATTTCCTCAGCTAGGATTGTTTCGTTGGGGGTGAGAAGATGTCTTAGAATTGTATGTGTAGTGAGTATTAAGAGTAATTTGCATGTGGAGCATTAAGAGTCAAAAGGAAGCAAGTCATTTTTATTATTGAGAAGGCGACCGTATCTGAGAGATTCTTTAGTATATTATCTCAATTTCAGAAGTGTCGTGTATTCAAGCTTTTTATCTATTATCTTACCTTATCTTTATTTGTGTCCGTTGACAGGTTTAAGTATTAATATTTAAATTAAACACGTAAAACTGCTGTATGAAGGTTATATATGAGTAAAGAGGAGGATTTTTTAATGCGGAATATGTTTAATTTAATATTACGACCATTAAAACATTTTTTCCAGATGGTCAAAGTACTATAATATAAAAAAAATGAAAGATCTAAATTCAAAACTCACATTCTCCAAAGTATATAACAAAGATATACGGTCCAGTCGGTACATTGGCGACATTTGTTGATAAATTCAGTTTTACGAAGGCATCAATGAACGGGCTAAACCCTATATCTTAGTTATACTTTTGAGAATGTGAGTTTTGCAATAATGATTGTAATATAAAAAAAATGACAATGAAGAACCCTTTCCTCACACTGCTTCTACAAATAAGCTGTTGAACAACATATTTAACCAATCTTCTTATTCATTCCTCGTTAAATCCGAGGTTTGCTCGTATCAGGCAATTTCTCTTCCACTGACTTAACATTGGACCTACCTATGAGTACTGAACATATATATTCCGGCTTGTGTGCTTGATCAGAAACCCGCTTAGTAAACCTTCGTCAAGTAAGACAGACGCTGAAAGAGTTTTTACGGTCATAGAGAAAGGAAGTACACCCAGGACGAAGGTGGGAATCGAACCCGCACCCATTACAGCACGCAGACTGCTGGCCTGCGATGCTAACCACTCGGCCATCCGGGCCCCTGGACCAACCTAATAATCTTGCTTTCCTCGATAAATCCGGGTACTCGTAAAATCTGGACTCGCTATAAACGAGTTCGGCTGCAATTAATTAATCAACTTATTTTTTGTTCTTTAAGTGTTCACTAAGCAAATTATTCAGTTGCTACATAATTTTATATGAATGCACTTAAAAAATTAATATATATATATAAAATAATAATAATGTTTGTACTATTTCAACTTCCTCCCATTCCCAAAATCACATTCGAAATAACCCTAAACTAATCCTCCTATTAAAAACGAGTCTCTTTTTAAAGAGCAGTACAGAAAGATAACGCATCAAACATCGCCTACATTTTCGTTAAATAATTACTAATTTTTAAAATTCAGACACTTTTTAAACTACAATTACCCCAACTGAATTCTTTAAAAAAAAATTAATGGTATTAATAAAAATCAAGTTCAAATAAAAAAAAAACCTTAACCCATTGAACTTAACTCGTGATTACATTGTCATAATTAATAAGGGATAAAAATACATGGCTTAAAATACATTTTAATAAAAATTCAGGATCCATTACGTAAAACAGAACTTCACCACAAATTATTGAATAAGTAAGTAGTGCAATATCATTTTACCATCGAACCCCTTCCCACTGCCAAACACCTAAAAATCCATTAAATACACTCCATATATACTTTACGCGATATTTTGGGCACGCGATATTTTGGCCACGCGATATTATGGGCACGCGATATTTTGGCTCGCGATATTTTGGGCCCGCGATATTTTGGGCGCACGATATTTCGGCCGGCGATATTTTGGCCGCGATATTTTGGCCCGCGATATTTCGGCCGCGATATTTTGTCCCCAAACCAACCCATTTATCTTAATGTAATACGTGCATTTTTAAGAACATTTTGAACACTAAAAATATATATTGGCATACACAATACTATTATTTATCTTCTTTGTTCATTCGATCGTTAAATTGCATCTGCAGTCCACATGAATTGTAGATTCATTTCGTAATTATATTACATAATTTGACTGACTTGAATATTCCATTTAACTGATAACTTAAATTAGATAAAGTACTTAACACATCCAATTAGATTAAGCAGCAATGCTTTGAATGTAATTAAAACAGCGAGTACCTACAAATTCGGATATTTTAATGCAGTGCTAATTTCAACTTGTAAAATTTATTCCATTTGTTATATTATTATGACAAGGACTTCCAATATGGCAGCTAAGAGTCCATTTCTATTACTATTCAGAAGACATATCTGGCCTATGCAATTCTAAGAACCAATTTACCACATCGGTATAAGTCAGAAGAAGACAATTTTTAATAGTTTCATTACAATTTTAGTATAAACTAGTTTGTGAGTGCTTACATTTTATATTCATATAAATTTCCAAAAATTAACTACAATGACTGGAAATAATCAACTTCAAAATAATATTCTATTCATCTAAATTTGTTGTTTAGTGACAAAATAGTCCCTTTCTGACTTACTCTTGTTTAAATGTAATTTCTAGTTTCCAGAGTCGTGGAGTAACTAAGCTCCACCGCACTTGAATGTACAATTGTCATATCTATATTTTAGAGTTAGTCGTGATTAGATTACTTCGTTGTGAAATTTTAAGTAGGATTTATTATTCCGTTACATGACTCATCGTCGTGATGTGGAAATAGTACATTGATAAGCCTTTCTAAGAGAATTATGTAATCGATACTTAGAGATTAGTTTTAATTTGAATGAATTGAAAGGCATGACATGATATAAATGATTATATAGAATGCTATGTAGAATATATATTGGTATATGGCTATTGGTATTGGAATATATATGGCCTATACCAATATATTGGTGATACAATATAATTTAACAATTTTCGACATGGAAAAAGTAGGTATAACCCATTTATCTTAATGTAATACGTGCATTTTTAAGAAAATTTTGAACACTAAAAATATATATTGGCATAAACAATACTATTATTTCTCTTCTTTGTTCATTCGATCGTTAAATTGCATCTGCAGTCCACATGAATTGTAGATTCATTTCGTACTTATATTACATAATTTGACTGACTTGAATTCCGTTAAACTGATAACTTAAATTAGATAAAGTACTTAACATATCCAATTAGATTAAGCAGAAATGCTTTGCATGTAATTAAAACAGCGAGTACCTATAAATTCGGATATCTTAATGCAGTGCTAATTTCAACTTGTAAAATTTATTCCATTTGTTATATTATTATGACAAGGACTTCCAAATATGGTAGCTAAGAGTCCATTTCTATTACTATTCAGAGGACATATCTGGCCTATGCAGTTCTAAGAACCAATTTACCACATCGGTATAAGTCAGAAGAAGACAATTTTTAATAGTTTCATTACAATTTTAGAATAAACTAGTTTGTGAGTGCTTAAATTTTATATTCATATAAATTTCCAAAAATTAACTACAATGACTATAAATAATCAACTTCAAAATAATATTCTATTCATCTAAATTTGTTGTTTAGTGACAAAATAGTCCCTTTCTGACTTACTCTTGTTTAGTTAAAATTTATAGTTTCCAGAGTCGTGGAGTAACTAAGCTCCACCGCACTTGAATGTACAATTGTCATATCTATATTTTAGAGTTAGTCGTGATTAGATTACTTCGTTGTGAAATTTTAAGTAGGATTTATTATTCCGTAACATGAATCATCGTTGCGATGTGGAAATAGTACATTTGATAAGCCTTTCTAAGAGAATTATGTAATCGATACTTAGAGATTAGTTTTAATTTGAATGAATTGCAAGGCATGACATGATATAAATGATTATATAGAAGGCTATGTAAAAGTCAGATTATTTAACCAGCAGTTCATAACAATGGATTTAAAAATATAAAATACCAGACAATGTTGAATTAGCAAGTGGATAATAGGATTAAAACCATAGCGTAAAACAATTTATCGTATCTAGCTGCGTCTTTGTAAAATGATATACGGGGTGGCTAAAATTATAAGCCGTATTTTTAGTATAGTACATTTTAAGTAACAATTAAAGTTAATTTTGAAATTTAGTTACGAAATATAAGATTGAATTTTACTTTATAGTGTGTTTCATTAATTATTAAATGATTAATCTAAAAAACGCTATGTGCTGATTTAAAAATAACTTTTGAATTCTCTAACTCTGTAATACAGGGTTTCACAAAGAACAAATCTAGAGTATTTTGCAAGTCTTATGGTTCAATTATAAGTAGGATTGTGTTGATTTCATAATTTCACTAATGCTATTGATTTTGAATTGTTTTAGTTAGAATTCATTTATTTACATACTTATAATAATGCATTTCAAATTAATCCTTTAGTTTTAGTTAATTGGAGCTAATATAAATGATATTGAAATCAATATTGAAAATACTTCAAATACATATTGCACATAATTATGGGAAGTTTAACTATATGGTAGACAATCACAAAAAAGGCTTTTTAAATTTTAAGTAGATAAAATTAATGTCTTTTAACCCCAAAACAGTTTTAACCATTTATTAAGGCATAAAACTGCTTTTTTTAAAAAAACTTCATTAAATTATAACATAATGATATTTTATTTTTATTTTTGAAAAATATTTTGATCTAGAATTAAAAACATGACATTTCTTGTTGGCTTTTACTACCTCTATTCACATAAGTTAATATTTAAAAATTACGATATTTATTATAGATTAATGTATCATAAAAATTCTTTCAAAGACTAGAACTGCACTATGAACTTTTCTTTGCCGAGCAAACGCACAAAGTTTAATGGGTATTTTTCTGGGGCTTGCCTAGAAGCGTAGTTACGTTATATAGCTTCCAACAGTCTAGCACGCGTAACATAAACATAACGGAAAATACCTCTAAGAAAAAGAAATATCACCAGCGCCAGCAAAAACCGCTTCATCCATCCATATGTACAGCCAACTCTCCGAAGCCTAATCGTATAAACACAGTATCCGTAAAGTATGCTGGTCGCCTCTGTCTAATATGAAAATCGTAAGCTCTTTTTGATTCCGACTCAGAAGCAACTTTTCCTGCAACTTCTGGTAGGTACTTTGGCTGGACATGCGAAAAAGAAAACTTCTTGTGCTTTGGTACTTGTTCTTATTCAATGAAATTTTTTTGTTTTGTTATTGTAATTTTTTATTACAAAATTATCCTCTTGTCGAAAATGATTTTTTTTTTTTTTTGCGGAGGATGCTGCTTTGATTTTTTTTTTTGCTTTGATCAAAAACTGTTCAATTATTTAGTTTCTGCATAAAAAATTTTCGTGGCAAATAGTAAAATTAATGCTAAAAGCAGGAATTTTAAAACTTACATGCAGAATCTTTTTTAAAATTTAAATTTAAGAAACAAATTGGGCATGCATTTAAAACTTGCTAAGTGAAACGAAATGTAACAGTTTAAACCTTTTAAAGAAAGAATGTTTTTTGATTGTTGAGTTATACCTGCTGATAAAATAGTTTTTGAAATCAATTTGTTGAATAAATGCTTCAAAGAATAAAATTTAAACGCAGGTGTTAATTTCTACCCTTCAACCTTATAAAAACCTGAAATGGGACCTTTCTTTTTATAACAGTACGAACATAATGTTAGTAGATTAAGACAACACGCGTAAGCAGCAGTTCCCTAGCTAAAACATAGTTACACATCCACCTTTTCCCAGGTATTTCCGGAGAGTGTTGTAGATCTCGGATGAATTATGTAGAGAAAATATAGCATTTCGGTTTGTCGCGGATTTCGGTAAAGCATTTTAAGGCTGTTTGGGAAGAAGGCATGTTTGCTCAGGAAAAACCATTCTGGGAAATGTTGGGGAAAATAAAGTTTTTGCCTCTTTCCTGCTTCTTTATTTAGTGCGAAGTCGTGGTTTCGAGTTTCTGGTTGCATGTTAAAAGGTTTGGATCGGTTCGTTGAGATATTTCTTCGGATATTTATAAAATATAGATATGAAAGGGATGTTTGTCGAAATTTGTTTTGTAATGGTAACACGGCGATGCTATATTTTTACTTGTAAGTTTTAATGTATGATCTATTTTTTATGTTAAAATCTTACTTAAATATTATTAACTTCAGACAGTTTTTTTAGTTGATATCATTGGAATGGAGTTACACGAGGGCTATTGGCAATGGGCATGGTAATCATTTCTAACGACAGTCAATAAGTGACACACGACCTTCAAGGCATTCTTGGAGATCCTGGCCCGCAAAATTATGGAACATGTGCTCCATTTCCATATTTTGACTTAAATTGTTTGACTTTACTCTTAAGAAGAATTACAAAATTATTTTAAAAATGCATAGTTACGTCGAGAGAGGAACCACCTTTTTAGTATATGCAATGATAAAACTATAATTTAAATAAAAGCACGTTTGATTTAGGTTTGATAGTACGCATGAAAATGTTCTCAACGTTGAAAAAATCACGAAGACAGCTGAAAAGACAATAATGCAACGCCAACTGAAGAAAGATTCTTGTGACACATGATGGGCTACTCCATAAACCAAGCAGCCATTTGGAGCATCCTATAAAGGCTCATTTAAAATAAAGGACCTGGAACACTTACCCCTTGAGAAAACTACCCCCGGTCCCCTACTCAGCGTTAAGACTTTGGAACATATTTAATGGGCACTCCCTCTAAGCATAAAGTTATTCGTTGGATATTTTGGTTGCACAGAATGTTCATAGATCAGCACTTATTTTGACAATTTCCGGGATCGGACCGGTGACCATTCGAATGCAAGGCAACCGCTTTACCATTTGGGCTCTGAAACCCTCGAGACTTTTTAATCAGTATTATAGCATCCATAAAAGGAAGCAGGAATTATAATCTTTTAAACCTGAGGAATGATTATGTAATGAACACAGTATCTAATCTGATATATTATTCAACGTTCCAGTTAAATTTAAAAAGTAAATACTATTTTTTCAAAAAAATATTATTTACAAATTATAAATTAACCTGTTTTACTATGCCTGAAGCGAAATACACAAAAACCTTTGTACTTCAGAGCATTAAAAAAATATTATTATTAAAAAGTAACTTTTCATTTATCTTGCATTACGTGTTCTGTGGTGTTGACTTATTTCATGTGTAAAAACTAATTTGTTTAAAGTAATTTCTTTTCAGTATATTTTTTCTGTGGTAAATGGTGTCTATGTTTAACTAGTAAAGTTTTTATAAAAGATAAATGAAGTTTATTTAATCTTAAAACATAAAATACGCTGTGTGTAATACTTATGTTTTTTATCCTGTGGTATATAAAATGTTTTAAGTAGTAAAACAGTATGTAATTTACTTTAAAAAAAAAGGAATATTTTTAACTTAAGTAAATTCATTTCATACACTTTTTTCTAGTAATTAACATTTTTATACACATAAAAAAAACTATTTTTCTAAAAAAATATTAATCATTATTATGTGTCAGTAATATTTAATACATAATATAGTGTATGTATCATAGAAAGGATATTAAATAATTATTTTAGACTAATTACTTAAATGTATATGATAAGCTTAATTATTAAATTTAATTATACTAGTTGTGAAAAAAATTACGGAAAAAAGCCAATTTAATTTAAAATGAAGCAATTATAGCATAAGAAACAGCATAACTGCAGTTTATGCTACTTATAAAGTAATTAGCAACATTTCCCATAGGTTAACTTTAAAATTAAACTTTTGCTTCAATAATACTACTCATTTACTTTAAGTCTATTTTAAAGCTTTATTCCATAAATCCCTTGTAAAAATAAAGCATCGTTTCCTTAAATATATTTTACGGAAAAAAATAATTATGATTAAAAAATATATTTATGCAACCATACAAAAACCAGAGTCTAGTTAATTATAAGAGCGGACGGTTTAATTAGTACAGTTTCAAATACACATTATGAAAAGAAAAGTTTTTTTTTTTTTGCAATAAAATAAAACACAATAACTTTTTTGCATCAAATTTGAATTTTTTTTAAAAGACTTAATCAGCAAAGAGGGATGAATGTAAAAGATACGGTTTTGGCCTTAGAAAATAATGAAAATGAACTGACATTTAAAATCATCTTTTAATACTCTAAAAAGAAAAGAAGGCAAAAAATGAGATAGAATTTTCGTTGCAATAGAAGGAGTCCAAACGCTTGTGACTTGCAATTTGTCTAATTGCTTTTTCATTCAATCGAGCCGGTATTTATGAGAATTGTTCATAGATTTTATTCCTTTTTTAGGATATTAAATAAATTTATTAGGTTAGGGGGAATTACTTTTTGCTTGATTGAATTTTTTCTGGGAGGAATCTTTTCCTTTCTAAAGCAATATTCCCTAAGTAAATTGATTGGATATCTTTCGAGACGTTTTTTAATCTCCTCGGATTTTTCAATCCTCGACTTAGCTTAAAAAACTTAATAAAACTTTTTCTATCATTTATAATAAAATATTTTTGCGTTTTCTGATTAAAATAGAGTTTGACTCTCTAAAGCAGTGGCAGGATTTTTAGGGGACACGGTTAACACATTATTTCTAGAAATAATAACTTAAACTAGTAAATTATGGTGGTTTTATTAAATATTCACTCTAAATAAACATAAATAAACAACAAATATTTACAAGAAGTTTTTCATTTATCTAAAAAAAGCCCACATTTTGAAATTTTTTAAAACGCTACTCCTCTTTCAATTTTAAGAATAACTCCGTCTTTTTGATTTATTAAACACAATAATTGAAAAACGCGAAACAGAAAAAAGGTTGAAAGCAGACGAAATACATATTCAAACTAATAGGAATGACTCCAGGAAATATTTAATAATTTTTTTTCTACAGAAGATATCATTATGAAACTTAAATGTTCAGAAAGATATTGTGAATAATTTAAAATTAAAACTGAAAAATTGATATTTTGACCAATTTTTGGGTATCGCGTCCCTTTAAATTCTTTAAAATAAAATAGCTTTACCAATCTTTTGAAAGCAATTTTTTTACAAGTTAGGGGAAGTTTTTAAGTTATGGTTAATTGTTAGATACCTTAAAATAATAGAATAATGAAGCCAATATCACCTTGATAAACGTAGTGCTTTGGCAAAAAATATTTTCATAACATTTTAGGAAATGCAAGTAATTCATGATTTTTGTCTGCTCAGAAATCAATAGCATCCTTCTGTATCCAATTGGATATCTCTCAAAAAGTGCATATATTTTTATATTTATTCAAGTACAATGCTTACAAAATTTTGTGATGCGAAATTAGATGTTCGAGATTGCGCCTTGGAACATATAAAACGTCAAGCTGATAGTTTTATCGACTAAACGTTAGAAAACAAAAATAGGCTATTTAACAATAGTTGCGAAATTTAAAATGGTCGGCCATAAGAAAAGACCAACGAATTAAATAAGCAAGTATTTAGATGCTAGAATAAAGCATCATTAAAACAAACAATATATTAAAAAAAAAGAATAAAGTAAATATATTTTAATTTTACAAATTTTACATTTTTAATCTTAAAACAATAATATTAAAGCAAAAAAAAATTCTGAATAAAATTTTAAAAAAAATTGCTCAGATTAGAAATTAAAACTTTCTAAGGTTAAAAACTTAACTTATAAACCACTGATGACCATCTACTTCAATGACTTCATATTTTTTTTTCTCTAACAAAGCGTTAATGATCTTGTAAGAAATTTTTAACCCTCCGACAACACTGCAATTAAGTTTCAAGCTTCTCTCCAGAGCCCTATTCATTAAATCGGAGGGTGGTGATTGGTCCCCTTCTGACTCTGGCCTGTTATTATTGGATGGAGACAAAGGATCTGTTTGTGTCCGGAAACGCGTGTGATTACAATAAATGATCAGAAATGAAGTGTTGCTATGGCGACGGCACGCTTTTCCCAGAGCGTGAAGTTGATCGAGTTTTAGCAAAGGAACGAATGTATGTCTGTTATTTGAAGGTTTCAGTTTCAACTGTAAATATTGAAATTTTTTTTGTGGTCTGGAAAGAATTGGAACAAAAAATAAGTCAGGACTATACCTAAATGGTAAATCATAGCTTATTATAATTACCGAATTTTATTTTTTGTGGGTTCGAAAAATTAAAACAAAAAAATAATCCACGAAGAAACCTAAAGGATATTTTAAAGAATCAGCAAGTCCTTATTGTTCGAGTGTTTTGACACAAGTTATTAAAGCAACAGATTGCATCACCCCTTCCTGCAAAAAGAATTTTCGTCAAGCCTAACTTGATAGCTGAATCTGTAATGATGTTGCATTCCTACTAATGAAATAAATGACTTGTTGATAATTTTTAAAGAGTTACAATTTCAGCAAATCGAATGCTCGTTTTTAGCAAAAATAGTTTTTCCCCATTTTTTAAACTGACCTTGATAAATAAAATATACCCTTTTCACATCAGAAAATCCTGTTCAAATTGGGTTCTCAATTGATTGGATTTTTTTTTTTATTTCCGGTAATGTATTTTATTCCAGCTTTCATTAGTGTTTTTTCTTCAATCGGTTCTCTGTTTCACGTGTTATTTATTCTCTAATTAAGGATCGAGAAAGAATTTATTTTCATTCAGTTAGGTTAGGTTAGGTTTGAATTATTGTCACACTAAAGCTACACGAGGGCTATTGGGTTATTTTTTTCATTAAGCATTGCTGTGTCGACTAAATACTTGAAACATGTTCATAAGAGCTCTAGTGTATCTTATGCACAAATTTCTTAAAAGTACTGAAATTCAACAGACAAACTACACTAATTATGTATATCTATTCACCCGACTCCATTTTACCCCAACTACATCAAAGGGGTCAGAGTTCTATCATCCGAATTCGCAAACGTACCCGTAATTCCCGATTCGGGATTGTCTGACTCTTAGTAGGACTGGTCAAGTAAGACCTACTTGATTAAGCAATACCAATTAACGTAAGCATACCGAGAAAAAAAACCCGGCGAATTTATTTTGAACAGGAGAAAAGAATACAATTCTTGTAACAGGAATCCGACTTGAATTTCGTATTTTCTTTAACAAAATGATTTGCATTTTTACCGTTGCATCGCTCCCGTTTCCTCAGTGGGCAACTCAGAAGTACGACCTTCTCGGGTGGTTCAAGATTTTTGAAACACATTCCTAATGCTCTTCTGAGAAGGCTTCACCATCTCACATCTTTGAGTGCCTGGGCTCATCCATCAAGATCTCCAGGGAGGTCCGTTGATTTTCTTGGACTTCCTTGAGGATTTTGGACTCATGGACCTTGCCTAGATTCGCGGGACTATGGGGATAGGAAAAGAAAGAAAGAAAACATATGTATTTTAACATGCAATTCAATTAAATATAGAGGTTGTGTAACACAACGTAACTTTAACTTAAAACTCAATAAATTAGTGCATTGAAAGGTGTAATATAGAGATACCCTAATAAGATAAATTCAGTTATGGTTTAAAGTTCTATCCCTTGAAGCTGTGTAGTCTTTTTGTTTTTCAGTAGTACCCATAAAACCTCAAAAATTCTATGGCAGCTACCATTGGTACATGCGCAATTTTCTCAAAAATGTTATTAATACGTCCCAACAGATAGTAGGAACTCAAGTACCAAGTTTGAAGTCCGTTTCTTTCATTTCGAGCAGTGAAGTGGCTTCAAACGGACATAAGGCAGAAAACTAATTTTTCTTTGGCAAGCTGTCGTAAGTATAGCAAGCTTCAATAAGTATATAAGTACATAAGTATAGCAATCTTCAATAAGTATATAAGTACATAAGTATAGCAAGCTTCAATAAGTATGTCTTAAATGAGTTAGGGTTGTTAAAAAACGTCAAAACCGATAAAAAAAGTATAATGGAATTCAAAAATGGTTTTTAATATGGTAATTCTAATAAACATATTTTACAATATAATTATAATATTTTTTTAGTTATATATGTACTACGGCTCAATATATATGCTTGGCCAATAATTCTGAAGAAATCCGATATTTTGAGTTAAGTCACTGTTACAACAAGTATCAATTTCACCAGCTCTTAGAACCTCATCTCTTAATTAAACGTCAACACTGTCCAACACCTGGCCCCGGGAGATTGCAATGAACGTTTAATTCCAAACTGTTATTTTAATCCGAACGCCATTACACTGGTAGCGAGCTCAAGGAAACACTGATCCCCCTCGGCTGATCGGAGCCGCATTTTCCCCATAGAGTTAAGAAGTAGATGGAGATGCTTCTGGCAATCCTAATACAAAAATCGGTTTGCCAACTGAAGCCGTTGATCGCCTTGTAGTAAGCTCAAAAAGACGCTAGCGGAGAAGTATTTGGCGATTTTCTGCAGTGGGCAGGTTAGGTTAGGTGTGAATTATCGTTGCACTAGAGCTACACGAGGGCTATTGGCGGCGGGCATCGTATTTTATAACCACAGTCAAGTAACGGGCCGACACCTGAATAGGCACCAAACGAACCGTTAAGGGCGACATCGTACGCAATGCTAGGACTTTGAAGGATATTTAACGTGCCTTCCCTTACGGGGTATTATTCGTTGGACATTTTGGGCTGCACAGGTCGTTTATAGGTCAGCAGTTATTTTGGCGATGCTCGGACCCGAGCCTAGACGAGTGCCTCACCGACCGGGCTCCCCAGCCACAGTGGGCAGGTAAACCTCAGTAACCAGACAAATGACTTGGACTATTGTTGCAAGCACTCAATAACTCAATCCTTTTACAAAGTATACTGATAGATTGATTATTTCCGAACGCTAATGGTCCAATTGATTGTTGTGGTTACTGCAGTTTACCTGCCCACGGCAATTTTCTTGCATTCTTTGAGTTAACATTGACAAACTACGTCGACTTGTGATTTTTGACTGTCTTTTTAAAACTATAATCACATTGCATTTTCCTTACCAGTGAATGAAGGTACTGACATCTTGTGAAGCCATCGATTGTTTTGTAGTAAACCCAAAACAGACGCTCTTGGCGAAGTATTTGGCGCTTTTCTAGCAATCTTGGAGTTAGCATTGATAATCTACATCGACTTATGACTTCCGACATTCTTAGCAACATTCTTGGCATTGATAATTTACATCAACTTATGACTTCCGACTATCTGATTAAACCAGTGATCTTACCAGTGAAGCAAATTACGACCATCTTGTGTAAATTCAGATATCTTACAGCCAACAGCGCAGGCATATTTTGATTTTTAATCAACGCTTTTTTAAAGAATAAAGGGACACGTTTTACGTTGAACTAACATTAAATGAGAGGTTAGTTTGGGCTTACTAGGGTTACATGGCTAGTTTTTGACAGCTTCACTTTATTTCTCGCCAAGAATCTTCATCTTTTCTTAACAATACGTTTTCCAAGCTACAGCTCCCCATTCCATGCTAAAAAGTTCTGTAATAAATGAAGAGTACACGGGAAAAACCGATTAATTTTGTAGAGAAGTTTCCTTACACTCTTAAAACAAACACTCCCAATTTACCTCAGTCTGAGTGGATTTCACTCATCCAGACTGGAAAATGCGCTTCTCCTTTTCGAGTGGATCCTTTGTGTGTTAAACCTCCGACAGGATCACTCCAAACGAGTGATTTTAACTCAGTCTGAGAAAATATGCATGCTTTTAGGGCGTCGAAAATGCACTTCTCCAACTGGAGTGGATTTCACTCTTTTGTTTTAAGAGTGAAGGCAGGCCACTTTGGCGATGATAGCGAGTGGTCACCTAAACTTGTGTAAGGAAACCAGTTAATACCACAGAGATCATAGTTAATGTAATAGAGTGGCAGATCACGTGACCTCCAATCGCCAATGTCCGCCAAGCAGACAGTTGCGGGCTCCCGCCTAATAAATCAATCGGTTATTCTTCCCGCGTACTCTTCAAATTTGTTTGGCTTAACTTGGTTTGTTTGGGCTTCTAGGGTTACTTGGTGACTTTTTATCGGCTTCACTTCATTTTGCTCCAAGCATCCGAATCTTCTTCCTAACTCTACGCGTTTTCCGAGCGGTTGGGTTGAGGAGCTGGCAGGGGAGCCGAAATGAGCGTTAGGTCGGAGAGATTATTTGTCCACTGGGCGAACGGTCAAGAGGATTAGAAGAGGATGAGCTTGTACCGGGCCTCAGGGGAGCTGCGAACAAAAGACGTAATGATTATTTTCAGAAAATTGTTATTAGCTGTTTTGTTACTGCGTTAATTCTGTAAAGACTCATTCATTAAAAAAACATGAAACATTTCCCCTTAAACCGCAGTTACACGCTTCGAGCGTTTGATTCGAGCAGCAATTTGAGCGTGACCTTGATTTTCTCAAGGTAACGATTTAACAAGCAGATACTCTAAGCTTCCGCTGATACTGGCGCTCAAGGTAGCGAAACCAAACGAGATTGGTTCATTACCTTGAACGCTAGTTTCAGCGGAAGCTTAGAGTATCTGCTTGTTAAATCGTTACCTTGAGAAAATCAAGGTCACGCTCAAATGGCTGCTCGAAGCATGTAACTGGGGTGTTAAAAAGATTTCTACTTTAGTTCTGTCGGTCTGATACTAATCTGCAGATCGAACAATAAGAGCTATACAGACTGACTTAAATATAATATACTAGTTCTTAGTATACTTGTCGGACGTCATAATGAGGTTTTCAAGAAAATCGCGCAGGTGAAAAGCGTAGCTGCCGAAAAAAAAATAGTTTGAAAGGTATTTTGAAAAAACGAAAAGAGCTACATAATTTTATACAAGCAGATAATAAGTTTATTGAGAAAGATAAACTGTTGTTTGACAATTCCATTAAAAATTGTAATGATAAATTCGCACGATGCTTTTCCCCCCAGCTTTTTCTGATTTATGACGCAGTGTTTCCTAAAAATAAACAGAAATTTCCAAATTATTGAATTAATGTTTTTTTATTGATATTTACTTTTGTTTTGAAAGGAAATGATTTTGAAATCATCCCTTTAAAAATAAACATAAATCTGATCTTCTTAATATATACATGGGATTAAAAAAAATGTATAAAAATAATTATAAAGTGTATGCAGAGAAAACTACCCTGTGATTTTACACATTTCTTTTTGGTGTTTCAGGTTAATCATTATAAATCAATTACAATATCGTATTTAGACGTAAAAAAGAAAATACATAACCATTTGGAAATTGCATAGCCATTATTATTGCATTTCAATGCGCAAATAAAATACAAATACATAGCAAGCAATTTCAAGATATTCTACATAAAGAGTTTTTATCTTCTCCCCACAATCACCCTCTAACAGTAAAAAATCACAAACACATTTATCTCTTTATAAAAAAAAGCATAAAGTTATGCTTGATTTAAACTGTACAAATATTGGGTGACAAATATTAACTGCATTTTATGTGTAAATTACGTTTTCTTAGGCTGCAAAGATAGCAACTGAGAAAACATAAAATACCAAGTTATTAATATTCATAACCAATTAAATTCAATGCGTTGCGCAAAAAAAATAAGTTATCACTTTCAATCAATTGGTGGAAAAAATGTTTGAAAATACAAGTCGTTAAAATGCAATACATATTCAATAATGGAAAAACCCGCGATAAAAAAATAAAAAAAAAACTCCGTAGAATCGAAATGAAATTAGAAACGATACATAATTATGTTATCGTGTTAGTCTTTTATGGAGAATCTCAATAAGATCTTAGCATTGAATCAATAAATGTAAAAAGGCGCCAAGTCTAGTGAAGAATTTCCCTTTGCACCTCTTAACTACAATATTTTACAGAAGAAAGAACTGTGTAAGGAAACTTTCCTGTTGACTTGGATTCTCTTTTGCATTTACCGATTATTTTTTGTATCATATTCTCCTAGAATTTTTAACTTTGAAGTGCTAACTGATTGTTACGTTTTAACGATCTGTATCATTTCAACGCAAATATTTGCTGGTTTTTTTCGGAAGTGATTTCTTTATGTATTTTAGGTAATCTGATTTGCTTATGTGTTTTTATGGGTTTCCTTTTGAGAGCATGACAAACAATTGCTGTTTGGATAGTACCTTTCATTTTCAATTAGGCATTCTTATGGAATGAAAATATTTTTTGTTTCTTACGCTAAGCTGTAAACTTAAGACACAAATTAGCATTAGTATTCCACTTCAGTTAGCATCTTCCAGCATTTTTTTTTTTTTGTCACTTGGCAAACTTTTTTTTATGTATTGATTTTCCATGTTCTGTTATAACCAAATAGAAAATGAATTTATAATAACACATAATTCAATTACCAAATCAATTTAAGGAGTATTTATTTAAATACTTTTATAAATTAGATTAAAGCGCAGATGTATTTTAAAATAATCATTTCAGAGAGTTTAATGATACCAAATAAAACAAAAACAATTAGTAAGAAAATTATTATACAATTTATGGCATTAATTTGGTACCATGTTTTAAGAAAGGTTCTTGATTATAGCTTATTAATTTTGAGCAATATTCAGATGGCTACAGCGATAGGTTTTGAATGAAATTGGAAATTTTCACCTAAAATTACAGACTTTGTTAAGGTTTTTTTAAAGTTGATGCATTTCTTGGGTATGATAACAAACATCTAAAAAAAATGTCGTGATAAAATTTAAATTAAATGTAAATTTTTTTGCCAATACATCTAACTTAAACGTTATTTACGAATCAAACATTAAAAGGATTAATGAAAAATTTTGGGGATTAAGAATTTACAGTGGGAAAAAGTTTAATATTTGGTTATTACCAATAATTGACTTTAACAAACAAAAAGATTTTTACATTGTAAAAAGTAAATCACTTTGTTATACATATCTTTATTATAAAAGCAATTTAAAAAAACCTGATGAAATCACAGTAAATAAAAATGGAAATATATTTAAAATTACAAAATAATAATGATGCAATTTACACACCTATACGCCGCTAAGACTCTAGCCTTTGGAGCTGGTGGAGTCGGGTTTGAATCCCGGTCAGACATGGATGTTTGTGACCATCAATAAATGTTGTTATTTGTCTATGTGTAATTCATTTCTTTGTGACTGTAAAAATTCTTTCTGTGTCTGTCCCACTTGACGAAAGCTCATAAGCGGTTCTCTGAACAAGCCCACAAGCTGTAATATATATGTATCATACCATACTATACACACCTATACAACTAAATACTGCTAACTACGGACACTAAGGGCTTTGCAGCTTAAAATACCGTAATACATTACATATAAGGTAATATTAAACCGTTAATGACGACTTTGTGAATACGATCCATTCATGCCTTTATTTACTAATAAAACGTTTGCTTTTAATATTGAAAGTTCGTTTTGCATGTAACTTTATTTGTTCCTTATAATCTTTCAAGACTTTGGCCTTTATTTGCCTCATAATTTGCTCATTTGGGTAAATTTAAACAAAACGCTTATTTTCGGGAGACACATGTTCATTCTAGTCAGTAATGAGTTAAAATATCGTAAAATAAATACAAAAATTCAATTTTTTAAGTGGATATTATTTAACTGTTCGATAAAGGGCATGGTAAAATATTTCGTGTCTTCAAATATCAAATCTTATTTTTTTTTTCATTAATAAAACATTCCTCGTATAAAACGTATCACTTTTACTCGCAAAACATTAAATAATCCTTTAGATTAATTTCTTTTCACTCATAACAATACTCCAAACACACTCGAAGGAAAGTTGAAGTCAAAGCGACTCCCAGAGCATTGCGTATAGTAATTCAATTACGAAAGCATACTCGAGATTTCAATTCGAATACTTTAATTAAAACTTCAGAAGCCCTCTAAATGAGTTTTCAAAAGCACTGATACCTTTATTATCCATCATCCTTGTACACTAAAGGACTGAGAGGGAAAAAAATGGAAGGAATCGATATTAAATAATAAAATGTCTCAGGAAAGAAGATTTGTGAAATTGAAAAGGAGTTATTAATTTAAAACCCATCCCTCTGCTCCTTTTGTGAGGAGAATTAGGAACAATGCGGGACGCGTCGAAAAAGGCCAATTACGGACCAGGGAAGAGATGCGAAAGAAAAGGGCTATCATTTCTTTTGTACCCATTTTATTCTTAAACATGCGTTTCTAAAGGTTATTTAGAGTCATTAGGTATTGGCTACACCTAAATAAACTTCATCGGCAAAATAGAATCAAATTTGGAGGTTTCTCCAAAAAGACCAAGTACGGACCAGGGAAGAGATGCGAAAGAAAATGGTTATCGTTTCTTTTGTACCAATTATTTACTTAAACATGCGTTATTTAAGTTTATTTAGAGTCATTAGATATTTACTACATCTAAATAAACCTCATCGGCTAATTAGTTACAAATTTGGTAGTTTCTCTAACCGGGTCCACCTAGATCATTGTTCTCATAAACGCCAGGTGGATTCTTTTGGCTAATTGGTTTCCAGTGGCTCCAAAAAATTGGGTCCGCTTTAAAAGCTTTGGTTGCCTAGCAGTCCGGTGACAGAATCGAACGCTCACACAAAACTGGTCGTGATGTCACTGTTTGAGAACAGAATAAGACGGTGAACGAAAAGTGAAACCGGTGATAACTTCATACCGCCAACTGAAGACCGGACATCGATTCGTCAGAACTTTATGTTGACAAAAACATCTCGAAACTTAGCGAACTCAAGCAACCCCACGCAGATGCTTCACGTACAAGTTTCATATTGTATATTTTCCGTGTTTTCTTGCGAAAACAATAAAACGTTTCTCTTCTTATAGCGTAAGACCCTCCATCCCCTTCAACCATTCGATTGGTTTCGACCACCATTATTTTAGTTTTTACGGTTTTCCGACAAATTCTTTGGCAGAAAAAAAAAAACTTTGCCGCCAATCTTTTCCCAACTCACTCGATACAACTCAGGAAATGCTCCCATAGCAATGCCACCATTGAGAACTTTATAAATTATAAGTTGTGTTAAAACCCGTCACTTATACAACAATTACGTGAGAAAAACATGAACAGTAGAGGACTGTTCTTTGTAAAAAAATCTGAAGATGGGCTAGAAGATACATACAGCAACTCTTGTTATTAAGAGGCTATAAGGAGAGAAAAGCCATATATTTTTAGACTTCAAAATATCTTGCGATTGACAGAAACATGATAATCAGAGCATGATTTAAATGCAATTTTTTGCAACATTTCTTGATGTTTTCAAACTTAAGTTTCCTCAGGGAATCTGTAGTAAATTTTAATAAATTTACTCTTATTTGATTTATTTTCGTTTTGGGTTCTTAATTTTCCAGCTATTTCATTATTTTCAAAAGTTTCTAAAAGAAAAATGAGTTAGAACTATTACCAACATTTGTATTCTGTATAAAAATAGTTAAATCAAGTAAAGCAGAAAATATACATATAATACAGTGTGTCCGTAAACGATTTTCCAAGTTTCAAATTATAATAGTATCAACTGTAATCGTTCGACAGTTGTGTTTGAAGGTGACGAATAAAGAATAACTCCAACGGTTTCCGATAAGCGATACCCCATGATTTACCAACATTGAAAGGCATCTTCCGGACTTGCTAGACAGTATGATAAGAATTGCATTTTCGTTTTGATGTGTGCCGTATCACTAAAGGTGCACACATTGAGCACTTATAAGAAGAACTAGGTTATTTTTCCTTCAATTTCATGTATGATTTGTTACATTTAGCATAAAATAAACTCCTGCAATATATCATTAAAACTCGGACATTCTCTTTCGGACGTGCTGTTTAAGACAGGTAGTTGAACTGAAAACTAATGTTTAAAGGCCCTTTAATAAAGAAAAAAACTGTCGAAAAAATTTATGTATTTTTAGTAAAAAATATGGGGTCCAATTTTTATGAATATAAGCAATAAAGCAAATCATCATTGACTTTAAACCTTAAAAAGGAGGCTAAATGTCAAAGACCATTAATATTAAGGAAAAATGCAAGGCTTTTTAAATTAAGAACTTCGGAATATAACATGATTTCTTCCAATTCTGGCATTTTCGACATAATTTTTACGTTACAAAGTAAAACCTTTCGCTAGACATCTATGTCCAACAATTAGTTTCAACAAATCATTTGTTCGTAAACCACGCAACATAATACTTATATGATACCAATCCATAAATAGCAAAAGTGATTAATAGCTATGCGTCTTATAGAAAAGGGCCGATGTCCAATATTATAATCTTGAACACGGCCTTATTTCTGTTAGATATATAGTGAACTAAATAAAAAATAAAGACGGATCATAAGTAAAGAAGGTGTATTTTTTCGCAATAATCCATCAAGACTTGTATGACTTAAAGGAGAGTGAAGCATCGGAAACCTTTTTATCCTGAAGGAGTGTCAGATACGGGTTCCATCGTAAACAACACGGGCCTTGATATTTCTCTTGCATTTGCAACCCGGCAGTAAATAGTGAGTTGTCCAGTGTTATATGTTTGGACAATAGTCCTTTTACTAGTACGATACAGATATTGATGGATGAAAACGGAGTCTTTTTTGGGACCCCGAACAGAAAAAAGGTTCGTATTCCAATGCACAGAGATGCATACTACTATATGAAGGCAAAAGACGAAGTGATTGTGGATATGTTTATGGAACATGTGCCACTCGTTTCAGTTTTTATTTTAAGTTATAGTGACATTATGTGTAATTAATTACACGCATATGTATTGTCGGTCAGTGAGTTTTAAGTTTTATAGTGAATGAATAAGTATAAAAAACATGGTTAAATTAACATTTGACTGCTTTTACGCAGTGGTATTATATAGCTGTTGTATTCGATTTGATTAAAAAAGAAAGCAATTTAGTATAAAAAATGACTAACCAAGCATAACTACTGAGGTGATCAGTGGCTTGCTACACGCGACATAAAACATTAGTTATTTCATTCCCGGATTACATTGGTGGTATGACGCGGTAAGCTATATCACTGCATAGATTAACCAATCGATTACTTATTTTCATTGCTGTGGAATTGTCGCCACTCAAGACGGGAATAATGCCCTTCGGATGGTTTCAATTTGTTTATTTTGCTAATGGCATTCAATAACTTATCTTTTATCCTGAAATTTGTTAATGTTATGAATACAAAAGGCTATTTTTATGTTAACTGGTTCTTGATCATTTTTTTGCTTTTTGGTCATTAGTTTTAATGGAGTTTATTTAATGATATTTTTTTTTAAATGACAATTTTTTTCCAGGCCAACTAAAACGAAAATTACACGGCTTTGCGGTATCTTTGCTTTGTCACAGGTAAAAGCCTTATGTACATTGTGCGTCGTAGAACTAAAGCATAATTTTATGGTAAAATATGTTTACAATGCTTGGGATATTGTTAATCAGTTCTGATGACTTAACTAAAATTCCTTTAGTAGATCAAGTTACCGTTGAAAAACATGTGATAAAAACATCATGTTGTTCTTACCGTCACGTATCCGTGAAAAGGCTAGATGCAAAACATGGTTTCTTGGACGGGAAAAAGCAATTTTTCCTCGATAGCAAAGAAGAGTAATTTAAGAAGAGTGTTTCATGTAGTAGACATCTCTATAGGCGTAGAAAGACCAATAGTTATTTATTCCCCGAACAAACTTGTTTCCCTAAAATCACAAAAAAGGAAATACTTGAAAGGGTTATTTTGGAATTGAATTTCAAAAGGTATGTTAAAGAAGCTCTCTTTTGAATTGTATGAAAAATACACTTATATTTCTTTGGTGTCACCTAGTTCTATGTAAAATGGAAATCTGTTTATATACTAGTATTTCAAAGGGAGAGGATTTGTCTTCACGAATACGAAAAGGTATTGCTGAGGTCTCCAAGAATTATTTTTTCCCTCAAAAAACGCTGCCATGTAATGATTTTGGACTTCAAAAATTAAAACATAAAAACACTAAAATAATAATATTAATAATATGTGTGGGAAACAATAATAATATGAGTAATACGACGAAATAATATGACGTTGTGTAAATTCTTTTCGCTGTGGGTATTTTGTGTAGTAAAATTGAAGTGAAAGTTAACGAAGAATTATTACGAAAGAAAATGGTATCAGTTTAAGAAAAGATGTTTTTGTATTTACACGAATATTCGTATTTAAAAACGAAATTATTTTTAGAAGAAGTTTTTATATATATATATTTCTCTTTACTGTTTAATTCTTTAATTTTGAATGTCTGTTCAAACGATTTCATACTTAATAGAGTTCAATTAAGTGTTTTTTAGAGATTATCCTTTCTTTCAAATTTCGTGTTATTCAGCAAAGAAATTAATTTACTGAATAAAATGTATCGATTTCATCAATGAAACACAAAAATGAAAAATAACAACAAGGAATTGACTTTCCTAAGCCTCACAAAATGTTAAGAAATCTATTTCTAAAAAGAATGAAATTCTACCATCAAAATAAAAGTCATTTTTTTTAAGGATTTCGAAATAAAAATGCCTTATTTCGGAGCTTTAAAAAAATCGAAAGAGAAGCATTTTTTAGTGTCTCCACTTTCATTTTCTAGTTCATAAACCGATTCTGAAAGACGATCTCTCCATCTAACGGGAAAACACCGGCAGTCTCGGATTCCCAGTGATGAACGAACACGGTTGCAGAGAAAGTTGAACGTGTTGAAACATCCGAAAATATATATAAAAAAAGAAAATTCTAAAAAGGAATAAAAATAACCTGAGTTAAATCAATTACACGATCGCATTCAGCGAAACTGATGAGCCCAAAGCGAACAAGGTGCATTATGAGAAACCTTCCAGAAAAAGAAAAAAAAAGAGTTAATAAAATGAAAAAGAACTGAAAGAAAAAGAAGGAAGAAGCAGAAATTTCATCTCCTGTATCCAAAGAAAATTGAATTAAATTGATACTCTGCGACGGGATACGTTGCAAACGATATGAAGAAAAAATCGTTTTTTTTTTCTTTCTTTTAAAAAATGTTCTAAAAACCTTGACGTTAAAATACTCCGGGTTTTTCCCACTCATTTCTACAGAAAAAATATTTTCATTATTCCTTACTCCTTTGCTGAAATTTTTCGGTAAATATGATAGATAGAAGTTTAAAGGAAATATTTGAAGGGACAATTTTTGTTGTTGTTAAGAATAGGTTAATGGACGCCGTTTCCGGATCTTGTTATGGATGGCGAATCTTTTCATTTGTTGTTTTCTTCGTATTCTGTTTTATTTAGTTAAGTGCTCACTATGTGTTCTTTTTTGATTGATTGAAATACTGTTTATTGTTTCCTTCTGAATGTCGTTTTTAGCTTGTTTGGGTGGTCTAATGTTTTTAATGCTTACCAATGACATCTTGTGGTGTGGAAGATAAATTACCAGGTCGTGCTCCTAGAAATGTTTGACAAAAAAAGTTCTATTCAATTAAGAGTAGTAAAATTTTGTGAACGATTTAAAATAAAAAAAACATATTAATAAACTATTAAATTCTTAAGAGAGCATTTATTCTTCATCACAAACTGCTATGTCTGAATCATCTGGTCTTAAAAAAGACAATTTTTGTTTACTCATTTTTACAGTAAAAATATTTTCATTATTCCTTACTCCTTAGCTGAAATTTTTCGGTAAATATGATAAGATAGAAGTTTAAAGGAAATATTTGAAGGGACAATTTTTGTTGTTGTAAAGAATAGGTTAATGGACACACCGTTTCCGGATCTTGTTATGGATGGCGAATCGTTTCATTTGTTGTTTTCTTCGTATTCTGTTTTATTCAGTAAAGTGCTCACTATGTGTTCTCGTTTGATTGATTGAAATACTGTTTATTGTTTCCTTCTGAATGGCGTTTTTAGATTGCTTGGGAGGCCAAATGTTTTTAATGCTTACCAATGGCATCTTGTGGTGTGGAAGATAGATTACCGAGTCGTGCTCCTAGAAATTCTTGAAAAAAAAGTTCTTTACAATTAGAAGTGGTAAAGGTTTGTGGAAGATTTAAAATAAAAAAAACATTAATAAATTATTTAAATCTTTAGGGAGTATTTATTCTTCATCACAAATTGCTCCGTACTGATCCTCTGGTCTTCAAAGAGTAAAAATACATGTGAAGTTCCGTTTGTTTAGTTTTTTTATAAATGAAATAAGGAATTCAACGGTTAGTCCATATAAAACTTTTCATGATTTAAAACAATGTGAAGAAGTTTCTGTTTTCTCACGTCAAATCAGAATAGTTTTTAATAATATACTGATTATTTAAAAATAATTTATCTATATTTGATTATGCATTGCATGGATTCAATTAATATTAATTTTTTTAAAGCATACTATATATTATATAATGTAATAAAGCTCTTAATTGGGAAGGAATTTAGATGTCAAATATCATTGTTAGGAATACGAAGCAACCGAAATAAAATTTCGTAAAAACTGTTATTAGTTTTATAACAATTGAATGGATAGTATTATTTCTTGTTCAACTTGGCAAATGCTAATTTTATTTCTGTTATTTTGTTAAACCAAAAATGCTACTTTAATTAGTCATGTAATTTTAAGTTAATTAAAATTACTTTAAGTACCTAATAAAAATAAAAATAGGACCTTTTACGAAGATAAGCTTGAAATTCATTTGTGCAATCAACACTAAATAACAACTAAAATTACTCGGTGAATTCACATGTCTTTTTAATTATGTTAGGCGTTAAAAGATATAAACTTAACTATTTTCACAAACTACTAGTAATTAAGACATGTTAAAAATAGTTACTTGTATGGGCCATTTCGAGATTAGGCTCTTTACGTATGCTTGAGACTTGAATGCGAAATTTACAATTAGCAAGATATATTTGCAGTTGAGATACAATGACGTGAGTTTGTGAAGATACTTTAATGATAAGGATAAAAGCTAACTAATATAAATGCACAATACGGATAATAGCATAAGAATGCAATTAGGAGATCATTTTAAATAAGTTAAATAAAAACTTTGGTGGAATTACCTTTTATTATTTATAATATTTGGTACAACATTGAATGAGTGTAGGAATGTTCTCAAGTTAACGATAATTTAATTGTAATTGTTTAAAAAAATTTGTTAATTGTTTAAACAATCCATTAACTGTTTAAAGTTTAAACAATCTGTTAAATGTTTAAAATATCTGTTAACTGTTTAAATAATATGATAATTGTTGAAAAAATAAGTTAATTGTTTAAACAGTATGTTAGTATCTGTATGAAAACACTATTTTTCAAGTCAATTGTAGCCATGAGAAATCGTTTGCAATATTCTCATTAATAATGTCATCGACGGCCAGTCCGTGCTGTATTCCAGTAATCTTGTATTAAACTATCCAATTCCCTGATGATCCTAAATACATTTATCATCAAAGGTCATACGACTGTATTTTAAATTACCACTTATTTAATTGTGATTGTTGAAACAATTCACGCAATGGTGTGTAAGTACATTACCCAGCATAGTTACCATTCTAAGAACTCGAAACGACAGGGCTGTCCTAATGCTCCCGTTTAATCCCCGCATTTAATTTACCCCCATTTAAAACCTCCCATAATTACTAGCGCAGAAAGCATTATTACGTTTACAACTCGCCGTAATTAAGTCTTCCTGGTAAATAGGTTTATTAAGCATAAGAACACTTGGTTATTTCAAACTGTTCATCAGTATACTCCGTTTACTGCGATCAAAGCACAATATGTAGAGAAACATTTCATAGTTTTATTTCTGTATGTCTTACAAAACCTTAATAGGAGACTTATAGAGTTTAACTTAATTCTTTAAAATAGAGAGTGAAATCCATTCCTATAGAAGAAGTGCATTTTCGACACTGGAAAAGATTGAAAATTAACTCCTAAATCTCTCGTAATCACCCTAAATCGCTCCTAAATGACTTAAAAGTGCTCGTTTGCTGTTAAGATTGTTGGAGGTTTAACAAAACAAAAGAGTGAAATCCACTCCTATATGGGAAGTGCATTTTCGACACCGAAAGGAGTGAAAATTAACTCAGACTGAGTTAAAATCGCTCGTTTGTTTTAAGAGTGTACTTCATAACTCACTTTCATACACCAAACTACAAATGCTACAGACAAGTTTTGCGTCAAACAATTCAGCGCATTGGAACTTTAAGTCATTCAATATCTCAATGAAGCAATGTAATTCAATTATGTTGTCCCCAGTACACACGGAGAACATACTCGTTAAATATGTTGGTCCGAAAGTTCAGTGGGCGGTCATAACACAATATCGTGTTTGATGGTTTTCTGGATTAAAATACCTCGTCTCTCCAGCAACGTGCCTAAATTTTGGAGATGGTGAATTTTTGGAACGACTTTATGGCCGTGAAACTTGGAAAATTACAAAACAACATGAAAATAAACTAAACGCCTTTCATACTAAATGTTTAAGAAAGATTCTAAAATTATTCTGTCCAGAAAAAAAAATCAAACCATAATCTATTTATCATAACAGCAGACAAACCCTTGACAAATGACATAATGATGAAAAGATGGCATTGGATCGGTCATGTGCCGAGAAGGAGCCCTGATTGTAACGAAAGGATTGCTTTAACTTGGTTTCCTGACGGGAGTAAAAAAGAGAGACCGACCAAGGCTGACGTGGCGGCGAAACATCTCGAAGGCGAGAGACCATTTTGGTTGACCAAGCTGTACAAATGCCAGGGAGGATGCACTGAACTGGGTTTCAACAATTGCGGCTTCATGCGCCTATAAGGCGTGACGAGTCTCAAGGCAAGACATTTTTGGTACAGATGTCAGACTTCCACCATCTAAGGTTCCGAATTCTTTGAGCCAACTGAAACACTGCATCACTCCTTATTTCCATATTATGCCTTAAGGGGTCATAGGAGTCTTAAACATGTGCTAAGAAGGTACTACAAAGTATAGTTTGATCGTTCATGTAATTTTTTAACTACTCAATTTGCAAGTATAATTTTTTTATATGTAATTCTGCAAGATTTATGTATTATAAAACAAATTTTAAAATTTATGAAACTTTAGCCAAAACTAAAACAAATGGTATTAAACAGAAAGCTATTTGAACACATTGGGATTAGGCTTGCGCGGCAAATTTCGAGGTCAAAATTGAAAAAATGACCAAGAAAATTACTTTATATTGTACAAATATGTACAAACAAGGACTTATACCTAAATTCTCAGCTCAATTTGAATTAGAAATTATTTTAAAAAAAATTTTAAATCAAAATTTTAAAAAATTTATTAATTTTTTTAGAAAAAAGTTCTTAAAATAATTTCTAATTAAAATTGAGCTGAGAATTTAGGTATAAATCTTGGTTTGTACATATTTGTACAATATAAAGTCATTTTCTTGGTCATTTTTTCAATTTTGACCTCAAAATTTGCCGCGCAAGCCTAATCACAATGTGTTCAAATAGCTTTATGTTTAACATCCTTTATTTTAGTTTTGGCTAAAGTTTCATAAATTTTAAAATTTGTTTTATAATAAATAAATCTTATAGAATTACCTATAAAAAATTATACTTGCATATTGAGTAGTTAAAAAATTGCATGAAAGTTCAAACTATACTTTGTAGTACCTTCTTTGCACATTTTTAAGACTCCTATGACCCCTTAAATGCACACAACAACAACATCAACAACTATTCTGCAGAAAGAACTAGCATTCGGAATGGAGAGCAATCCAAATTCATTCGCGTACCCTTTTAGTGTCCGATTCTCTTTAATACTGCCCCCTGCAAAACGAGACTATTCCTCAGTGCCTGACGAGATATTCCTTGGCAAAATGCTTAAATGCCGTGTTAATATGCGACAACACAGTTTAAACGGGGTATTTCAGTGCCTTAAATCTGTGTGTGACTTTCTATAAAAGGGTGTTACGATGATGGAGCTTACGCTAATTATGCAGGGGTCTATAGTGCGAAAATAATTGATATTTAGAGAAATTTCATGCACGTGATATCTGAATTTTTATTTTTGGTTAGCATTATATTTCTTATACTCTTGTTTATTTGCTCCAAAAAGATACATTCATGGTTGAAATCATTGTTGTGATTACTGCTGTTTACATGTCCAAGGTAAATTTGTAAAGTAAGATTTATTTTTGATAAAATACAAATCAGGACATTTCTAAAAATAGATATTCATTTTCGCATTTTGCCGGATTCGTTAAAAATTAATTTAGAGTATTATTTTTGTTGCTATTTTTAATAGGTATTTGTGACTAGTTTCCTACTTATTTGGATGATCACACCACCACCGTAATCTATAAACGACTGTCTTACAGATTATTATTCATCGATACCTGATAATCAGAATACCATTCTTGTGCATGGCAAATCTGATTGATAAATAGCAATAAATCTTTCAATTTTGTAAAACAAAATTATTATAGTACGATTGCAGTACAAGCCTAATTTAAACTAAACGTAAAATATTAAATATATGACTTGTACACTGATGGGGATGACAAATAACTGATGAACAAATTAAAATTAAAATTTCTTTGCAACTCCGAAAGTTTACAGAAAATATCTATGAAATACAATGAATAATTGAAATTGCTAAAATTAAATGTTGAGGATTTGATCCCTTGATTCTAGTTTTGCAAAATGTAGGCCAGAAGCGATGCAAGAAACGATTTTTAACTTACCTTTTATTTTGTAATGGACCTACTTCTCCAATTTATTAAGCTATACGGTATATTTTCTAAGAGTTAGTTAAGCGTGTCCTTATTTTAAGTAATGCTAATCTATACTTTTTTTTTAATTATTATGTTTCGATTTACGTTAAATAGATCTACGTTATGCATAATCAATATTTTTAGTGTATAAATTTTGAGCTGTTAACAGAATACAAAGTAATACCATAAAAATTTCAGTATTCTTCGGTAGCTTTGTTTCATTTCTTTAAATATATTTGGAAATTATTGATATTTATATTTGGAACAAATCCAACGCGTAGAATATCGAAAAATAATTACGATTTCTGTAATTTAAGCAGGACTTCGATTCTACATACTGCTAAAATGTCAGATTGAATAAATAACAGTCTTCGATGTATAGTTTGTTTTGAAAGAGAAATGCTATTACATTAACTTTTTTATTACAATTCACGGAATATTTTTATTTACTATTTTTTTTTTTGTTCTATGAATAACTGGAATCAATATTAGTTTTAGCGAGAAACGACAATCGCAGAATGTGCACGTGCAAATGATTGTCATTATCATAAAGGAAACTGATAAATTATGTACATATTCTAAAGATAATAGTTAGAAATATTTTTAAATTGATGTATTAAAAAACTGGGGATAAATGTTTTTTTTCCCACTAGGTGCCATAATATTGTTTACCGTTTTGCAATCAATCAACTTCGAAACCATTAATACTTGATAGATTTATTATCAACTATAAGGTTGTTACAGGCGATTGCAGTAGATCTGCATATTGGGGTTTTATGTCTGCATATTTTTTCAAAGAGGTTGACGAAGTCTTCAAATTATTATCCTGAAACACGTCAAATGAGCAAAATGTTTTTTTTATCTATTTTTATAAGCTGGTTTGTTGTTCTACGGTAATCACTCTAGAGTTATTTAATGGGTGTCGAGTTCGTAGCTATATACATTTTCTCGCCAAATTTTGACCAAAAACGCGCCTAATGAGCTAAATAGTTTTATGTATTTATGAGGGAAATTATGGCATTTATGCATGCATTTTATAGCGTATTTTTTATTTTGGAATTTTAAAGCTATTAAACGGGATTTTCTACTTCATAACGAGGGGAAACAATGACGTAAGCTTATTATCCAACAGCGAATGAAATGATACATATACTTGGATCGACTTGAATTTTTTTAGTCAGTGCGAAGAACGGGTATTTATTCGCATTTCATAAATAAAAGAAAAAAGAAAAGAAAAAAAGATTGTGCAACTAACCATTCAAAGCGTTTCCAGTGCATAAAGGAGTATAAATAACTTAAAGAGCCACTAGTATGAAAAGCAGCTCAATAAATGTAGTTATTGTTTCTAATTTCTTAAGAATTGTATAAGACAAATAGACAAACATTTATACCAGTAAAGAATTCTACTTTATTATATTAACATAAAAATTCCGCTGGCTTATGCCTTTAGCACCAGATTTTTTCCCACTCAAATCGATGAAGTTAAGAACCATAGAACATTTTTTTTTTGTTTCCTAGTTATGAATTAAGGAATTCTCATTAGACATAATCATCTAATGCTTAGAGAAAAATAGAAAAAAAGTCACATAGTTAGAGGAGAAGTTAATAACGTAAATGAATTTACGCTGATCAAAATGAATCGTTGAAAAAAGTCTACCATGGTTAAATATTTATTTTATAATCATTTTTAATTTCGTTTGTCATCCTGGACTAATTTCTTAACTCAATCTTTTAGATGAATAAAACATTTAATTAATGCTTCATTATTTATTCATAAAAGGAATTCGGCCCATAATTTTAGGGATTTTCGATGAAATATTTTCTCTTTTTTTCCAAGTTTTCGAAGCATTCTTGAAAGAAGGTCGGTAATTAAGGATTTGATAAATAGGTGAAGGTTATTGTGCCACTTCGTTATATGCGAAATTAATAAAGAAGCCAAATTGAGAATTAGGTTTCGCAGAGAAGGTACTTTTTATTTGATAATTTAAAGAAAAATACGAGAAAAATGATGGCAAAGTCATCTGTGAAGGTAAATTCATTATATTTAATGCATTTATTACGTGGGTAAGTACAGATTTAGTAATAACAATTATTTTTAAATTTTTAAAAACTAATTTGAATATATTTTTATAATTACGGTCCATATATATTGCATTTATAATATCTATATTATTAAGTCTTAGGATTTTATTTCTCTTCATACAAATAATATTTTCAAGTCCCATTAGTAAGATAATTATAATTCAATTATGAAAATGACAATATTTAAAACCGATTAGGATTTAATCTTTATAAAACTTAAAGAAATTTCTATTGAACTATTTTAATAATTTCTTCTTTTACTTCCTTCTCTACATTGTTAGGAAAAAATATCAATCCCACTCAACAAACTTGAAAGTCAAATATATCCCGACACTTGAGTAAGCACCCCATGCAACTTTTAAGGGCGACATCGTACGTGTCGTCCGGACTTTGAAGCATATTTAACGTGCACTTCGTGCACCTTAATAACTAATTCCTGTATTAAGTTATCTCCTATACGGAACGTATTCGATGAATGAGAAATTGCGCTTCGCGCCGATGCTCAGCTTCTTATTTTTTGATTTCAGATTTCCTTAATAACTTGGCACCAAAATCCCTTATTCAGCAGTTTAAAAAACTAGAAAAATCAATTAAGTCGAGAAATCCATACTTGTGACATTATGTTTAACGCAATCGAAAGGGGATGGACCTCACTAGATTTTTAGATCTCTACACTCTTAAAACAAAAGAGTGAAATCCACTCCAGTATGAGAAGTGCATTTTCGACACTGGAAAGGTATGAATATTTACTCAGACTGAGTTAAAATTACTCATTTGGAGTGATATTGTCGGAGGTTTAACACACAAAGAATCCACTCCAAAAGGAGAAGTGCATTTTCCAGACTGGATGAGTGAAAAATAATCAGACTGAGTTAAAATCGCTCGTTAGTTTTAAGAGTGTAATAATTAGACAAAATGTGAGCGCGAAACAACATCAAAGGCTGTATACACGGTCTCCATCCGCGATGACAGGTAGGGTAGACTGGGTACGGTTGTGACAGTCGCCCATATTAGCGAAACCATAAGGAATAGCGGGTTGGGTGTAAGGGGTAAGGAGCAGCTTGCCTGCCTGAATATGTTCCACAGTATACCATCAATCATCGCACGACATTAACCCTACCAGAAGCCATGGTTATTTTTTCACCGTCAAAAGCTCAAAAGTAAGTATTTTTATTCCATTTCTTTTCATAACTGTTATTATATGTGTACAGATAGAGCAATGAATTTTTTTCCTCGTTATAAGTTAGACTTTAATAATGAAATACCAGTGATTACTTTGAATGCAAATTATTTTGTATTGTCATGGCGATTGTTTTTTTGGCAAAAGAGTAGGCTGGGTACGGTTGTGACAGCACAGTAAAATGTATTTATTTTTCTTTTAGATGCCTATAAAAAGCCTGAGGAAGGCAGAAAGGGCACAGTGTGACCTAAGAAAATATGAAGAAGCTTTTATAGAAGTGAAACGGTGGGATTTCATAATGAAGAGCGGCAAAAAACCACCAAATTAATCGTGTGTTTGTCACGATACAATTGTATCGATACAAGATTCAAATGTGCAATATTTTTATGACAATTTGCAAATGGTTATGTACATACACACCTATGAGCCATAGGATATACATTGTTGACGAAACAGGTGTAACTCACATTTTTTTTATGTAGATAAGATATTTTGTTTCTTTTTTTAAAAAAAACACATTTTTATTTATTTGTTTTGTATTTGACATGGTTACAGCAATGTATAATTATAAATATTTAGTTAACTTTTTTGATGATAGTGATAATATGAAGAGTTTTTATAAATAATTATAAATTAATTTATAATTATTAAATTTATTAATTAAATGATGAATTAAATGTTATTATTATAAATATTGAATTTATAGTTTCTAAAGATGATGCAAAAAGAGTGATTTGATGCCATTTTGGTGTCTTTTTTGACTCTGTCACAACCGACCCCAGGGTGGGGTCGGTTGTGACACTACTTCTTCTTTTTTCTAATGTGTTTTTTTTTTTAAAGAAACAAAATATCTTATCAACATAAAAAATATACATGTTCTTATATAACACAAATAAATCATTTTGAGTTACACCTGTTTCGTCAACAATGTATATCCTATGGCTCATAGGTGTGTATGTACATAACAATCTGCATATTGTCATAAAAATATTGCACATTTGAAGCTTGTATCGATACAAATGTATCGTAACAAACACACGATTAATTTGGTGGTGTTTTCCGCTCTTCATTATGAAATCCCACCGTTTCACTTCGATAAAGATTCTTCATATTTTCTTAGGTCACACTGTGCTCTTTCTGCCTTCCTCAGGCTTTTTATAGGCATCTAAAAGAAAAATAAATGCGGGAGAGTGTTGTACCTTGGGACTATTTTTACATTTTAATTTTTTTCTTCGATAATTATTGTCAAAATAAAAATTTCAAAGCAGAATTTCAACACACCAATACGTATATACCTCTATAATATATTTTTTTAAATTCTGGCAGCTTGAAACTAAAAAATTTCCACTCATTTAAAGTAGAGAGGATAAACTGTCCCAAGCTACAACATGATGTTGTACCTTGGGACATGCTTTATAATTCAGTCAATAGTCATACACTTGAACTAATTTGTGTCAGGAAACAAACTTTATTTCAAAATACATCAGAAAATGTGCTCTTTAGAACATTTCATCACACGGAATTAAAAAGATTTATCAGGTGTTGCCAGAATTATATTTTCAAACTTCAATCATTATAAAATATATCCAAAACAAAGCTGAGTTGTATTTTACATGTTTTGTGGAATTGCTCTTAAAATAAATAATAAAGATAATTTTATTTATCAAAATTATTAAGAATTTAATCAAATTATTAATACTGTCCCAAGGTACAACACACTACATGGTTTAAATAAAAGCAAGATAGTGGCAAATCCAAATGCATTATCATTATTTTCTCATAACCAAAATATTTTAAAATCTTCTCTTTTATGAAGAAAATAAAATGCAGTTGACTTTTTGTAAGAGTACTAAGGTAAACAATTATATTAGAATGAGTAAAATATTTACTTTGGGGTAATGAAATATTATTTTTTGTCACCATTTCATCAATTCAATGATGCTAGTGTTAAATTTCATTATGATGATGTCTGTTGGTTAAGGCTACTATTAGAAATAAACAATGTATGAATATTGCCAATAGATTCTTAGAAATTGTCAGTGTCCCAAGGTACAAGCGTCCCAAGGTACAACACTCTCTCCTACATTTTACTGTGCTGTCACAACCGTACCCAGCCTACTCTTTTGCAAAAAAAAAACAATCGCCATGACAATACAAAATAATTTGCATTCAAAATAATCACTGGTATTTCATTATTAAAGTCTAACTTATAACGAGGAAAAAATTCATTGCTCTATCTGCACACATATAATAACAGTTATGAAAAGAAATGGAATAAAAATACTTACTTTTGAGCTTTTTGACGGTGAAAAAATAACCGAGGCCTCTGGTAGGGTTAATGTCGTGCGATGATTGATGGTATACTGTGGAACATATTCAGGCAGGCAAGCTGCTCCTAACCCATTACACCCAACCCGCTATTCCTTATGGTTTCGCTAATATGGGCGACTGTCACAACCGTACCCTGTCACAACCGTACCCAGTCTACCCTACTCTTACCATTTTTAGGTCTGCAGTTATTTGAACAATACACAAGCCTGAACCTGCGAATTTTCGCATGAGAAACAAATGAGTTACCGACTTGGATCCACAGCCCCTTATTCAGCAGTTTCAAAAACAGGAAAATATCATTATACTCGAGGTATACAATCATAGGTAATGACCTTACCACATTTTTGGCTCCTCGAATAATTATACCAAATTTGAAGGCGAAACATCCTCAAAGGCTGAATCCACGGTCCCTGGTCTCGAAGACACTGCCTGATTTTACAACAAATGATCTATTACTTGATTGATTAATGGATCAATTAGTTGTTTTATACATAAACTAACCAGATTTTTTAAAAGCTCTCCGTGTCTACAACATCAGGGATCTTGGAATGAAGTCTTAAGGAATTAACTCATCATGTGCTACCCCATAACAAACCAACTATCCTTCCCCATCATACATCGCCGAGTCGTAAAAGTATCAAGAAACGCGGTAGCAATAATTCACCGAAACAAAAGGGACCCGGCGTCTAATAAATTCCTGCCGTAATCTAAATCACCAATGAAAGAGTAATGCTCACATACCCATTCCGATTAATTCGCGACGTCCTGTGACAAAAGCGGCCATCTCTCGACAAAGGCACGCCATCCAACAGCAACAAACTGCCCCACGCTTCAACAGATAAGCCATTAGCAGGGGCAAGATTGGATCATTCAAATCAGAAAAGGACCAAGTGCCGAAATCTCATTTTGGAGAATTCAGTTATTAACCTTTCATTCCCAGTGATTCCATTTGGCATCATCATTTGTTTACCATAATTAAAAAAAATAATAGGCTGAATCTATCTATTGGGATTAATAAAAAATATTTTTAATACAATTTTTTTTTGAAGAATTGAATGATGTGCTTTTTTATATCATAAATGGCTACAGAAGTTCAGATTTTTTTTTCTAAAATGAGGATGCCAAATTGGGACTGAAAGGGTTAAGTTGGGGTTATGTTGGCTGTGACCTTAAAAATGAATATCGGTCAGTCACATAGGTAGCACAACAATTTTGGTCATTGTCGCATTAGTATCGGACAAACTTGGAAAATATTGAGCGAAATCTATCAATTTCTACCGATTTTAATCAGATTTCCACGTTCTTTGAGGTTTCATACCGGAAATTACGAAAAGTGCAATACTTAATTTTATTGCAATCTTAGAGTATTTTGCAGGTATAAAAAGCAAATATGTTTCGCAATTTTTTTCAACCAAGAATTTTGGATTGTAAATGTTTCTTCATATACTATTCATTATTCAAACCAATATTGCACCCCGATATTGCCCAGCGTCGGTAAAACGTAGTCCATTATACATTGGGCGATGGGTATGAGCCGAGATTGACCAATAGTGCTGTGCTACTAGGGCAATGTTATAGTTTCAAAGAGGACTGAAGAAATTTATTTTTACTACACATTGTTAAAAGTTTCGTTCTTGGTTTTATCAAAAATATGGTTAATAGTAGCTGCGATGGTTTGGGGGTGAAACATTTCACTATTTTTTTGGTTTTGGGTTGAACAATTTTTCAGAGTTTGGAAATCAAATCCTGGAAAAATGGTTTAGCCAAATTCCAAAATTTGGTTAAGCATTTTTTTCCAAGCAGCCATTGCAGCTACTATTAATTTTCTTTTGTGGCTAAACCAAATACTAAATTTTTAAGTGTACAAGGTAATTGAGAATGATTACACTGTAAAGTTCAGAATCTGACTGAAGTACATGAACTACTGGATGGAAAGATAGGTCATGCAACAAAAGCAGTTGTGGGGCAAGTGAAATTGATTCAGTAAATATCTTAAGGTTGAAGTTTGTAATACGCAAAAAGAAAATAGGTAAATGCAGTAAGGAATTTGAAAATCTTTGGTAAAACATACGTTGAGATTAACTCTTTCCATATAAAATGAGTCAATAATTTTCAGAGATTTTGAGACATTGTTAAACTCCGAACGAAACCCTAAACTCTCAGGGAATTTTCGGTAAAGCCCTAATACTTCAAAACTTTATTATTAAGTTTAAAATTATTTTTTATTAAAAGAAACCCATCAAATTTAAAATTATACTGTGAAATTTCACACTATAATGACAACGTGATTCGAATTTTATTGGCACAGTAAATCAAAACTGTATTAGAACAAAAAGCAGTACCTTAACTCAATTTCTGAAAGATATCGCCAAGTTCCTTTCTGATAAGCCTGATCCTATCTGTCCTGGCGCAGAAGTTTTCATTCTCTGCCCAGGTCTCGCCAATCTCAGATGGGTGACCCAGTTCGTGGTCCCTTTCTCTGATTTATGGTTCCGTATATAGATTATTCCTATCCCTTTGCTTTTAATGAAAGCGCCCCGTGTTCGAAATGAATGGTGATAGTGCCCGGAGTTTTGAGGGGAAAAGACGGTGGGTCAGATTGACAAAGTAGTAATAACAAGTTAATTTGAATAACTTAATTTTTAAAATTTTGTTTAAAAATAAGTAACTTTGGGTAGGGCATTTTACATATATATTCCGGCTTGTGTGCTTGCTCAGTGAGCCGCTTATAAGTCTTCGTCAAGTAAGACAGACACAGAAAGAGTTTTTACTGTCACAAAGAGAGAAAATACACCCAGGGCGAATTCGGGAAGCGAACCCGCGCCCGTTACAGCACGCAGACTGCTGGCCTGCGATGCTTACCACTCGGCCTTGCTATTGTTTCTACAATAGAAGTACGAAAATTAGTAGCAACAGTAATTTATGATGTACCCCCTTTAACAACTTGGAACCTACTACTTCTCTCCCTTGCCTGTTATGGAACTCATATTTTCTAAAATATAGAGGCCGATTCCCTTCATTGGCGATTTCATCCAATAGCATTTACCTTATCAAATGATGAGTGGACCGGTCCCTTTATAGACGAATTTGAATCTTGAGCATATCCTTAAATGCTTGAATTTCTCGATTTGCGAGATTCTAAGCAAACCTAATTTGTTCCTGGACTTCTTGGAGATTTTTGGTTTCATGGAGGTAGCTGAGCCTCATCACCTGCTATAAGTAACAAAAACAACATAATTTGAATTTTGCAACTAAACCATCCATTAAAAATAGATTGCAAGATAATTTTAACGTCCTTCCATAACCTACAGTAAGATTTATTGACTCAAAAACTTCGTATCAAGGGTCCAATATCCTGTCTGCAATCATTCGGCGGAGGTTTAAGAAATAAATCCAAGTAAGCATCATGTGGAAAACCTTAAAATATGCATTATTGATAGTCATAAAAATTATACTTTGTAGTGTGAGATGTAAGAAATTTCCTCCTCAATAGATAAATAGCAAAAAATATTTGCTCCTTAATGACATTTTTTTTTATCTTTTACAAATTAATAGAGACACTTCTTTAACTTCAAAGTAAAAACGTAATCGAATAAAAATTTTAAAACATAATTTAATTTTTTTTTGTCTAAAGTAACCCTAAACGACAAAAGTTCCTTCATTCTATGATACAAAATTTTCTTATTAAAAATAGTATGTTTGGTTGTGTCCATTGCATTGTAAAAGACGTTCATTGTAATTTTGTCAAATTAACATACAAAAGACGAGATGTTTATAATGGGTACAGGACTGGATTTGGGAATCGCTTGGAAATAGTTGTTGGAAAGTTTTCCACCCGATTTACCTACGAGAACGTTGATGCGTAGGAAAATTTGCTTCTAAGGATTGTGTTGTAAAAGCCAGTTTAGGAATGCTTGGGCTCAGAAATTGAAGTATCAGAACAGATAACTGAACAATGATCAAATAAATTAGCTGCTAATGCGTTTATGGGTCATTTGAAGTTTTAAAAATGGTAGCAAATCAAAATTTGAAATGCATCGTTTGATTGTAAATTTTGAAGATTTTGGTCAATAAAAATGGTATATGTAAAATGGGACTTGTATAATCCAGCACTCAATTTATGGCTTGTGACATTACTAGTAGTGGATTACAATCCTTGCCTGTTTGGTAAATATAAATATGCCGTGCCTATGTTGTGTAAATATAAATATCCTGTGGAGAAGATCCTTTCGCGGATGTAAAGAGTTCCATAAATTATTTGTGAATCCATTCATGTTTAAAACATAATCTCATTTAAGGTCTAACAGGTTTGAATATTATTTGAGAAAATTTTGCAATTTTATCTGAATGAAAAGTGTATTTTGGTTAAATTGTATTCAGATCATTTTGTATGTAAATATTACCTTACAAGAGTTTCCAACCAACGGGCCAATCGCGCTTTTCCCCCTGTCTTTTTACTATTTGTTTTTACCCAAGTTAGGTTGGCACGGGGTGTAGTATCCTTCTGAAAGGTGTTGAATGTTGTTGTAGCAATGGAATAATAGTATCACATCTTTTAACACACAACCTATTGACTGGCTACACACACTATGGGTCAGATAGTTTTTCAAAGTGAACTTGATCTATCAACTTCAGACGCCAAAAAATTAAATATGGACTGTAATATAATTGAAATAGTAAGTTGAAAGCTTTCTACACATTGCTTTAATAATGACCATGTGTTGATAATGTATTCTTAGCATTGCGTAGCAGAAAGATATTTAAACCTATGTGATATGCATTTGATTTTTAAAGATATGGTCCAAAATTCTTAAAAAAATATTCTTCTTATAGTTAATTTAAAAAAAAAACCATTATTCAAACTCATTACTTTTTTCTGAAGTTTATTTTTTGACAATATTGACTGGCTTGAGTTATAAATTTATTCAGCAATTAAATTACTAATTGAACCATTACGAATTCAAAAGTGTAAAAATATATTACCAATTGATTTCTTTATGAAATAAACAGAACATATCTCCAATTTCCTAATATTACAATAACTATATTACGAGGTAGATCATTTCACATCCTTATACCATTAACCCTTTCAGTCCCATTGATGTCATTTGGAGTCATCATGTTTCTGATCACAATTTAAAAAAAAATAATATGGTTGACATCTATAGGGATTTATAAAAAATATATATTCTAATGAAAAAAGTTTGAATAATCGAATGATGTGCTTTTTGATATCATAAATGTCTTTTGACGATCAGAAAAAAAATTATAAAATGATGCCGATTCGTCATTGGGACTAAATGGGTTAAAAGTGAACAAATTCAAATGTGTTCACCCATTCTTAACTATACTGTACTACGTAATTGAACCTTGGGTCTAAACACCCACACGTCATTTTAATCCATTCTCAGATCGTACAATTATCCTAGAAGTCTGCCCTCAATTCGCGTCATTAACCCGCGGCACAAAACATCAAGTCCGAACGTGATCACAGGCACACAACGATTCTTGTCCCTGGCACCACGCTCCGGGATGCTTATCTTCCGATTCTAACTGTAGATACAGCTTACACTTTCGGAGATAAAAAAGTAACAAACTTAAGTCATTTATTTGTAACAAATTGTTAGATAAAACAATATTATAATTTTTAATTATATTTATGAACTCAACAAGATTTAACCCTTTCAGTCCCAATGACAATTTGGCATCACAATTTTAGAAAAAAAAAATTCTGATCGTCCATAGCCATGTATGATGTCAAAAAACACTCCCCCCCCCCCATTTGATTCTTCAAACTTTTTTTTAATTGAAAATATGTTTTATTAATTCTAATATATGTCAGCCCTTTTATTTTTTAAAATTATGATCAGAAACATGATGATGCCAAATGGCATCACTGACTGAAAGGGTTATGTCATTGTTATCTTAACATTCTATCAGATTTTGTTTAGTTTGCAGTTTTTAAAATTCAGTATTATAAAGTGATGTAAAAATATTTTATAATCATGGAATACCATGGTTATAAGTGACCAGTTTTAAAGTACCTATCTTCTTAGAGCTAATTTATAAAAGTTGCTAACGCCTTTGATAAAAGAAGATGTATGTTCATAATATTTGAAAAATACCAAACTAACTGAAAACATCAAAAATTGTAAAATTGTTTTGTCGAATATAAATTTAAATATTTGGAACTTTTTTTGAAAGTTTTAAGAATCTGAGTGGTTAAGGATAATTTAGTACATAGACTTTAAGATGCAAAACTAATTTTTGGAACATATTTTTGTTAAATGTTGTGTATTAGAAAATTTAACAAGATAACAGAAGATTTTTTTCTTAAAATAGCTATGTCATGCTTATACAAATTTTATTTTATAAAGTTTATATGTTTATTGCTCTTGAAAAAATTTAACTTAAGAATGAAAAATATCAATATTACTAATGTGTATTACTAATTCCGTACTTTGATAAGGACGAATAAATAATAAAATAAATAAATACGGTATCATTCTGACTTTAAAGTGCACTCTTGTTTGATAGTAAATAAATACGACCACAAAAATTCAAAATACATATTTTTTTACCTTACAAAACAAACATAATCGCCTTATTCAAAGCGAAGTTGGAATCGGCATCCAAGCTTCCACAATACAGGATCGGGATCGTTAAATCTTGAGACAAAAACAAAAGCAAGGGAATGTAGTGACAAATCTTTCTGGTGTCCATTTTTCTCCTTCCCAACCGGCCATTAACGAGGAGATGGCACAAAGAATCCCAGGGAGTCATCATCCTGTTTTCTTCTCTTTCCTGCTTTTTTTCTCCGGTTTTCCTGATCCTGAAACTGTTTTCTTCGGGAAGGTTAATGGCGGAATCGTTTTCTCTCTTCTCGCGTTACTTATTGACGATTCCTGGAAATATCTGCTTGTTGATGTTACTGCTTTTCAAGGGGGTGTTTTAATATATTTTCTTGTTGTTAATATTGCGACAACATAGAACACAGGTAGATTAGAATATACTACAAGCTACCTAGATGATGAAATCAAGTTGGATCTGTACTTAATGTTCATAGATTTGTCTGTATTTTCTTACTATATATTAAAAGTCAACAAAGTGTCTAAAATTAGATGGCTTGGCCACATTCATAGATATGAACACAAAATCCCATAAAGAGTGTGACATTTCATAAACCGGAAAAAAAGGAGGCATGCCACGAACAAGATGACTCGACAATGTAAAGAAATGGCTATATCTTGTCTATCCAGAATGCGAGCCTCGAAAGCATTTTTCTCCCCATCCCCGTATGTGGTTTTCTTTGTAACACCGTGAGTGTGTTTTTTCTCCACCCTACTTGGGTTTTAACTGTTCGGATTGTTAACCTAGCAGCAGAATCTCAAACGCGTTAGGTTTAAAAAAGCGATGCCCCTCTCGTTTCCTAGAAAACCAAGCGAAGGGACGGGGGAAGAAAATGCTTTCGGGGCTCGCATTGTGGATAGACAAGGTATAGCGTGTTCTGGTGTTAACAGATGAAGAGCTGTGTTAGGATAAAGCTACTTTAGGATAAAGGATGGTTTTAACCAACTGAGGCAGATTTGGCTGAAAACTGGCTGTAGTGCTTCAGAGTACGACTATACTACGCATTGTTACATTCGCCTTTAGGAAAAAAGTACTTAGACTTTGGCTTTTTATACAAAGTGATCGTCATTTCGTCTAAGTTGTAATATATCCTAGACAGCTAGATACTGGATGAGAATAGTTTATTTCAGTAAAGAAATAACATGATTACATACATGCACTGTCATACCGTCGTAGGTCAAGACATTCGTTCACTAGCAGTAGATCGCACAATCTGTTAATATGAAACCAATAAAATGCATTGCACAATGCGATTGGGTACGTTTATTTAAATGCCTGTTTAAATCCTTCATACCTAGGTGTCTGGTAGGGTATATTGTCACTTATATTCAATTGCAATGGCGCCAGAGAAGCACATAGCTGAAACAACACAAATGTACATTGCTATGAATTAAAACAACAGCTTAAAATCTGAACGTGACCTTTATTCAGAGCAAACTTAGATCATCTGACAAAATAAAACAAGTTTACAAAAATACGACAATCATCTCGAGAGTCAATTGGCTACGGCCGGCTATTACGTCAATACCTCATTAACATAATAGTTCTCTTGACACAACATCAATTACGTCATTCGTAATTAGCATAAAGTTACTCTTGTACACTACAACTCCTCCCTTCCTTATGAACAAGTGAATCGGTCTGGTGGACGTCTCACTCTAGTACTTCGGCGCAGTGTTGGTTCGGGCACAGGTACGGAAGTTGGAACCACACTACTCGGATCAGGAGACTCCACTAGTGGTTCACTATGAGTAGCTTGTGAAAGATCAAAGCTGCCGGCTGTAGTTGGCAGCGGAGGATCAGGAGACTCATCTCGATTTGAAAAACTCACCACTTGATCAGGCACAGTTAATTTAATTTGATCACCAATTTTACGCATTTGATCTACGTGGCGCTTGTGCAGTTCATCTCCTATTAATATTTTATAGTTACAATTTCCTACTTGTTCTACAATTTTCCCAAATTTCCATTTATCGTTCCCTCTACCATAATCTCTAATTGCAACATTTTGACCTTTTTCAAAATATCTCGACTTTGAATTTTGATTAGAAATTAAACTCTTATTTTACACGTTATGCTCCAAGTCGGGTTTGATTAAATCTAACCTAGTGCGAATATCACGCTTTAAGAACAGCAAAGCAGGGGACTGTTGGGTTGTAGAATGAGGAGTTTTACGATACTGCATTAAAAATACATTTAATTTATGACTTAAAGTACCACTTTCATATTTAGCATGATTCATTGCATTTTTAAACGTTTTAACAAAATTCTCAATTTGACCGTTAGAACTGGGGTGATACGGCGAAGTTTTGATATGGTAAATTCCATTTTGCTTTAAGAAAGATTAGAATTCGCCAGATGTTAAAGACGGGCCGTTATCCGAAACTAACGTGTTTGGTAATCCATATCTACTAAATAAAGATCGTAAGCATTCTATTTTAGTTTTGCTGGTAATGCAATTCAGTTCAAAGATTTCAGGCCATTTTGAATGAGCATCTATCACCAATAAGAACATTTTACCCATACATGGACCTGCAAAATCTATATGAATTCTTTCCCAAACTTTACTAGGAAATTCCCAGGGATGAGTTTTATCCTTAGGAGGATTTCTTGCGTATTTGCAGCAACCAACACAGTTTCTAGCAAGTTCTTCGATGTCTTTATCAACGTTTGGCCACCAGAAATAGGATCTAGCCAATGCCTTCATTTTGACAACTCCAAAATGTCCACTATGTAACTCATTTAACACGTATCTTCTTAACTTCTGTGGAATCACAACTTTATGACCACGAAATATCACACCACATTGCAGACTATATTCCCCATCGTTACCTTGTCCTTTTATGTCCTCTACACTTACCCCCTGAAGGAGTCGATTGTATAGTACTTTTAATTCGAGATCACACTTTGTAGCTTGTGCCAAATCATGCGAGTTTATGGGTATAGCTTGAATTTGGTTAATCTCAAAAACATCAGCTATATCACACTCTGCTAATTCTGTTGATTTTATCGGTAAACGTGACAATGCATTAGCATTCCCATGTTTAGAAGTTTCTTTGTACCTAATATCATAATTAAAACCGCTAAGAAATATTGCATAATGCAATAATCGCGTCGCCCTTAACACCGGTAGTCCCTGTTTAGGGCCAAAAATATAAACCAATGGTTTATGATCTGTGACTAACAAAAAGTGTCTTGCGAACACGTATTGATGGAAACGTTTAATTCCCCATACGATAGCAAGAGCCTCTTTGTCGATTTGACTATATCGTGTTTCAGTATCACTCAAAGTCCTCGAAGCGAACGCAATGGGACGTTCTGATCCATCAGCTAGTGTGTGTGAAATAACGGCTGAGATACCGTAAGGCGAGGCATCAGTTGCAACAACAACTGGTAATTTAGGATCATACGGAATTAAAATTCGGTCTGAACTAACTTCTTTTATAACTCTTTTAAAAGCAATCTCGCAATCTTTTGTCCATTTAAACTTAATATTTTTTCTCGTCAAGTTGTTTAGTGGGGCAATAATAGATGCTAAATTTGGCAAAAATCGTGCATAGTATTGAATTAATCCAAGAAACGATTTTAACTGACGGACATTTACTGGGCATGGTGCATTTAATATAGCATTAATTTTCTTTTTAGTTTGACTTATCCCGTTTTTATCAATTATATGTCCACAATACTCTATTCGATCCACTAAAAACTCACTTTTAGATAAGTTTATACGGAGATCATATTTTTTCAAACGATCCAATACTTGTTTTAGTCGTTCATTGTGAATTTTAATATTCGGACCAGAAATCTTTATATCGTCTAAATATACATCTACTCCTGGAATATCTTTTAATACCTGCTCCATGGTTCTTTGCCAAATACTGGGAGCAGTTTTGATCCCAAACCATAACCTGGTACAGCTGTGGAAATAAAAAAGTACCCACTTGAGGTTATTTCCTCCGTTAGTCACCCTATAGAATCGGACCTTTTTGAGATTGTGTACAATTAACATTCTGAGTTAATTGAATGTTACAAAATTTGCATAAGGGGCCGTCTTCATATTAAAAATATTGCGATCTTTGAATTTTCCAATAGCAACACCCCTTTTTGAATCCATATTTCAAATCTCTGACCTATGTTAATACGAAATGCCAAATTTTGTTAGTTTTTAAGCATTATTAAAGGAGTTAGAGACGTGCAAAGTTTAGGTCCCATAATGTTAATGAGTTGCACATAAAAAAACTATCCCGATCTATAAATAATTAAGATAATGAAACGAATTTTTTACTGAAAAGAAATTATAATAACCCAAACAAAATGCATTCAATATTGGGGTATTTAAAACAATTTTTATATTTTTAAATAATTATTATATTAATTTTTTTAAAAAATATGAATAGAAACCCCTTAATATTTTTAAAGAAATAAATTTAAGACAAGAAGATTAAGCGAAATCCCAATTTTAAATTTTTTTTATTCATAATTTGCTGAGTAAATCACAAAATACCTTTTAATTACCCTTTAGGGGACTGTGTATAAGATTACGTGTGAAATTGATAAATAAAGACGGCTTTGCATGCATGCTTGCTTGTCATTTCAAAGATGGTCCCCAAAAGGTCCACAAGTGATTCGATTGAATAACTCGTCAAACATTCATCCAAATGTAACAAAAACTAGGATTTAAGGGTTTTCAAGAGTGCTTAACATTTCTAAGTTATTAAAATTGGGTGTTGCTATTGGAAATTTCAAAGATCGTAATATTTTTAATATGAAGACGGCCCCTTATGCAAATTTTGTATCGTGCAATTGACTCAGAATGTTTATTGTACACAATATCAAAAAGGTCCGATTCTATAGGGTGACTTACGGAGGAAATAACCTCAAGTGGGTACTTTTTTTATTTCCACAGCTGTACAACGGTAAAGACCTTTAGGTGTGTTTAAGGTTAATAAATTTTGATCGCGTTCATCTATTTCCATATGTAAATAAGCATTTGACAAGTCAATTTTACTAAATACTTTACCATCCGATAGTTTTGCAAAAATGTCTTCTAATCTAGGTAAAGGATAATCATTATCTTCGAGCGCTTGATTAATAGTCATTTTAAAATCTCCACAAATACGAATTGAACCATCCGGCTTTACAATTGGCACTATGGGAGTGGCCCAATCACTGGTTTCCACTGGTTCTATTAATCCTAATTATTCAAGTCTATCAATTTCTTGATTAACGCGCGAAGCTAATGCGTACGGTACAGTTCTAGGCTTAAAGAACTTAGGTTTTACATTATCTTTTAAATATAAACGAGCTTTAAAATCTTTAAGCTTTCCAATACCTTCCTTTAATATCTCAGAATAATTAGATAAGAGCGAAACAATTTCGTCATTTGCAAGTTTCGAACCTAAAATTTCACTAACCTTGTCAACTTTCATAATTTCTTTACAATTTAATTTCAAATCACGCAACCAATCTAACCCAAATAACGGACCTACTTCTTTATCGCATATATATAAAGTTTTAACCTGCCGTTGACCATTGTGCTCAACAAGAACTTCTACTTCACCAAAAGGTTTAATTAATTCTCCTCCAAACGCGCGAAGTAACATTTCCGATTTATTGATTACTTTGGTAGGATCAATGCTTCGGAACAATTTTAAAGACATAATTGTCACATTTGAGCCTGTATCCAACTGCATTTTAACAGTTTTACCATTAATTTTTACATTTAATAGTATTTTATCTTTAGAATTACTCAAAGTATAAACAGGCGTTGTATCTTCAATTTGATTAACGCTATTAGTACGTTTAGATTTAGACCTACAAAAGGCTTCAATATGCCCTTTTAATTTACATTTACGACACGTTTTATTTTTATGCGGGCAGTCGTTAGCATAATGAAATTTAGAGGTACAACGAAAGCACCTACCTCGCAATTTAGTACTAGTCGAATCGGACTCCCCCAGTGGTAGTGCATTGACGGAATTTGCCTTCTTCTTGAAGTTTCCCTTAGTCGTACTCTTCTGAATGTACAACTTATTTACTCCGGAGATTCCCGATGACTTCCCTTGAAGCTCCGCAGTGTCATTCGATGCAGTCTCCATGGCAGTTGCTATGTTCAGGGCCTTGTCCAACGTCAGCTTCTCTTCTGCCAACAGCCTCTTCTGGATGGCGTCGTTGTTCAATCCACACACGAATCTATCCCGCAGACTGTCGGTGAGGTTGTCCTTGAAGTCGCAGTACCTGGATAACTTCTTCAACTCAGCACAGAAGGTGTTGATGCTCTCTCCTTCACGCTGGTGTCTGCGGTGGAATCGGAATCTCTCAGCGATAGTCAAGGGCGGAGGATCCAACTGATTCTTTAGAGCTAGCACCAGTTCGTCAAACGTCTTATCCTTCGGCTTGTCCGGAGAAACGATGTCTTTCAGCAAGGCGGAGATTCGGGACGGCAACAGCGTTATCATTGTAGAAACCTTCTTTTCTTCAGGCGTATCTGTCGCCAGGAAGTACATCTCCAAACGCTCCACATACGTTGACCAGTCCTCGGATCCTTCTTGAAAAGGCTCCATCACCAAACCCACGTTTGGCGTTCTGGCAGGAACAGGATCAGACATTTTGTCTCTCGTTGCTCAAAACTTTCAATTATTTTTTAAACTTTCAATTGTTTTTTACTTTTAAATAATTAAATCGAGCATCCTCGTCGCCAGTATTTGCTATGAATTAAAACAACAGCTTAAAATCTGAACGTGACCTTTATTCAGAGCAAACTTAGATCATCTGACAAAATAAAACAAGTTTACAAAAATACGACAATCATCTCGAGGGTCAATTGGCTACGGCCGGCTATTACGTCAATACCTCATTAACATAATAGTTCTCTTGACACAACAGCAATTACGTCATTCGTAATTAGCATAAAGTTACTCTTGTACACTACATACATAGCCGTGGTAAACGATGCATACGTTCGTATGGTGAAGAAGATTGTATTAGATCTGAGTAGCCACAAAGTGTAACACTGTTTCCAACATAGCACATATGCCCAAGGTTTATACTACAATTCAACTTCAAGCTGTAATTTATTTTAAAAATATATGTATGCCGTATGAAAAAAATACCCATGTATAACCAGTAAATATTGTAAGTATATTCCGGAAACGCAAAAACCCTAAACAGAGTCTATGTTTCAGACAATTTCATAAGGTACAGCTGTGGAAATAAAAAAGTACCCACTTGAGGTTATTTCCTCCGTTATTCATCCTAAAGAATCGGACCTTTTTGACATTGTGAACAATTTACATTCTGAGTTAATTGCATGACACAAAATTTGCATAAGGGGCCATCTTCATATTAAAAATGTTACTAACTTTAAAATTTCCAATAGCAACACCCCTTTTTGAATCCATATTTCAAATCTCTGACCTATGTTAATACGAAATGCCAAATTTTGTTAGTTTTTAAGCATTATTAGAGGAGTTAGAGACGTGCAAAGTTTAGGTCCCATAATGTTAAATGAGTTGCACATAAAAAACTATCCCGATCTATAACTAATTAAGATAATGAAACAAATTTTTTACTGAAAAGAAATTATAATAACCCAAACAAAATGCATTCAATATTGGGGTATTTAAAACAATTTTTATATTTTTAAATAATTATTATATTAATTTTTTGAAAAAATATGAATAGGAACCCCTTAATATTTTTACAGAAATAAATTTAAGACAGGACGTTTAAGCGAAATCCCAATTTTTAAATTTTTTTATTCATAATTTGCTGAGTAAATCACAAAATACTTTATAATTACCCTTTTGGGGACTGTGTATAAGATTACGTATGCAATTGATAAATAAAGACGGCTTTGCATGCATGCTTGCTTGTCATTTTAGAGTTGGTCCCCAAAAGGTCCACAAGTGATTCGATTGAATAACTCGTCAAATATTCATCCAAATGTAACAAAAACTTAGATTTAAGGGTTTTCAAGAGTGCTTAACATTTCTAAGTTATTAAAATTGGGTGTTGCTATTGGAAATTTCAAAGATCGTAATATTTTTAATATGAAGACGGCCCCTTATGCAAATTTTGTATCGTGCAATTAACTCAGAATGTTAATTGTACACAATCTCAAAAAGGTCCGATTCCATAGGGTGACTAACGGATGAAATAACCTCAAGTGGGTACTTTTTTATTTCCACAGCTGTACAAACCACCTATTTCTAAGGATTATTTTCTTCAGCTTTTCTAGCCTCAAAAACTCAACGAAACAGCGAAATTCGAATTTTATCCGCTTTTAAAATCCATCCCCTAGTACGTTAAGACTTATTCCAGAGCCAATGGCACATGAAAGTATACATCCCACGGATTTAACTCTCATAGATTCGCCAGCTTAAGAGATTAGTTCTCCTGTTTTTACATAGCTCGGAACAATAGCAGAAGAAGAATAATGACGGGGCTTTTTAGAATGCTAACAAACAGCAAACTGGCTTTTTCGTTCGTTTTTTTTTCGTTCGCCAAAAAATGTTCTTTGGAGGGAAAAATCATCCCCATGGGATAGCGCACTGGAATATCTTTTGGAATAAAAATAAAGTTAAAAAGTAGAAAAATATCTTTTTATACTGATCTCTTTATTTGATGACGAACATGAAAGGAGGTCCAACCAAAGAATACCAGAAGAAGGAAAAGTTTGGGTTATACTGCCTCTTTAGAATAAAATCCAAAATGGCGGGCTATTGAAAAGACATTTTATTTGTAGCTACAGTGGATTAAGTGGTTAAGGCCCAAAGCGATACTTTGTTACTTTTATGCTTTATAATGGAATGTTCTAACTATTACAGTTATTAGATTATAGTTAACGGCACTATTAAGGACACTTCTATATTTGCTGAACGTAACTTCAATAATTTAGCAATTATAAATCAAAAGTCGCAATCAATTTTTTATGTTAACACTTCAGCGAATAATCATAAAATTTCTGATTTTTGTAAATGGCTTTAGCTTAATATATCTTATTCAAACAATATCAGAAGGTGAAAAAGATGGGATTTAATGCCACTCTAATATTTCTTTAAAAGATCTCTTGAAAATTACTTCAAAATAGCTGGCTTTGTAAATCATGTTTGTGGTTAGAAGTGCCAAAATCTGATGTCGATCCATTTTTATTTTAATTCTTTGCAATAAAGTGATTTTTAAGTAATACAGTTATAATACAATAGACCTAAGGTCGCAGTGTTCGGCGAACTTGCCCCCCACCAAGAAAGTCATAAAGTCATAATACAGTTACATATTCAATGACTTTGACAACTAATAAGAAGGACATGCCTTTGAATTTTATCAAACATGACCATGTTTAAAAAATATTTTTTATTTCAGAAATGCCAAGTAGGTTCTTTTTTTATTTATTTTTTTATTTTGTGTTTCTTTAAGTGTTGTTCTAAGATTGTTATGATGTATTCAAAGCAAGTTAAACTAGTGATATTTTTCTAATTTTAGGTGAAAATGTCAGTAATGTTTCATAAAAAAGTGGAAATTTATAATAAAAATTTATCTAGAAAATTTGCTTGAGTGAAACTTATTTTCTGCATTTCTAATAAAAAGTTAAGTAATAGCATAGCAAAATTAATTATCTATAGTGAAAATAAATGATATTTGATGATTAGTAAAATGTGGGCAAATATAAAACAAATATTATACTAAAAATATAAGACGCTACCAATTTATGCATAAAGTTAAAATGTTAGTCTTAAAATTAAAAGAAAAATAATTTTATTAATGTAATAGAATCATACAAAAATATCTAAATATTAAATTACTAAAATTAATTACTATTAAAATACTATTTTGTTTATCTTTAAATATTAGACTAACCTTTTAATACTTTATTTGTAAGGACATTAAAAAGCACGTTTCGAAACTTTTCAGTTTTACCAATGTGATAACTTTAAAGAAAAATTATCCTCTTCTGCCTCCCACACATCCGAGTTTTAAATATAACAGACGCTTTTTTTTTCAAAATTCGATGTCTTAATACCACTGTTGTCAGACACCTTTCAACTCCAAACACCATTTCAACACAGCCAAAAGGAGCCTCGGGATATTTGGACCCATTACAATTCTCTTTCGGCTGAAAAATGACAAAAGACTTTCTTCATAAAACCTCAGTCCTGACGTGCACAGACGAGTGCTAGCTGCCGGTGTTCTGGTGACTTTTAAAAGGCTTTAGAGACTAAAAAGAATGCTTCTTCAACATTTTTAAAAATGGCTGCTGCTTGGGAAACTTTCCCATTTGTTTTGGATGGTTTTAATGATATTATGCGGCTTTTTTGTGAGACGCGTTGACGTTCATTGTTACTCCATTAGGAGAAAGTCTGGGTTTAATTCAATACGTTGTTCTTTTTTTAGAACGATATGGAATTTTTAATGTGATATTTTTTTAATGTTAGACGTCATGGTTCTTAATTGTGATGGAAGCTGTTTTGCTTAATTTCCCTCATAAAAATTTTGTTGTTTAATATTAGAAAAATACTGTAAGGCAGGTGATTTTTTAATGAGAGATTAATTGGATATGATGGACATTGAAGAGAAGGTATAAATAAAAGTTTGTTGTTAGAGAAAGTTATCTACGAAATCAAAATTTTTGTTTTTAATGTCGTTTCATGAAAATTTATTTTTATTGTTTAAGGTTATGTACTTGAAAATATAATTATTTCAAATTCCGTATGCTTAATCCGATAAGCATGACGTTAAAAAATCTAAAAAATTAAACACGAACTGGTTCAGAAATAAGATTTGGAATTGTAGAACAACATAAAAGAACCATAATATCTCACCAAAAATAAAACTTTTTAAAAGTTAGGCCATGATGAAAATTTCTAAAAAGATAACAAACTATGTCAATGTTAAGGGAAAAATTATTGAAAAATATATTAGGTCTAAATATATCGTTATTGGACTAATCCAACATTAGTACCCTTATATTACTATAATAACGTACTTCACCAAACTAATACCAAACTGTCAAATATTTAGTATTTCAATCGATTCTGACCAATATTTTACAGCAATTTTTAAAACGAAAAAAAAATGCATTCAATCTGAATCTTCGTACATATTTTATCAAATTGAACCCCCTCCCCCCAAGCCTACTTTTTATGATGAAAACCTTTCCAAAGCGAACCAGACCTACCTCTGTTACATTTTGCAACCTTTTCTTTCTATTTGCTACACGTTACTATGTCTCTTATACACCTAAATGTATTCAAATAAAGGAAAGCTCAGTCTAAAAAACTAGCCTATCGATACCAAGCGACGGTGAACCGCATACCTTCACATTCACCAGATCACCGAAAAACACTAAACACAACCCCAAAAAATACAATAGCCGAGTATCGAATATGTAAAGGAAGAATAACAGATAAGCCCATCTCATTCTGTTGCGCGATCACAGAGCATGTAAAAGATTATAATATAGATAGATGTCCAAGTTTCTCTATTGAGAACAGTGAATTCTGCTTCTGTATATTTATAATAAATACAGATTTAATTAATATTTTTTGTTTAATAAAACGTAAAAGTATGTAAGTTAGATTTTTTAAGTGTTCTAAAAATAAGCGTTCAAGTCATTTCTTATTTTTATCCGAATCAGAACTTCATTGATTAAGAGAGTCTTAGATAATCAATTTTATCATAACGTAATTTTGATTAGTAAAATATAGATTAAATGTAGTTTGTTTTGTAAATTTTATTAACATATATGAGTTATTAAAATTTTCATATTAATGTATCCCAAATATTTGAAAGTTATAAACAAATTGTAAAAAAATCACATCAAATTAGCGGTTCTTAACGGGCAACTGAATTTCCAAGCATGATTCGAATCCGCATTTATTGAGTTACAATTAAAGTGTAATCCCCAAAGCCCATGCAACTAATCTCGAATGGTAAGCAAAAGAACCAAGGTTTTTAAGACAACGCTTTTAAACTGTAAACGAGTGAATTAAAACGATAAAAGACTGTAATGTAAGCAAAACGGTCTTAAACCGTTAAAAGTAGTAGATAATTTTGTAAAAGAGACATATTTGTCAGTGTCCATTTAAGTTAGTTTTTTTAGCTGTGTGGGAAGATTTTATTAAATAGTTTCTAAAAAAACTGAAAATCTTAGGTTAGATTTGAATTATCGTCGCACTAGAGCTACACTAGGGCTATTGGCAACGGTTGTCGTATTTTAGAACCACAGTCAAGTGACGAGCAGACGCACCCAACGTAACCGCTAAGGGCGACATCGTACGTAGCGTTAAGACTTTGAAGGATATTTAACGTGCACTCCCTTACACGGGGTATTATTTGTCGAATATTTTTGACATCACGGGCCGTTTTTAGGTCGGCAGTTATTTTGGTGATGCCCCGGACCCGAACCTGGGTCTTTTCACATGCGAGGAGAGTGCCTAACCAGCTGGGCTCCCAAGCTCCCTGACAATCTTAGGTATTTTACCCATTCACGATTGTTGGCAAGGACGTTTGGTACTTGAAAAAAAAAGCTTTTTAGTCTAAGTTTATCTAAATAAACAAAATATACGAAAAATAAAGGCCATGGCCATGAAAAAATTATGTAGGAAAAATTCAATTTTACGAAAAAATAAAGTTTATAGTTTTTTCGGAAATGAAGCTGTTAATAGTATTTAACGTTATTTGGTTAAATTATTTTCAACTAATGTCTCTGAGGATCAGAAGGCTGTTAAAGATAAACTGCAGAGAATTTGGTTTGGTTTGAATTATCGTCGCACTAGAGCTACACGAGGGCTATTGGCGACGGGCGTCGTATTTTAGAACCACAGTCAAGTGACGAGCCACACCTGAATAGGCACCCAACGCAACCGTTAAGGGCGACATCGTACGCAGCGTTAGGACTTTGAAGGATATTTAACGTGCACTTCCCTACTAAACTGCAGAGAAAGAGCAATAGGTTCGCATGGTTAATAAATAGTATGACAATGAAATAAGACATAAACTAAACAACTAGAATTATACAAATTCCGTTAAGTACGTTCCCTTTTTAAGGCTAAAAAAAAAATCACAGGTGTAGTAAACACATTGTTACTACACCCAAACCCACAGATTGTGGTAGAAATGATCCATCGCCTGTCGAACTTCAAATCTCTCCTACCATTTGATGCGTTGGACTGACGTACAACGTGTTCGCCCGCTACTCCACGTCAATATTACTTTTGCTCAGCGTCCATCGGGTGATATTGATCCAACTCCAAGTGATTTGGGCGGCATAAGTGATCAGTTTAAAGCACTCTTTCCCGGCCTCCTGATGGGGTAAGGAATGGAAAATGTATTGAATATCTTATGACCCGGACCATTTGCATCGGAGGACTAGAAAAAGACTGTACTACATAAGAAAAAGCAATGAATGCAAACGATTTATAATATGAAAAAAATAAGATATAAAATAAACATAAATGTTCAAGTTTGGTGAATCATATACTTTTTCAGGGATAAAAAAATCACAGATGTGCTAAACACATTGTTACTACATCCAAACCAGCAGATTGTGGTAGGAATGATCCATCGCCTGTCGAACTTCAAATCTCTCCTACAATTTGATGCGTTGGACTGACGTACAACGTGTTCGCTCGCTACTCCACGTCAATATTACTTTTGCTCAGCGTCCATCGGTTGTTATTGATCCAACTCCAAGTGATTTGGGCGGCATAAGTGATCAGTTTAAAGCACTCTTTCCCAGCCTCCTGATGGGGTAATCAGTTAAGGAATGGAAAATGTATTGAATTTCTTATGACCCGGTCCATTTGGGATATTGTTTTGTTTGGGAGGGTGAGAATGATGAGATAATTTACTGCGATATCTGAGTATTTTGTGTTTTTTTGCATTGGTGTTCTCGTTTTACATCAGTAAAGCAAGCTTATAAATATAGTTATAGAAATGGATTGAGAATATTGTGTTTTATGGAGGGGGGATATAAGAAATGTGATGGAGAAGTGTTTTTCTTAAAATGCAGTTTTCAATGAGATTTCAGTCTTATTTAAGTTCTGATTTCTTATACACAATGTAAAACTTAAAAAAAAACATAGATATGATTTCTTTATTTCAAAATTTATTTTAAATATGAAGTCTTATGTTCATAAAAATGATCGAAATTTATTAAATAATACACTGGTATGTTACCCAAAGCATTAAGTAAGTTTAATTTATTTTGTGCATTTTTTATTGTTTTAAATTTGTAAATTTACACGTAGATTAAGGATTATAATAAAAGTTTTTTTGTTGTAAATATCAAAGATTGTATGTTAAAAAATCTTCTAAATCCATTATATATTGAATATACACGGCCAAAAACATATTGCGTACGTGAAATATTTTATGTGCTTTAAATTTGGGTGGACACGAAATCCGAAAATGTATAGAATTGCAATTTTAAAAAAAATGCAATGTTCATAATTTAAAATATAAGAAATTAAAGAAAAAATATTGTGAACATTTGTGAATTTCATAAACCTTACCAACCAGATTTCTAAGCACACCTTTATGTCCACAAAACAAACTGAATTAGTTATTAATTTTTTATTCAATACTAAAATTTCTACCATTTCATATTAAATTAGGTACCAGTACAAAGGGTTTGTTGTCCATCTAAACGGCATTTTTTAAAAACTTAAATCATTGACGAAACATCAATGGCAAGTGGTAAAAATTAATATGGTATCAATGAAGCCACAGATTGATAATACACACTGTTAATAATAAAATTGTCACAAATGAGCTCTAGAATGTTCTCGTTTTATAAGGAAAACAAAATTACCAAAAATGAATACTTTGAAATTTCCTTTTTGAGATCATGAATGTTCTTAAAATTTAATGACTGGAGGCTGGTCAATACACAACAACTTCTAATAGCGAAAACTCCCGCTCTCTACCGGCGATCGCTGTAACACTCTGAGCTAAATTTTAGAGTGGATCCTCATATCGTGAGTTCGATCCCACGTGGACGAAAATAACTTCGGTTCTTAAACGTAGCTTACCCATGGGCATTATTTCAGTGCTTCCATATACTGCACTGAAAACTTCTATTAGTTGAGTCAGTTTTTTTGCTCACTCAAAAATGAGATAATGCATTTCCTTGAATTTGAGAACAATGTATTTTTTAAAAAAATGATGAACCAATGATGTTCTCAAAACTGTTAACATTATCTTGAATTTGAGAACATGTGTTTAATGGCAATTCTAATGGGAATTATTTTTTCGCAATGGTGCTGCATTAAATGGGAATGAAAATAGATTGAAAGTCAATTACTATGAGATAGATAAAATACAAAAACGTTAATGTTAAATGGTAAAACCCACATACCTTAAACAATTAGGAAAACACCAGGTTTGCCCCATAAATCTCAAATAATTGAAATTTTCTATCATCCTAAATGTTAATCTTTTTTACTTTTTATCTGTTCATCCAAATACACTTTTTTTCTGTAAATCTATCTATTAAAATAAAAGCAGACAACCATTGGTAAAAGAGGAAATGTCATTATGAGACCCGTATTTGAGGACGGAGAAATTCACTTTGCTTCATGTGTGGGTTAACTCTACCTCAGAACCAAAGAGGTTCAACTACGTTTCTAAAGGACATTTTGGATCAGGAAAGCATATAACTGTAATTATATTATTACATTCATCTAACCCAAGATATTATTATATTCACTTAACATACTATATTATTATATCCACTTAACAAGCGATATCATTAAATGCATCTAACTGAATGTTATATGATCACGAGCGTCTAACTGCATACGAAATTATTACATTTATCTAATGACCAAATATTTTATTACCATGTATCTAACTGAATGATTTGCTATCAGACAACATTCTAATCTATGCATCTAACAACAATCAAAATTTTTGCACACTTCTAACTGAATTTTATTTTAGTATTACAAAGCTACACATGGCATAATTTTTGACGAAACATCTAATTTTAGTGACAAGATTAACACTAATAAAAGACTATCCGACATTAAAACTATCTATATCTAATTCCCTACAATCAAATTTTACGTTGAAAAATTGAATCAAACGCAATGAAGATGGAAATGTTGGAGTCTTTAAAAACCAAAGACAAATGTCCTTACTAATCTAAAACGCTCCCTTATCTTGTATGGGTCTTACGAAATTTGCTTTATGTGAAACTTTCTGCCAAGCATTTCATTCATTAAATAAATTACATATATTGCAAAATTAATTATTATATATTTAATTAAATATGTATGCAAACTAAAAAATTCTTACTTTTGCAAACACGATCTTTTTTGGATGTTTAATCGCTTAACAGAAAAGCAATGGTAGCCCCATTTTGCACTTAAAGCGTTATGAGCTTGATTGATCATTGCTTAAATTGTGATGACACACATTAAACGCCGATTTAGCTCCAGTCTTTACAAATAAAATTTAAGCTTTAGTTATTAATGTTTCTGTATTTCATTTGAAAACTTGTGTTCTTGTGTAGTAGTATTGTTTTCAAATAATACCGCATTTTGTTTATAAAACAACCTCCAAATATATATATTAAAAATTCGGAATTTTATTTCAGTACAAATCTGAATCTTAACTATGAAAACTTGGCAATGATACGGGTGCTTCAATTGGTTTTACTGGTAAAAGGAAAGACCAAACTGCTTTAGCTCGACTGTCCACTGAACATTTAAAAACCCTGCAGTTTTCCGGTGGCATTAAGACTTTCTCTACCTGCAATAGATACAGCAGCGAAGAGAGGCAACCTTCCAACATCTCTTAGCGTGCATTGGCCTTTCAGGGGAGGATTTTCGACTAACACCTGATTTTTTGATGGATAAGTTAAGGGAGAATGACCTCATGGATTTGATCTGATCCAGATCAGAAATATAAGAAAGAAGAAGACTATTAAAAATTATAATAGATTCAAACATTCTTTAAAAAAACCATCAAATCCTAATTTTAGGACTTAAATATCTTTGATTTGTCAAACAAATATTTAAAAGCATCACAACCTAATTTCATAACTCATACGCGTTTGGTTCTTCCCAAAAATATTTAAGAGCAGACAATCTTAATTTTAGGACTTATACATCTTTGGTTCTGAGACCCAGCTCTACAGATAGATAAAGTACCCCGAGTACTACCTAAAAGGATCCTTCTTTTTTCCTCTTTGTCTACAGAGCCGCTTTCATTATTGTCCAAGATCCAGGCGAAGATTGCATCAAGTCTGGCGGAAAGCAGATTTTGCGCTCTGTCGCAGAAGAGGGTACCTTCGGATTTATCGAATAGAGGGAGGTGAAATAGTTACTTCTTTTTTAACTTTCGTACTTTTTTCTTATTTGGAACAGTTTCTTTTTATTGCTAGATTTTGATAGAAATTCCGGATTTTTATGCAGTAGGTATATTTATGCATTTGTTTGAGTTTGGTAACGAGTTTTCTGATAGTATGTCTTACAGTGATGGTTAAATAGTGGCCATTTGTATTTCATTTTTTATCAATTACTTGAAGTTAATGGGATTCTTGCTTAATATTTCGGAATTTATGTGAGTATTATTTTTTTTTAATCTATGCAGTCTTCCATAGTGTACAAAGTGCTACATTCAAATTACTTCGCAATGTTGAAAATGCAATGTTTTTGAAATACAGTACAAAATAGTACATTCTATGTAAAATTTACTAGATATTTTAAAACTACGCATTTTAAAATACTCATTACAAACATTTTTTTGTAAAACGTGAGTATTTTCTAGCTTTAGTTATCGAGATTCTTACTAGAACAGACTTCATATATGAGTATGAAATTTAAATAAAGTTTATGAGGGTTTCACTAGTGTATGTTTAGTTCACTAGTGTATGTTTAGCTCACTAGTGTATGCTAAGTAGTATAATTATTCGAAATACTGTACTTTCCTTTAGGACAAGATAGTATTGTCTATGAGAAATTCATTGTATTCTTTATATTTAAAACTATATACAATTTAATATGTTAACGACAAACAGATTTTATACAACCATTTTTTTAATTTAAAATTTCCTTAGATTAATGTAAAGAATATACATTCAAAAATGTTTTTCTGAAATAAATTTCTATAAGATGCTTAATTTTACAGAATGAAATATATTTTATGTATATGCTTTTTTAGGTAAAACATTTCTTTAATACTAATATTGGTATCAAAACTTTAAAAAAAATGTTCCCAATGATATGATATCATGTATAACGAATTTTCATCTGATGAAACTAAACAATATTTTCGCAATAAGTAGAAAGACATAACTGATACTCTGCCAATAAGTCTGGAATGCTCACAAACATATAAAAATAGAAATCTTGAAGCTTAACTATTTCGTACTAAGTATTTATGAAATGCATTAAAAATATATTTCGTATATGCTTAGATATAATGAAAGAGATGTTTACGTATAGTAAAACTACATGTGATAAGAAAGTAAATAATAGTTTTATTAAATATTTTAGGTTATTATTAACAAGTAAAGGTTATTAAGCTGTTTAAATAAAAAGTTACCTATACTACCGTTGGCAGGTAAACTCCTGTAATTTCCATAATGACTTAGAACATTGTTGCAAGCACTCAATTAGTCTAACAATTAAGAAAAAATACTGGATTTTTTTTCATATTTTTGATCAAGAATTCTGCAACTCATTGTTGTGATTACTGCCTACAGTTTACCTGCCCACGACAATATACTGAAACCATTCAAGATATGGATATGGTTACGCAGGAGCATTGCTACGACATAACATCACACAACTATTTTAAAAAGTACGCTTATAAATATCCTACGGTAAAGATGAAAAGATTATTTGAAAGTCCAAAGACTTTGTCTTTTTTTGTCAAGTTGTATGATATATAATTTATTTATTAAATATTTAGTTCCTCAAAATTGAGAATTTTATAAAAGCTTTATTTCAGATGACTACTTGTTAATCTTCAAGAGTTAAATCTATTTTTTAAGTTGACAAAGAGGACAAATGACAGTGATTGCGCCCTCTAGAAGGGAAAGTGTAGGCTTTATAGCCCATTACCCAGCTCACCAGAAGAGACAGTCACAAGAGACACACAAAGAAGGACGACACAAACACTTAGACAAATAACAACATTTATTGACAAGCATAAACATCCATGCCTTTACCGGGATTCGAACCCGAACCCAACTGCACCGAAGGCTACCACGAAGGCCACCACCGAAGGCTAGTACACTAACAATTGCGCCGATGGGCCGGCATTTTTTAAGTTATTGTTAAAAATTAAAAATTTGTCTACAAAATGAGTCAGCTTGAGTTGAAATCACTCATTTTAAAAACATCGTAAATTTTCTCGCTGATTATTAACATCGGATTATCGTTATCGCAGTATCGCAACTCGCAGATTATTTGTTATCACCTACTATTGGTACAGTCGGCGACAAAAAAAAGTAAACAGACCTCGCCGTTGAGACACCGTTTGTCGGAGGCACAATTGTGATATGTCATTTCAACGGAAATAACGTTCTGAGTTGATTGGTCAACACAAAAAATTCGTAAGGGGTCGTCTTCATATTGAAATTAATACCAACTTCAAAATTTCCAATGGCAACACCCAATTTTTTTTATATAAAAATGTTAAGAATCGTCAAAATACCCCAAATATCAATTTTCATTGCCAGATTCCTTATAGTTTAGGAGTTATACAACCAAACGTGTTTGACAAAAAACGGGGGGCATCTCCATATATGCATGTATTATTTATAGGTCCACATTTCCCCAATATGGAATTTTGTCAAATTCTTTCCTTTATGTGACTTTTTGTTCTTAGGGTGAGGGTTTGGTTGCAAGATGAGTAGATTAACATCCCACTAGAGCTTCAGAAACTACATTGGTTACGGGCTAAGATATTTTAGACAACTACCAAGGGTAGGGTAGGGTAGGGTATTTTACATATATATTCCGACTTGTGTGCTTGCTCAGTGAGCCGCTTATAAGTCTTCGTCAAGTAAGACAGACACAGAAAGATTCTTTACTGTCACAAAGAGAGGAAAAACACCCAGGGCGAAGGCGGGAATCGAACCCGCGCCCGTTACAGCACGCAGACTGCTGGCCAAAACTACCAAGGAATAAACCATTTTTTACTTTTGTGAATATATTGATTTTATTGATTTGTTGTTTTATGGAGAAGATTTGGTTGAATCAGTCCTATATGTAATTTAAACAGTGGTCAAGTGACGCCAACATCTGAGCTGGCACTCAAAGCAACTAATGACTTCTTAAGTGGGATCACGCCAGGACTTTGAACCACGACGTATTGAACCTGAAACAATTGGTCCAGTATGCTATTTCGTGGAGCATTTTTGGTCCAGCATGATTCGTTTATAGGGCGACTAAGACGAGAACAGAATCCTAAAAGGTATAATCCGTGGCATGACGCCTTAACTCATTTTGCCAAGACGGCGCTGTTGGCGAAGAAATATGGATTAATATTTAAGATTTTTGAATAAATATTGTAGAATATTTGTGTGTGTGATGATTAAGTTAGGTATTTATAGAGTTGTATAAGGAGTTGAACTGTGGTTACTTTTTGATAATAACCGCGTTCAAGTAGTTTCTGACAAAATATGTTTTCTTTTGAGATTTGGATTGTTATTAAAATGAGAACTGAGGGTAATTGAGGTAATTTAGGTACGTTATTTTAATAATTTCCGGCTGTCTATTTCTAGCCTCCTTTATTTGGTTGATGCTGCCAAGTACCCCCAGGAATTTAGAACCCTGGTCAACTGACAAGGTCGACACCTGAGCGGGCCTGATATACTTGATTTTCAGTTTGGTTTGAAAAAATTGAAAGAACTTCGCAGTTAAGGTTACAAAAGGCTCTTGGAGGCTCGCCAAATAATTTTTAGCCATGGTAAAAAGACGAGGCCGACATATGAGCGGGAACCCAACGAAAAATTTTTTTTTTGCGGCAAAAATCATTATTCTATGCAGCTAAATGATAGGCTGTTTGTAGCAATCTTTGTGTTTTTAGCGTTTTTCACGTATAGATTTATCAGTCAAGTATGGAAACTACCTATCCTTATAACTAGGTTAAGTTAGGCTTTGAATTATCGTCGCACTAGAGCTACACGAGGGCTATTGGAGACGGGCGTCGTATTTTAGAACCCCAGTCAAGTTACGAGTCGACACTTGAATAGGAACCCAACCCAACCGTTAAGGGCGACATCGTACGACTTTGAAGAATATTTAACGTGCACTCCCTCTACACGGGGTATTATTCGTCGGACATTTTTGGCTGCACGGACCGGTTATAGGTCGGCAGTTATTTTGGCGTTGCCCGGGCCCGAACCTGAGACCTTTCGCATGCTAGGCGAGTGCCTAACCGACTGGGCTCCGCAGCCCCCTCCTTATAACTAGATTTTCTAGCCAAATATGTAGCAAATATCCCCAAAGTCTCTCATTCTGTGCTTTATAAACCAGCTAGATTATCGCCAATAAAAAATTAGTGAAATATTAATTAGTTTTTCGTAAAATTTGCTGTTAGCTGTGTTCCAATTGTTTAGACTAGGATTATGTGGATAATTTTAATGACGTTTCAAATAGTTTATGACCAGGATTTTAGTTGGTCGGGAGTTGAGTTGCATGTTATAAAAGATTCTTGATTACATTTTTTCAAATAGTTATGTTGCTTATCCATTAACGGTGAAGTACCGATAATTATTTGCTGGTTTTAAATATTTAATGTTGTTACAAAATTAAAAAGTCTAAATTTTTATTGTAATATAACAATAATAAAATAATTTGTATGCTAACCATTTTTTTTCCAGTAGGAAAAATTGAAAAGTTAGCATTTTCTTTGTGTGGTGGGTTGTGTTGTGGTGACACGGAGGGTGTCTTTGCAGGTTTTGTTCTCGTTTAGCCTTCCTATATGTAGATAGCACCCCCGCTAAATAAAAAAATTCTTTTCTCTTCCTTCCCTTCAGTTTATAGGCTAGTTAGACCTTTCATTCCAACCTTCAGATTTTCAAATATTATTTATTTTTATTATTTGATTATAAATTTTTATTATTCGATTTAATTTTTTTCTTGAAAGGTATAACATCATATTGTAAACTAATGATTTATGGTCGTCTGTCCGTAAGGATCTTTAGCTTACAGACCGACTTATGCTTAGAACTGCCTTTCTATCTTTCAGGTTTTCATTTTTTCCCCGTTTAAAACGTTAACCATCAGTTTGTAATTTTATCGTTTTTTACTACACGACTTAAAACAAAATGAATAATTATAAAATAATGTCCTTATATAGTGTAGAAGATTTTATTTAGAATTCGATAATAGTATATCGTTTGGTTTTTTCCCAATCAAAGAAAGGAAGTAAAGAGTTCCCTACAATTATTAGATATTGTTTTATTTGATTAACATTTATTAAATTAAAAACTTTCGTTTTGAATTTAAGGCACACATAAACTTTTTGGGAAAAGAACTTTACATGATGCAGCAATAATATAACCTCAATCTGTTCAGTACTTGATGCAATTTTACTCAATTCAACAGCTTTATCTGTATTGTCCTCTAATTTAATTTTAAGTTGAAATTAATTGCGAAAATGTGTATGCAAAACCCATAATAATAATAATAATTAGCGTAACAAATTAATTAAATGATTGGAGAATTTTCATCGAATAGTTTACACTCTGAATTTTGTTCTAAAAATCTTATCTTCTAGCAAGAAAGTATTTTTGAATACAAATAAAATTTTAATGCCAAAAAACATTGGAATCTAAAGATTAATTTGGCGACAATTTGTGCCCTGAGAACGACGTTGCAGGAAGTAAAAAGTAGTTATAATCTTGGTTTTATTTATTATTAAAATATTTTGCTGATTAAATTTATTTGATCCTTGTGTTAATTCATAGTGCTAGCATAATTCGTAGGGGTTAATTCATAGTGGTAATAAATAGTGGAAGCACTTCGCATTGTCACGCCACAGTTCCGGGGATCGAGTCCCGGAGGACCAAGCATGCTTGGGATCTAAGCACTCGGGGTTCCTCGTGAGGTTGGCCTCCTTACTGCGAATATATGCCCATCACCCCAGAGCACTTGGTCAAGAAAGCAGCAATGGGGATAGCAGGCATATTAACGGGATGTTTCATCGAGATGTTTATTAGTTAATTCATAAAAAATATATTATTCTCTTGCGATATAACTGTATTTATTTTATATTTTGCATCAAATGCATTCAATTACATTTTTTATACTTTGCATAACCTAACAACGTTATTTGGAAATAGCACCATAATAAGAACGTATATAGAATAAATAGTACTGAGAGTTCGCTTTCTTACTTAAGTCATAAAATTAGTCATTTAATTACTTTTTTTTATCATAGATTACAAATATAATTTTTTTGTTTATCGTTTTTAAAAATAAAATTTCATGTAAAATAGAACATTCTTTTCACGAGTTTAATTTCCAGTTAATACTCGATACTTCACCTACTATTTTACGTTATAACACTTATAAAACACACTTGACACACGAATAACCTGAAATTAAATTCAAAACTTATTTTTCAAGACTTTCAAATCCATGGAAAAAATTATTATTAATTTAATTTAAAGAAAAGAAAACAACTTTCTTAACAGTTATTTTCAATCACCAAACGATCGATCCAGTCTTGATTGTTGTCGTTTCTCCACTTTTATACGGTCCCCTATTTCAAAATATAAGCTTATTATCATCATAACTCAAAATGTTATGCTAGTAGAATTACGAAATTCGGTACTTTTCATTAACTTTTGACCCTGAATCCATTTCTGTAAAAATATTAATGGGTTTATATTCATAATATTTCGAAAAAATTATAAATAATTTTTAAAAAAATATTAAATATTTCTTAAATTATATAAAACTATTTTAACTTTGTTTGGAAAGTTATTAAGTAACACACAAAAAAATTTCGTCTGGCTACGTATATTATTAATGGAGATATGATCAAAAGTTTGGAAATCTCATTTAACATTATGATCCATAAATTTTCTGTAACCATAACTCAGCAACTATAAGGAATCTGGCAACGAAAATTGATATTTGGGGTATTTTGATGATTTTAAACATTTCTATATAAAAAAATTTGGGTGTTGCCATTGGAAATTTTGAAGTTTGTATTAATTTCAATATGAAGACGACCCCTTAAGAAATTTTTGTGTTGACCAATCAACTCATGGCGTTATTTCCGTTAAAATGACATATCACAATTGTGCCTCCGACAAACGGTGTCTCAACGGCGAGGTCTGTTTACTTTTTTTTGTCGCCGACTGTACTATAACAAAACTATTTCAATAAAGTTATTAAAAAACATAAATCGAGAAAAATACATTTTCTTCTTTTCCTTTTGAATAAAAATGTTTAAAAAAATCAGTGTTCACCTTCATTATTTAAGTTTTATTAAATATCCACATTAAAAACTACATTATCGATGCAAAAAAGTATTAAAATTATTATTCTTTATAAAAAAAATTATTAAACTGTAAATATATATACCTGTCCGTATTCGAAATTTATTTCCTTGCTCGTTCAAAGCTAACGACCCAGTAAACTTCAACGGTAAATCTTCAATAATGCAATATAAAAAATCTTTTTGTGAAATACATTATACGATTCGGGTGAAAAACAGATTAAAGACCAGAAAGAAATCGAACTATTTGCCTGCAGAGCACCGTCGGATCTATCAATGGCGACGAAGTTAATGTGACAGAAGAATATTATTTTTAGAAAAAAACTTTTATTATAAAAAAAGAAGACAAAAACTGCCCGTCATATCTTCAGTTATTAGAATTTATTTTCTTAGTTTTTTTATTGGACGTTTTTCGCGGGCTTAAAATAACAGTGGAAGAAGCGAATGGAGTCCATTTTTCGAAGTTTAGTTGTATGAAATGAGATGTGTTTCTAAATGGAAGCTGAAAGGAAGCATGGTCGAATGGCCGGGGAAGCTTGTCTTTAACGTTTAGAATTCGTCTTCTATTATTTCTCTTGAGGACGCTTCAGGAAAGATCGCTTTGAAAATGATATCGGAAATCTTGAGTCATGCCAAAGCGTTTGGCGTTTAAAAGCTATTTCAACATTTTTTTTTTCTTTTGGAAACGAAAATGTTTTTATCGATATCTGTAAAAGTTAAAATATGGCAAGGTGCTCAGAAACATTGCTGTATCGTTAAAATAAGAAGATGTTGTCTGAAATTGTCAATGGTTTGCTCATTTATCGAAGAAATAAATAAAATGATTGAAAAAAGGGAGTTTTGCATAGGTACTCCTAATTTTTTTCCAAATTTTTAAAAAGTACGAAATTATTTCAAATTGATATACTTAAGATGGAAATAATTAACATGATGTAGCAATAAAAAAAATTGATACTTTATCAAACATGTACTTATTTTACTGTAGCAAATGTTCAGGTTAAAGAATAAAAAAAAATTATGCCCAATGCAACCTTGACACTGTTTTTTGTCCTACTGAACACACACGAAACAACTGCGGGATATTCTGACGTTTGGGGCATTGTGCCCTAGCTTTTTCAGTACTAGTAATTATATTTAACGGGATGTCAACCGGTAAAACTTGTGCATTTATATTTTCTGTATGTTTCTAATCTTAATATTGAATTTATATGAACTTTGGGAGTGTTTACTAACTAATTACAGCTCCTTCCATCGCTCCACAGAACAAAAATATTAGCAAAAATAACTAAAACATTAAAACGAAATTAAATTTAAAGTATTGTCAACACTATCTTAGTAATAGGGGGTGAAACACTACACGGCTTTCACTTACAACTCAATAAATCACTTAAATGTAATTATATAAGTATAAAGATAAGTACAATAGCTTTTTTGCCTAAACAGTTCTATAGCAATTACACTTTAAGGATGCGTGATATTCCACGGCCAACTTCAATAACATGGGCAGAGAAGGTCTCCTAAACCTGAGCGTAGACGTGCATTTTGACGAAACTGTTCCCAGTGCCGAAGATCGAGAAACTAGTTTAGACGCATCGGAACCCTAAAAATGTGGTCAGCCGTGAACGAGTGTTTCCGAACAGGTTTCGAGACATGCTGACATCATTTTCGGAACAACGTCACTCGGAACTATGACGTCAAAATTTCCGTCCCGAGCTTGTTTGGGCAAGCTTCTTCGGGATTATTAGTTGAGTTGGCCGTGAATATTCACGAAGACCTTATCATGGAGTTCAACATCTACTAAAAAGTTTCAATATTATAGTACGTAGCTCTTTTTTTTTTAGCTGTAGAGGGGTTTCAGTCAGACAGACCAACCATTGCGGCAAAAACATTTCTTCGGAAACAGCAACTCCAAAACGTGTAGAAAACACAAAATCTAAATTTCGGATTTTCGATCTCATCAAAATACTTTTCAATTCGCTCCATTTCATGTGATGTAATTAAAAGTAAAAAAACATAAATAGTCACGCTTGATTGATTATCAAAATATAGCGAAAACCAGCCCATTCGAAACTCCCCATTCCATTTTAACCCTTCAACGAACCAATGTCCTCTTTGCCATCAACCCTAAAGCAAGCGTGTCCACTCGGCGACATCAAAACATCTCGAAGTTTCAGCAAGTCCTCTTTTGGCGAAATTTATGAGCCACTTTAAGTCCAAGAAGGGTACGCTGATCATCTAGCTCCATAAGTTTTAGTGCCCCTGTGACACAGGTAAATTTATAGGATATATTTCTGTTCTTCTGTAGAAAACGGGCCAACGTTCCTGGTTGTAACACGGGACATCGTCCCTTTTTCCTAACGATGTATAGATTTCAAAGACAAGAAAATTACCTCGAGAAGCTTGTTTGTCATTATTCATGTTTGGAAGTTTAGTTTAAGTCTTTTGGGAACTTATAGAAGACCAATTTCTTTGGTGATTTTGAGCGAAATGGATTTTTGGAAGTTTCCGGTCGTAAAATTGTTTAAGTTTGGATTTTATAGATTCTTGGTAACTTGTTTGGAAAAACGTGTTTCTAGTTTATTAAAAGTAGAAAATTTAAGTATTTTATCTTTACCATTTTTCAAAAGTGAATAATCTAAATGATCTTCCTCAATGTTCATTTCGTAACTTTGTTAATGATAATATGTTGTTAAAAAGTAAAGTGTTATAAAGGTTTAATTCTTTTGTTTACTTCAAATTGATCTTTTTTGCTTTAAGATGTATTGTGAAATAAAACGTTATTGACTTGCCTGAAATAAGTTATACTAATATAATATGATAAATTTATGGTAAAAAAGGAAAGTGTAACTACGAAGGTTTCCGAAGCTGAAAATTTCGAGAGCTTACAAATTTACTGGAAAATATAAATAACGAAATATCTTTATTCAGGTAATTAACCTAACAAAGCATATTCACTATCATAGTTTTACAAAGCAAACTCAACTTAAAAATAAAAATAATCAAGTGTACTTAAGAAAATAATGTAAAAAATTTTTTTGACAAAATTTTATAAAAAAAATAAATCGAAAGTTTTCTCTTGTATTTACCCCAAAGTAGAAAATTCTTTGGTTTACAAAATTTTAAATACTTCTTATTGTGTATAAAACTAAGTAAAGTAAACCGTTTTTGAATGAAGAAAAAGAGTTTATATCCTTCATTACGATTATTTTAATCTGATAATGGAATTATAAAAAATGATTGTCACGGTCTACATTAAAGTTCTAAACACTGTTAAATGAAATAATAAGCGAATTTTTTAAAAGTTGAGCTTAAAGTATAAACTATGTAAACATGAAACGATTTTTTAAAACATTTTCTACCTTGAAGAGCAAAAAGCAAGATTAAAACAGTTTTTAAAAGAGTTTAACTAAAAGTAAATACGCAAGAGAGTAAGGATTTGCAAAACTACTCATACAAATAAAAGCATTTGTAATACAACATTGCGAAAAAATATTTTCAAAAATAATAAATTATTTAAGCAGTAAAAATAAAAATCTGCCATGTAAAATGTTTTAAGAAGTGCGCAAAGTTTTAAATTAACATAAAAAAAGGATTATTGAATATTGAAAAGTAAAGGGTATTTGTACAACGGTGTTTGTTTAGACTTGTTTTACGCATTAAAAGATTATTAAAAAAAAGTGGCCAACACTTCCCTTCACTTTCGATATTTGGGGCCCCTTTTAGTATTAAGCCCATTATAATCCTTTATTACAATAGGTAAAAAATGCATAACAATTTACGGAATATTTTTTTTAGAATTTAGAAATATTTTTATATGCATATATAGCCATAAATGTACTCAGGTATGCAACTAGGTTTTTACCAATTGTTTATAACTTTTAACACTGTCATCGTAAATTTTTACTAAATTGTTTATTCAAGTAATTCACGTATTTATATCATTCGAAGTTAAATTCATTTATCGAAAATATACTTATGGTTTTATAGTAGCTTAAAATGCTCAACACTAATTTTGTACTATTTCCAGATTTAAAAAAAAATATCGTTAAAAAGCTTACTTATTTTTAAGTATATTGCTTGTCATAATAAAAAATACAATATTTAACTGATACTTTTGTTTCATTACATGAGAAATATTTTGTAAGAGTATAATAATATCTACTTGTAGCCGAACACACACGGTAACATTTTCATAAGTTAATTTTTTTTATAATCAGTTTATTATTTTTTCTTTTTGCGTACTTAATGTACTGAATTAGTTATGATAATATACATTGTGTGCGTCTCTGACTAGTTATACATAAAATACACCGATAACAACTTTTTCCTGATACGCATTTATATTGAATTTGTAAAAAAAAATACATTAAACAATAAAGAATTAAGCACATTTTTCAAACATTTAAGTGTTTTCTTGCAAAATTTGGTTTCAAACATTAAATATTAAATTATTTTATTAAAAATTTATTTTTTGGTTTTATTTGGTCTTTTACCCTAGGTTTTTTTTTAATTCTAAAAGGAGTAAACTAATATAGCATTCAAAATTCCGAAATCATAAGCGGAAAACAAAACAATTTGTGTAAAAGTTTCACTCCTGATATTGTAAAATACTCATTATATAAGGATGCATATAATCTGTAATTCAAATTACTTCTCATTACTTCTTCATTATAAAATAACATCGAGAAGACTTTTTATACAGTTTGATTAAAATTTGCATCTAAACGGCACTTATTACAAGGGGAAAAAAGAAATCTCTACAATAATATAAAAATACAAACTCAAACAAAAATATTAAAAACAAATATTTTCAAAAACATGAAAAAAACTTTCATTCACTGTTGTTCACTTACATAATCTTTATATAAAAACAAGATTTAAGTAAATCAAAAATAAAGTAAACTGGAGTTGTGATGGAGATTACTAATAAAACTGAAAGAGAAATTTAAAATATAAAAGTGGATACATAGTATCAAAAGATTTTTTTAATGATACTCAAGAGCTAGGAGTTTATAACAGAGGATGTAAAATAAAGACAGCCGCGTTCGGTTTTGACAGTATTTTAAATATTTAGCAGTTCCATTATTATTGTATAGTAAATATTATAATAAATGTATTATTACAATTGTAAGTAGTAATTGTATTATTATAATTGAAGTATAATAAGTACTATTATCATAAATGGCATATCCTTTTAATGATGCCATAGTTATTGTATCATTAAAAGAATGCAAATAATTTACAATTAATGTTTTGTTAACAATTAAATTATTGAATACTTAAAGATTACAGAAGATGTATTTTTATTTCAAAATTTTTTTGCACTTAATTAAACAATGCTTTATTTTTCAGGTTTGGAGACACATTGAGATATTTAAACGTGGTCAAGTGAAGACAAGTTCGTTTTCAGCGTACATATATTTTAGAATTCGATGGTTAGATGTTTCAAAAATAAAAAATAAAAATTTGAATGCCTTTGCCTTGAAAAGAACCTAAGGTCGAGATTAAATATGCCTTTTCACAAGTGTTCAACTTTGATGATGGCGTTAATTTTTGAATAACGTTACACCACAAAATCGGAGAAATCGTCAAGCTTTCTCCAATTTTAGGATGTAGCGTAAAATTTTTTGATTCTATTTGTGACCAGGTACTCAAACATATACGCGCAAACTTGTACGTTTTACTATTTCTTTAAAAGTAGTTTTCACCAGTTTCATGAAGTAGAGTTTCACCAAAGTTTTACGGTGAATAGGCCAAAATTCAATAACAAAATAATAAAATTTTTAAAAAACATCGTTGATGTCGATTAAGGATTTATTAGGATCTGTACTGAAAAGCGTTGTTGATTTGAGGTTAGGTAGAAATATATAAGTGAATTTTACTCATTAATCTTCATTAATGCTTCACTTCTCGAATATATTTCACTCTTTGATGATGGGTGTTCTTTTATAATCAATGACCTCGGTGAGCGCAATTATGTTCAATGACCACGTGAATAAAAATTATGGTAAGAAATCATATAGAAGGAATATTAAAGGAGGCGTAGTAACCTGTTTAAGAATTAGCCAAAAACAAACGAGTATTCTTATGTCCACCACATGATTTCAAAGCATTTGATGATAGAATGATTGCAAAATTCTTTAAAGGAGGATATTTCTATTGTTATTCTTATGCTAAGACTTTTCTTCAAAGTAGATCTTAATAATGTAATTGTATGCAATAAATAGAACAAAACTTAATTGGAAATCTGCCCTAATCTAAAAATTGAGCTAAGTTGCCAAGCAAAGGAACACTTCCTTTGTCCGTTGCTACCTCACGTGTAGCTCTAGGGCGACGATTATTCAAACTTAAGTAAACCTTTTTTCAATTGCAGAGGCTAATTTTTTGTACAATCCTTTCGCGAGCTGTGAATCAGTTCGCCGCCGCTGAGCCAATTCTACTTTTATCTCAGAGTTATGAAATAACCGGAATAAAATAACCACAGTTTACCTAAAATAACTTTTCTCATTTTTTAATTCTTATGATGGGTAGACGTATCAAGATGAATAAGAAATGAGCCGGCTTGTTTTATCCTATTTTAGATGGAATTGAAAGCCTTAAAAGCAATAAAAAGTGATTTTATTGGCTTGATGTGAAAAATACGAATAATTTTAATGGCATCTCCTTTATGACGACGAGTTACTTATCTGAAAGCATTATCCAAAAAGTTTTTAACGGAATATGTATGCTGTACAGTTCTTAAAGCTTTCATATAAATTGGAAGAAGCTGAAACCTAATTAAAAGAAATTTTTAGTTAAGTATAGTATATTATCTGACTGAGACGTCATCACATTAACTCAATGCTCAGGCAAAAGAAGCGAAGAGTAGAGTTTCAGTACTGTGAAATTCAACCTATTTCCGATGGAAATAAGAAATTTCAGGACTCTATTTTGTAAGGAAAACTTTAAAGCACAAACTTGAATTTTAAAAATTTTATTAAGATAAATATTTCACTTTTGTACGGTTATCATAAATGTTTGAATACATGTATGTAGAAAGTGATGTTGTATACGACTTGTTTTTAGATATAAGTTTGAATGTACGTTTCAGCGAGTTATCAAAACATTAAAAAAATCATAAGTAACGTATATAATTATATTTTGATAAATTGAGCTGGGATAAACTTATCGTGAATGATTTTTTGAAATATCGTTAAATAATATGCCAATAAAAATCAAATTGTCCGATATAAAACGCAGTGATTTGTTCAAGGCACATTCAAGTGTTGTTATCTCAAATACTCACTCGAATTTTATTTTTCTATTATTTTGAGGAAATTCAAAACAATTTGAAGGCCATAAATAATTTTATATTTATATTTGAAATGAAAATTTAACCCACGTTTTACAAAGTTGTTAAATGAAATAAGCTTGGTTTGGTATTCTAAAATGAACATGATCCCTTTTGATTTTTAATGATTAATTTAAATCTCTGTGGTATAAGTTTTTTAGATGAAATGTAAATTTGTTTTCCATGATAAGTTTAAAGCTAAAAGTTTAAAAATTTAATGTCGTTAAATTTCATAAAATTTTATTTCCTTGGTAGATGATAATAAATGATTGCTTTATACAAGTTATAAAATGTAGTTTGATTAAAATTTTTTTTTTAATAGTTTAAGAAATTTTTATTACGAAACATAGCCTAAGAGTTTTTCACTGTACTGCAAGACTTTAATCAAGTACTGTGTACATTGTACAATTAAGTCTTATCCAGGAATCGAAACCACACACCCAGCAATGAAGTCCAGAGCTATAACAGGTACACTAAGGGGCCACATCCGTATTACTGAATACTCATTGAATTGAAAGCCCCACAGTCGACAGTCCTAAGACATTTAACGTAACAAAAAAAAAATCACTTAAGTCTCCCTAATTTTCACCATCCCTGACACATCACAACGCGCTATCGTGAAAATTATCCTTCACGACATGTTGTGAAAATGAAGCTAATAATGGAGAGCTTCCGTCCTGTCGCCATTAAATGGAGACTTTTGACGAAGATGAATGAAGCATCAAGTGGGACATGCATACATTTGAAAGGGATCACAAGGCATCTATGTGAGTTTGGCAACGTTTTAAATGCAATTTTGTGGTTGTATCTAAAATATTTGAAGAGTACAGGGGAGGAACCACTTGATTTATTAGGAGTCGCCCCGTATTTGTGTCTGCTTGGCAGATATTGTCGACAGGAAACCGGTTTATCTCGTTCTTCTTCGCTTGTTTCAAGTGTGCATAGCGTGAATCTCGGTAGGTGGAAATCTGTTTCCTTACACCAGTTTTTTGCGATTACTCACTATTATCGCCAAAGAGACTGATAAGGAAAGATTTCTATGAAATTAAGAGGTTTTTCCCCTGTACTCTTCATTTATTACAGAATGAGAGCGAGTCTCCAAACTGAAGTCTATCTATGTTAATCCTATGGGAACACATGAATTTTTTTTAGTCAAATTATTCCGGCTGCATTGGGCATATATCTTTTTGCGAAAAGCTTTCTATGTGATAAATGTAGCTGGCTTACAATATATATATTTTTTTTAATTTTCAATAAATAATATTACAACCAAATATTTGAATCAATTTCAAAAGGTAGTAAAAAGGAGTAAATACTATGGCGATACACATAATTTGAAATATGAGCATTGAAAGTTAGAAGACAAAAATATTTTGGAATCACCTAATTTAATTAAAAGGAAAGTAAAAAAAAAGTGTTATGGCTATTATTAAATTATTAACAAAAATACAAAACATTTCGAATAAAACATTTCAAATGCGCTGAAAAGGAAAATTTGAAAAACACCAAGATTCATAATCCATTAAATTTTTTTTTTTTTTTTTTTGAGGAATATAAAAACTCAAAATGTTACTTTAATGAACATAAAAAAAAACTGGTAAAACTAGAGGCATTTCTAAGAATACCACTCTCTGTCAGCCGGCAGCTTTAAAAGAAAGTTACATACACTATTTTCGGATATAAATTAAGATTTATGCATCAACTTCGAAAATTTGCTTCGTATAAAACTAAACTCAACAGTAGCTCGACCGTTAATTCTCGAAGTGTTGCCACTTGTCGTTTCATAATAGTGATGCATCGCTCGAAAGTTCCCGTAAAAAGTGAAATAATCGGTCAAATGAAGAAAAATACATTTACAAGAATATATTTTAATCTTTATCGTTCTTTTATTATTATTATTATCGTCTGAGGACGATACTCTTTTCAAAAATAACGAAACCCGAAGCTGAGTAATTATTTTTCATTAAGCAAGTAGAAACTTTGGAATAGTCTACAGGGGGTGTAACTCAATGACTTAAAAGCGAGGGGGGAGAGAGATTTTGGATAAAAGTTTTAAAAGGACACAGTACTTTAACACTTTAAGAGGTATAACGTTTTAAGAGGCGTTTTAGTATTTTTGTTCATTCTGTTTTTAAGATGTAAAGTAGTTTTGAGTGCTTTTTGTTTTATTCCGAGATTTTTTCGTTTTTAACACCTTTTTTTATCATTCATTTTTGCCTTCAAGTTTTGATTTTCTTTCAGCTATTTTTTATACTTGTTTAAAAATCTGTTTGAAGACTTTGAGGCCATTTTTTAGGGCGGATCAAACGAGATGGGAATGATAGAGTAAAAGGGTCTCGGTTGTATTTTTATGGGTACGTAATTAAATCAACTTAAAAGTGTTTGAGGAGTTCTTAAAATTGATTTTTTTTTGCTAAAAGTTTTAGTGGATTTATATTAAAGTGGCTATGTTCTTAATGTGTAAACGTGAAAGTTTTAATGCATAGAAATGACTACGCATTTAATGATTGATAGTTATATATTTTTTGCTAGAACCTGCTTTAATATTTTAGGCAATGCTTAAAGAATATGTTGATTATGAAATGTTTAAATCGCCCCATTTCCTCCTAAAACTCCTAAAAAGGTTTTATATGCATGTGTTAATAATAAATATGATTAAAGAAGCACAAATATCTTAACGTAAGGTTTTTTTTTAATCTTAAGACTTTAAAGATGTTCATATTTATTATTTTTTGAGCGATCACTAATTACGGGAAGTGGTTTTAATGATTTTATTCTATTCCCCCAGCCAATGGTGATATTTGCTTCGAGGAAACTTTTTTTTGTTAAAATTATATTTGGGATATTTTCAAAATTTAAATGAATTTTAACGTGTTTGTCCATGAGCGACCTAACTCCATCTCTGTGCATCCCTAGGCAGCGATGCCTTTTGAAATTTCAATTACGACCATTTCACGAATGCGCCAGAATATATTTATATCAGAAATCCAGTAAAAACATGGAATCTAAGAAATAGCTGTGGCCAAAAAAAAAAAGATTATGCGAAAACTAGTTTCATTGTACACTCGTGAAATAGTTGTAAGTGTAAATCCAAAATGCATCTCTATCTCAGAGATACATGGAGATGGATTTCCATTACTCGTGCCTTGATTTGTTGCCCCGTCATAAGTTAATGTTTATTGTAGAATTATAGAAGAATGAGCAACTCGGGAAAAGTTAGATGCGGATGGTCCATTGGCTCATATAGATCATTTCTCATTAGATTATCAGAGTTACAATTCATCATTGCCTTTATTATAATGACATTGTTTGTTGTTGAATAGTTATGAATACTTTTGCTTTTATATTGAATAAAGGGATAACATTATGATATATTTTATTTCTTTGTTCCTATAGTGGTTCACTACCTTTTCACTATTTATTATTGTTGTATATGAGTCATTATCGTATTCTCCCGGTGATTTCTTTAATCTACTTCAATATCATTTGATCAACACATTTCATGAACTACGTGACGTGTGATTTTGTTTGTCCAGTGATGAAAAAGAAGTAAAAAAACAGCAGAAGACAAAAATAAAGAAATATATCCTTTAACTCTTTATCTCATGAACGCAATAGACAGAGAAGACACTACCACCAACAATGCCAGACTAATAAAAGCAATGACTGATCGGAACTTGTCTTGGCAAGACATGATCCATGGCCCATGTCAAGGCCAGAGGGTCATCAGCCACTCATTCTCCCCAAAGATGTTGTGGACATCCATCGCAGGCAAATTTGTTGTCCTGGCTGTCATCGGACAGTTTGTTTTGGGTCGGCCTTGGTGTGGTAAGTGGTCAGCATCATCATATACTTCGGAAGTGGTTGAGATTTGTTAGAAGACATTAATCGGGGATTGAAGGATTTGTTTCGGTTCAAAGAAAGACTTGAGTTTTGTTATTGTTAGACATGTTTATGCCCATTGGTTTACACTGTTGGATTTTAGATAGGTTTAAAAGTGACTGTTTATTAACTAGATGCCTTTAGACCAAGAGCAACTTTTCAATAGGTTTTGTCGACAAAAATCGATATTTAAGTGAAAGTATAAAGAGATCACAGTAGATCGCAGTAGTGTTAAAGAAATCTCAGGGAGAAGACGATAATGACTCAGATAATAATAGTAAGTATGTTTCAGATAATAAATAGTGAAAAGATAGTGAACCACTATAAGGAACAAACAAATAAAATCACCAGAATGTTAACCCTTTATTCAGCTCTTCCAAGACTTTATCCAATATCCAAGCAAAAGTATACATAACTATTCTACTACAAACAATGTCATTCTAATGAAAGCAGTGATGAATTGGATCTCTTCTAATCTCATGAAGACAATGATCAATGAGCCAATGGACCATCAGCAACTAACTTTCTATCCCAAGATGTTTGTGGTTGTCCATCTTAAGCACATTTGTTGTCCTGTATGTCAACGACCAATTTGTTTGGGTTTATTTCCTTTCTTTCGTCAAAGGTTGGGTTGAGTGAGTGGGCATCTAGTTTTTTAAATGATTGGTGCTTAGTTGAAATGCTGAGTGATTTGGTTTAATAACATCGCACTAAAGCAACGGGAGTGGTGCAGGCAGGAGGAATTGGAGAAGAGTTAGGAGTGCATATAATATGAAATTTCGATCTTATAAAGCATAAAATTACCTTTAACTTGACCTTATATGTCTAAAACAACTTTAAAAAGAAACTTGAAAGAAGAGTTTAACATACAAACTAATTTCTTTGCTCTGTAAAATTAAAGAGTACAAAAACAGAAAATCCCTTTATATTGTTGCATAGTAAGACTTGAACGGTTAGGAAGTCGTAGCCCAGTGGTAAAGCACGATTCTGCCAACCAGTAGTTTGTGGGATCTATCCCTGGCATAGCCTAACATTGCTATTTCGTTATTTTTTAGTTTAAATTATATCTCTTCATTTACAGCTTGCTTCTTAACTTATGTCAAATATTTGATTTCTACAACTTTCTAGACTAGAAGGTTCTACCGCTGAATATGAAGCATTGTAACTAGCCAGTTGGGTTATTAACGTAAGGGTAGATACATGTATATTCCTGATTGTGTGCTTGATCTGAGACCCACTTTATAGTCTTTTGTCAAGTAAGAAATACACATAAATAATTTTTACTGTCACAGAGAGAAATGAAGTACTCCCAAGGCGAAAGCGGGAATCGAACCCGCACCCGTTACAGCGCACAGACTGCTGGCGAAATGGTCTAGACCACTCTTATTAAAATATCGAGTTGAGATCTAGATACTTATTTGTCATTACTTATAATAAATTCATCAAGATTACGTATTTCTACGTAGCGTTACGTATTTCTACTCATCTACACGACAATATAATGATTTTACTATGCAATAAAACAGCTACTTAATAGCAAAACCCATTTTATTTCAAACACATGTAATATTTCAATACATTTTCGCCTGATTTTATCGAGCTATTTTTTAACTTCACTTTCTATTTCGACACAACAATCCAAGTAGCACGCGTGCTCCAAAATATAAAAGACCGCCTTATCCCACTGCCAATATGGAACCTTTAAAATCTTAATATTAGTACACGCTTGAAAATATTTGCTTTTCCTTCTTTCGTTTAAGTAGATGACGCAACAAATGGAAATGTCGTAACGCGAAAAAAATCAAATCAAACACCCGGTAAGGCCCTGATTGACAACCTTTTCTCCCCTCTCTCACACCCCGAAAGATGAAGTTATAAAATCGTTATAAATAAAGAACAGTTATGTTTTTTTACTGTCGACGTGCAAAAAATAAAATAAAGAGATATAGGCTTGTTTTAAAATTGTCATTGCCTTCCTTAATGACATAAAATATAATACATGCCCTATCATGCAGCAGTGGCATAATTTAGATTGGTTATTGTTGTAGACATCTGCAATCTTGTCTTTTCTATTTTGCTTAAACACAGAATGTAATCAACAATAGCTTTATTTAACATTTAAAATAGTCCAAAAATAAATACGATTATTTTTCTGATTAGAATTAAAGGATTACCATGTCAAAGAAATAGAAATGAGGCTCGAAACAGTTCGTTAGAGTAAGCCATTAGAAAAACTCTAAAATATCCAATTTCGACCCAACCAAACCTCTAAAACTTTATGTTGTACGAAAGTTAACTTGTTCCCAACTTGTCTTAATTAAACAATACTGTATATTAGAATGGGTATTAATTTTTTTTTGACAGGTTGATACGGAAGAAAATCTCGCGATTTAAGTTAGAAAGAATACTTTATTTTAGCTGGCGTAAAACGCAGCAGCAAAATCTGTCATAAATGTTTAATTATTTACAAAATTTGGTTAATTGATTATATTATTATCAATAGGGCTACATTTAATACTTATAAACGATTATTCATCATAAGTTTTAAAAAACAAGTAACTTGATAAATATTCCTGACTAAAACTTTATAAATAAGTGTAAGAAAAAATTCAAAATTTCGATACCCCACTAAAGCCTTCATTACCGTATGAAAACCTTAACTTTAAAATTTATCTTTCTTGTAACTTAAATTGTCCTACATAGATTTTTCAAAAGCATGGTCATCTTTTGTCTTACAGTTAGTTTGTTAAAACAAACTTAAACTTAATTTTTTTTTCATTTAAGCTGGCTTAAATAAGTTAAAGGTGACTGTCACTAGGACGGTTACCCCTCAGTTAAATCCTACGCATCCCCATCACCCAAGAGCTCACTTAGCATGTTTGCCAACATCTTCATCAGGATCTTCTCCGCGTGGGTGGCACCCACCCCTGAGGAGGGGGGGGGACTAAAAATCTTACCCTCCCCCCCCTTGAAATATCCCCATCATCAGTCATTGTCATCGCGGGAAAAGGTCCATCGGATCTGGCAACGCAATTAACCCCTTGGTGAGCCAGTGACGTGTTCCATCTGTGGCATGTGTCTGGCGTACGGCATTCGAAGTGTGATGTTTGTGTCCTTGGTTGTAAATAGTTTCTTCAATTATCGGTCCCTCATTTGAGGATTTATTTTTTACGCGTAGCATCTGAAAAAAAAATATGTTAGTTGGTTTGCTCCATGCTATATTTTCCTTGGATGACCGGACGTAAAAACAGCGTAAATAAAATAAGATTTATGAAAACCTAATGATGATTTCATAGTTGTAAAGTTAATCTCTAAAACAAATATGGTCAGTCTCCCTTAACAATTCATTTATTATATTATATGACAGGAAATTATATTCTGACCCTATTGGTGTAATGGTTAGACTCCTGGTGCCTGGAGGGGCACTTATCATAGCGGCTGATAGAGCTATACAGTCCACTATATTAGTGAGCTCATAAGTTGACACATCAAGTGTGTCTCTTTTGAGCTTGGGAGAAAGACCTTTTCAAGGTGCACGAGGTGTAACTCTACACAGGCTTCTCCCGATCACATTTTACACTGTTTTGGTCTGAAGAAGAATTACCTTTAACTCTAGTCCCTTACTAGCTTTTGATTTCCTGAAGGCTTTTGAGCTCATTGACTTGGTCTATCCTGCGGCTGACCAAGAGGAATAAGTCAACAACAACAACATATTCAGACGAACAAAATTGGAATTTTGAATTGGAAAGTGTAAAAATTCACTTTAGGAGAACGAAATACCGAACCACATATCACGAGTAATACAATTAAAGCACTCCAATTGCAAGCATTTTTTTAAAAATTTAAATAAAGATGTGTGTCGTTATGTAAAGTAAAAAATGTTCTGACAAGGCTATATATAAATTTTAAAAACTGTTTTATTCGCTACCATAAAAATTACAAACAAAAAAAACTACAGCTCTGAGCTACAGGACTAAATTTGTTTTAATTTTATAACATTAAAATTATATAATTTTACCACAATTAGGTAAAGCAAAACTTTTTGCATGATCCTTAACATCCCCGCTATACTGTGATTGACTTTACTGCATAGTTGTCTTGGACATGTATGATGGATTGCAAAAGCAGCAATGACAATTGAAGAGCTTAGTGGGAAAACGTGCTAAGTGACAAAAAGAAGTAAACGAGAAAATGGTAGCTTTAAAGTTTTTAGTTTGCACTTTTGAAAATGGTATTTGCACACGGTAAAAAATAAACTTAACTTTCAGTTAATGATAAAGAGAAAACTTGTCATCTTTAACGAACGGTTTAATATGTTTTAAGATACAATTTTTTCCGAAATTGTCACTTAGCACGGCCTTTTACTAAGCTGATCAGTTGTGAATGAATATATGTCCTAAGGTAACAGGTATATTAAGTTGATAGATTCGATTCGAAAATAAAATGTGAGATTTTGCAATTCTTTTTCACTTGATTATACGGTCGGGATGAGAAGAAAAAACATATTTTTTTTGTAGATTAGTGTCTTGAAAATAAAGCGTTGAAACTAAATAATTTATATACGTACTGATTATACAAATACTAAGTTTCCATTTAAATCTTATTCGTAGACATACGAAACAAGTGGAATGCCACATACTACTTTTTGTAGCTTAAAAACCCCATTTTTGAGTTAACTAAAATGTAAAAAGATGTAACATTGGATATTTACTTCGGATATTTCTAGGTCTGCATGTAACCTAAATATATGAAATTCTACAAAAAAGGTGGTTTTTAGAGTAATTATTATTTGATATTTTATAATATCTTTAAGAGATAACATATTTTTAAATCGTGTATAAAGTGTACCAAATATTAAACAGTAAGGAATGCATAACGAATGAGAAAGGTGAGATTGACGCTTTAGAGTAAAATACATAATACATCAGACGGTGAATGACATTATCATATACATTAATGGTTTACGGTATAAAGTCAAAATGTAAAAATTTTGCATTCTAGCATATAACGTTTATGCATTATTTATGTATTTTTCAGTTTCCCTTACCCCATGACTGCTTATTAAATTTTGCGTTAAGTTAATAACTGCAATTTGTGTTTATTTTTACATTGCCCATGAAAAAAGCTGCTAAACATCTTGCATATAAAGGGTTAAAAAATACCAATTCTGTGCTACAGCATAGATAATTTATCAAACTAAAATAATAGATTTTTAAGTTATTTCATTCAATATATTGTAATACGTTTAATCCGAAATAATTTCAAAACTCTATCCCTTGGTCCAACATTTCGAAGGGCAAAGTTTTTCGCAAAAAAACAATTTTCATAGCGTTACCAGTTACGTGACTGCGAATAATCCTCTAAAGTTAGTATTTAAATTAAACCATAATAAATGAATCCTAATTAAGCGAAACAATTAAAACTGTTAACCCCAAGTCAAACAAACATGTTATGCAAGCTTTCTGATTGTTTAACAGTGAATAGGAGGGTATTATACGTACAAGTCGAATACAATGTTAACCATTATTCAAGAGAACAATTCATTCTTGGTCTCTAATTAAACTAAGAAGAATAAAACGCACTTATTGGTTGATTCAATTAACCCATTTATGCTCGGTAGTTACAATATAGGAAGCTTATTTTTATAAGATTAAGTTTATAGAAATAAACAAATTTTAAGACGAATGAACACCATTGTCCCAAACAAGTTTTCTAGGACAAAAGTTAGGCAAAAATTTTAACAACCAAAAATTAATGTTTCCAATCGAAAATGTAGGTGTTAATGCTATTCACAATGTGAACCTAATTAGTTAATTTACACAATTTAGCTATTAGGGTTACGATTATATAATTCGATAAAGCATTTAGTGAAAAAGATATAATTTCGATCTTAGTAATTGAAATTTATTAGATCTTCATTTAGATCTTCGGAATTAAATATTTCCTTTTATTTAAGTAAAATCATGCTTTTTTTTGTAAATGTATTTGTTTTTAGAAGACATTAATCATGGTAAATTGTTTAACAGTTCTTTTTTTGTCATGAATGTATAATTGATTTTGTTTAATAGGATGAATATATAATATTAAAATTAAGATATCTGTACGAATCCATCACATCCCATATAAATTTCAACATTATTTTTGTAAGTATGTAAAAGTTTTATATAAAGTTTATTGTTATTAAGAAATATATAAAAAATTAAACGCACCTGAAATTGCGATATTAAGGTGTTACTAAAAGAATGCAGCATAGAATTTTACACCTTTTGAGCAAAGTACCGTCTAAAAAGGGTTATATTTTTAGCCTTCTTAGAAGCCCTTAATGCACTTTAAAAAGTCTTCACCAAGCATCGGAAATGTTTATTTTGGGTTGTACCGAAACAGCTTTCTAAAAGCTTCCTACAAGTAAACTTCATCAAAAAGTGGTTGAAAAATTTAACTGCTTACAGCATTTCCCACTTTTCACGTAGAGCTCCGAACGTGAAACCTAAAACCAATAAATTTCGCTCTTTTAAATAAGCTTTTCGGAGGAAAAGGAGTCATGTTTCAGGAGTTTGAAACTTTAAAAGGTTTATTGTGAAACCACATTTGTTATCTTTTATTGAATAGATTCCTTAAACTTTGTTTAATTAAGACGAAATTCAACTTCAACTTCCTTAATGCTATTTGTATTGCACTTCCTAATGATGGGATAGAATAGTAAACAAAAAGTAATGAAAAAACTTGGTGAACTTTCCTGTTAATTTCATGTTCACGAAAAATGCCATGAGACGTTTCTAAAGAAAATAAGAACTTTTAATGTCGGAATGTTAAAGCGGAAGTAAATTATATAGTGTAAGGAGACAGAGAGACAGGCGGTGTACAGACAGACGGAAAATTATAATAAATATGACTATTACGTCATACATCAACGATTCTAATGCCCACTTTTTATTTTTTTAGTAATTTTGAATAAAAAAGAAAGTTCTTATTAAAAATAGAAGAGATCAAAGGTGGATAACATTAAACTTTCTCTCTAAAAATTTGGAACTACACGTAGTTTAGAATCATTTAATACATTAGACACATAATATTTTGTTGCTGGTTTGAATGTTTCATAGCAATAGAATCATTGAATTAAATGAACTTTTTTCGCCAGAAGAACATACTATTTTAATGTGTTAAAGAAACCCTACTTTATTATCTACAGCACAGCTGCAATCAAAGACAGTAGATAACTTTGTCAATATTTTGCAAAAATGATGGAATTTTTTTCCCAAAAATTCCTACAGTTTAATTTTATCTGAAAATTAATGGTATTCAACATAAAATTTTGCGTGACAATAAGTTGAGTGCAAATAAAGAAAGTTAATTATTGTTGGAAATTCTTAATTATCTGGAATTTTTGATTCACGAGTACATTTCGTAGATAATTGCATACATTACCAAAAAAATGCAAAATATCAAAAGTTATATGATAATAACTTTACCTTTTCACACTCCGCTTTTTAAAAGTCTATCGAATAAAAGTCTTATAATTTAAAGTTATCATCCAATATCCTATTCACGCAGCTCCATGAGGAAACCTCCACCAAACAAAACTAACTAAATATACTATATTTGGAAAATGAATTTAAAAATAACCCATTTAATTTCAATGGCAAATTATCGCGGATGTGCTTTAAACGAAGACTAATCTCAATCGCATGACTCTCCAGAAACGATTGTCAAAGAAAAAGTACAGCGATGAGGCTCTGATAGATTCATCAAAATACACCTTTTCGCGATGTCGTATTAGTGTCTATATTTATGAGCACTTATTTTTTAAAAAAGTTTTTTGAACGATTTGATAGTTAAGTAAGAACTTAAATGTTTCGGTAATACTGTTTCAGATATTTTTTCACGTATGTTTCGGGGAATCTTAGATACGGGAAATCTTTGCGAACTTTTAATTAATTAATATCTGGAGTAAGAACCAAAGTATCACTAGTTCGTAAGGGAAACTAGTAAAATATCATTTTTACAATTTAATTGCTGCATTAGCCTTAGTCGTACGTAGTGTGTAAGATACTGTGAAGAATTACTTGAGAATTCAGTAGTCTTTGGTAGCGTTTAAAAAATTTATTACTTTTAACAAATATTTACAGGAGCGTTTTTATATTAACTTCCATTTTCTTTTTCTTTCTTACAACAACGTTGCCACACATAAAATTATAACATTTTCAGAATGTTCTTTAAAGTTGTTTTACGTGTTTTTTTTTAAATCCTTACAGATACAATATACTTAACATCGCTATTGTAATTATATTTCTCAACTGACGCGACGGAAGGAAGGACTGTATTTACAGAAAAATCGTAATTGCGGTTTTTCTGTTAGGAAGGCCTGTGAAATACCTAACTGACTTAATATTTTCACTACTCTCATACAGCATCGTAAGTACAGACATATTACATGCGAAATGGGTCCTAAAACTACAAATTTATTTTATTGTTTGTGTAAAAACAAGTAAAATAATAGGTAAATTATCATACATTACTTTTCATTAACATCCCCCATTCTTGATGATGTCGGAGAGCATCTTTTAGACCGGGAGAAAACAACGGATGGAATGGGATGGTGATGCGACCCTCCGGATGATCCCATCAGGATGCGGACTAATGGACGAGACACATCGTTGATGATGGTGAGGATAGTACATCACCCGAGAAAGGGTTTCTAACCGTCTGGTTACCCAGGGATAGGAGTAATTTTGTCTAACAATGCCATGTCGCGAGTTATGTGATGTTATAGTAATTAAGAAAATATCTGTATTGTTATGTATGTCAAAAAGTTAATCATGTTGAATGGTTTTATAAAAATCTTTTCTTGTAATAATAAATACAAAAACCATTTTCATTTAGCATCATATAATTCTAATGTATAATTCTAATAAATTGTTATTAGTAAGTTGCTCACTGAGTAGAAGAAGTAGATGCATGCTAAAGAAATATCGTTTTAGTATTGAAATGTGTGTATTGCGTATAGTAAATTAAAATAATTTTCCTCAAAATGAAATAAATGAGCTCATTTTAACTATTAATGTTGTTTACTGTCAGTAAACGTTTTGTATCTGACGAACGGAAAAGATACAAATACATTAAAAAATCATTGTTTTTATGGTAATCATATAATCTTAAATGATGAACAAAATATATCAGACTCTACAGTTATACCAGAGTTAAACAAAGGTTGATTTCGTGTCTAAAAACTCAGCGAATAGCCTTGTTTCTTCCGAGATATTAAATAGATCTATCTAAACCTCTAGCTCCCTTTCTTCTTAGACAAATACCCCGAAGCCTCCACGACACAATCCTCTTTTAACAGGTGTTTGTGAAGGATAATGGCCCAAACCATCTGGGCTCAGAAGTGCCATAAATTCATCTTTATTAAAAATGAGATTCGGGCAGACATGTCTTACGCTTCGTCCTCCTCAACCAGACACCGTTAATGGCAGCTTAAATGGCAAACAGACCACCGGTGTAAAGAGCTTCTCACTTTTTAAAATGATGTGTACTTATTAATTGATAAATTTTAAATACAGTGGGACATCTATCGATAGCTAAAAATATTTCAAAAATTTAAAATAAACAAATATTAAATATTTTCCTCCCGAATTTTTTAAAATTTATATTGGGTTTTTGAAAGATTTTTTCCTACCCTGAAAAAATTAAAAGCAATTTTTTAACAGAAGTTAGAAGTTCAAAATTTATGATTAAATTTAAAAGAATAACTACTCCTCTTAATTAGGTGTATATCAAGGACAGGTACAAAATTTATTAATACCGTCTTTTACATGGTTCCTTTCAAAGAGAGGATCCGTTTTACTAATTATATTCTATACCGACATAATAGTATCTTCGTAAAGTATCTTGCCACAAAAAATCACCTACTTGTACATTTAGATTGTGCTAAAAGATATTTTTTATTACCGTACTCATATAATATTTCCATGAAATCTTCGTAGAGGTGCAAAATTCAGAATAGTGGAGGAATATGCTGTATTTAAAAATAGTAACAAAGAATATAGAAAAACATATAGTATCGGTTTATATGACGGCTTTATATAAAGTAAAAAAAATGTATTTACGAATCCTCAGTTAAAATATTTAACATGCTTGTTTTATACTCCTATCCAGGATGAATGAAGTTAAAAATCTGAGATGCTTTATCCGAAAGGAATAAACCATCGTCAACACTCGTCAGACTGACTTATTGTAAGTAGAAAATAGGTTTAAAATATAATAATTAGTTAGTCCTTTTATTCATCTTCCACTTTGCTAAGGACTTTATTCGAAGTGGGTGTAAATTTTGAGTAGGTTCTAAGAGAGGTTAATAAAGTTCCAAGAAGACTTAGAGTGATATTTCAATTTAGTGGAAAGAATTATGACTTAGCTAATAATCCATTTAAAGAATAACGGATAAGAACGAAAGAGATTCAAAAGTTTCTGTAAGGAAAAACTAGCGTTTTTAACGTTATTTAATTTTATTCTGCATTTTATACAGAATATTTAGTATCTGTAGCTAACCAATACTTAATTTACGATAGTTAGTGGTGAATTTTGGAAGCACTAAATCCCAAAGGCGTCGTACTAAAGTAGCGAAATAAAACACATGAAACTAATTTTTTTTTATGTATTTCATTCCGTTCTGTATAATCATCAACTTAAGATGTTTCTATAATTTAAATTATAACAAACTTTACTTCAACAATTCTTATTTCCCTCTAGAAAACTAGGAAGAATATTATTCCATGTAAGAAATCTGTGAATCTCAAAATATGAAAGTAGACGGATGAGAAAGCAAGAGGGACGCCCCAGCCCCTTGCCCCTGTGATTCCTTTTATTCATGAGATCTCAACAGAAGCAGAAATAATAAGCAGGTTTTGCATTTTGGCGCGAATGCGGCTGCTGATCCGGAATTCTGGATAATGTATGCATTTCCCCTGTATGTAAAGAGATCATAATGGTTGGATAGTATGCTGAGAGAGGAAGATTGAAGGTTGATGCTTATGCAACTGCTTGATATTAGGGAGAGATGGAGAATGATATATATTTTTTTGGTTTTAGATAGTGTGGTATTATTATGCATGGTAAAAAAATGTATTTTGGATTTGTTTCAAGAAGTTCAAAATTGTTTGGTTAAGTATTCAGTACGTGATCTATAAGGTTATTATAAAATAATGTAAAATATAAAATATTTAGCAGTTAATAAAAATCATAATATAGGAAAGCTTCTTTTATCCCCTAAAAATAAAAAAAAGAGATGATAATTATTATTTTTTTGTTTTGTTTTAGGTAGTGTGGTATTATTGTGCATGGATTAAAAAAATGTATTTTGGATCTGTTTCCAAGACGTTCAAAATCGTTTGGTTAAGTACTCAGTACGCGGTCTATAAGGTTTTTATATAATAATGCAGAAAAACATATTTAACAGTTAATAAAAATCATAATATAGAAGAGATTTTTCCCCCCTCCAAAATTAGAAAAACACAAACATCGATGAGTACTGCTCTTTTTTTTTTTAACTTTAATTTTTGGAAAACGGTGTATTTTATGGAATTTAAGATATAGTAATTAAATGGATAATAAGCTGGTTTTGCATTTTGGCACGAACGCGGCTGCTGATCCTTAATTCTGAAATTCTCCTCCTATATAAGAAGATCACAATGCTTCGATTGATTCTGAAAGGAGAAATTTGAAGGTTGATGCCCATGCAACTAAATGATATTAGAAATCGAGAAGTGGAATAATTTATTTTTTTCTGAATTAGGTAGTATGGTTATCTTTTTGTATTATTATGTATGATAAAAAATTATTTTGATCTGTTTCGAAAGTTTAAACAAGTTTGGTAAAGTATTTAGTACTAGGTTATAAGATTTTAATATAGTCATACATTAGAATATACTTAAGCAGTAAATTACAATCATATGGAAAAAAATAACGTTAACAAAAAACAAGAACATCTCTGATATTAATTATTTTGAAAACGTTTGTCTAGTACAAAATTTTACTGGAATAAATGTGTGATACATCTTTGTTAGAAGACCAATATTATATAAATACAAATGAAAAATGAATAGATATAATTCATGTGTGTGTGTGCATGGATTCTAATTCACGTTTTACGCTCAATAAACAAATTATTATTAAAGCAAAACTGTAATTTAAAGAACTGTTTTAAGTTGTAGGTGATTACATGAGTATATTTTTCATTAAAACATAATACGTAAGTATTAAAAATAATTATTTTTAAAAGCATTGGGTTTCACCTTAATACTATTAACAACATTTATATTTGTAAGACATTAATTCCAAACAAAATTAAACTTAAAAATTTTTAGTCAATGGGAAGTTATTAATTAATAAAATTTTTAAAAACATTTATTATCTTTACAAGTTTCTATTGACTTTTACTATTTTACTTTTTTTATGCTACTTTCTTTTTACTTAAAATTTCTATGTATAAAAACACTGTACTTAGGCAATGATACAAAGGCAGCGTTTATTATTTTTATTTTTTACGAAACTTCTTTAGGTGCTTTTACTTTCTTCTTAAGGTGCGATTTTTCTTGAACAGAATATATTCAAAAGTCCTCAAAATACAAAAAAATAAAGTTAGAAAACGTAGCCTAATTCACTAATTAAACTTACAAATTACCTTAAAATAAAAAAGACGAAAACCACACCAGTTAACTTAATTCAAATGCAAACAAGTGATCAAAATTTACCAGTGAAAACCCTTTTTTTGAATAAATATTTTCTTTATTTTTTCGAAAGGAAATGGATAAAAAAAATTTCAAACAAGCTTTTTTTTCTATTTTTAAAAAACTCGTGAAACGTGTGAAATCCCTGTTGGCCTCAAAGTAACCAATAAAAAGCCGGCTTGTTGAAAGACTTAAATCAGTGCGCATAACGCAAGGGATTTTTAGTATTCTGACTGTAAAAATTTTAAAGATAAAGCGGAATAAAAAGTCATTTTTGGCAAAAATGTATTTTGAATATATTTATTTTCATAATTCTCAAAAATCTCCCATAATGTTCTTCTCGTTTTCTAAGAAACAGTGCATTTATTACTTCTAAAACAGATTTTAGTTACAGTTGAACATGATTTAGTTTTTATTTATTTAGAGAAGGTTATTATTTGTTATATTATTTAATTAAGGTAATTATATTTTGGGTATGGTCAAAATAAAATTGGGTAAGTAAGCAACAAAAAAAATTGATTGCTTAAAATTAATTTAAGTGGTTTTTTACTTTTATTTTCCAAATATGAAATATAAGACAACGTAAGTATTGGGATTGGGGCAAAATTATGAAATGGAGATTTTGTGTTTTCTACACGTTACGGAAGGTGCTAAATCTCATGTCTTCCGTGGGCAGATAAACTGCATTAATTTCCATATTAAAACAGAACATTGTTGTAAATACTCATTTTCTACAACCGATAAGAAAATATACCGGAAAAAGCTTAGCAGACGGAAGATCCCAGGTTCGGGTCCGGGCATCGCCAAAATTGCTGCCAACCTATAAACGGCCCGTTCAGCCAAAAATTTCGACGAATAATACCCCGTGTAAGGGAGTGCACTTTAAATATCCTTCAAAGTCCTAACGCTGCGTACAATGTCGCCCTTAACGGTTGCGTTGGGTGCCTATTCAGGTGTCGGCTCGTCACTTGACTGTGGTTCTAAAATACGACGCCCGTCACCAATAGCCCTTGTGTAGCTCAAATGCGACGATATTTCAAACCTAACCTAACTGGAAAAAGCTAATTATTTCAGAGCAAAATGGTACGACCCATTGTTGCGATTACTGCAGTTTACCTGCCCACGGCAGAAGTGATTTTTAAACGTTGTTCTTTTTGTCTGAAACCACTCTACAGCTTGAACTGAGATTTTCATAGACTTCAAAATTTAATATCAGCATTGCGAGCATCTGCCGATTGCCATAATTAGCTTTTTGAGAAGAACACGCATGTGCTAAGGGTTAATACCATTACACCATTATAGGTTTCAAGGGAATTGCTGAAAGACAAAAAAGAGCTACAAACCTTAAATTTGGTACACAAGTTTTATAGTACTTTTTTGATTTTATATAAGGTTTTGGAGAACATGCCTGAAGCCCAAAGAGTGGCTGCCATTGAACTTTTGAGGTTTCAAAGATATTGCTGGAAAACAAAGACCTTCAAGATATCTTTAACTTATTCTAGCGTAATGTATAGCTATTATTAAGTGATAATTAAAAGTCACTTGACATTTCACACTCCTAGTATTTTATTAAGATACTGATGCATAGTAAATGAATTAATATATAAATGAAATTTAAACTGAGAGTTGGCATTTTGAACAAATAAATTTTATTGATATTTATACAAAAATGTAATTAAATTCATTTATTACTAGTAGAACGCAACTCTAAATATACAAAATATATGTATCGAAATAAATGACTTCAAACAAAATTTAACTATAACATCTACGACTAACAAAAGACCACATGGAAGGATATACTGTACCTGGAAAAATATTTTGTTTATAAACTTGTACGTTAGAATAAGATGGGCAACAATCCAATTTAATGAAATAGGACAAAAAATTTTGCAGAAGGTTTAAAACCAAAGTCAAAATCCGACCTCGTAGACTGTTTTCTCCAAAAACTTCACCTTAAAAATTCCAAAGTAATTACCATTCCGTTTAGACATGTCTGTCTATACAAAGAACCGAAGTTTTAATGGTATTAGACGAATTTTTTTTTAAAATCGGAAGGTTTAAGATTTTCGGACTATTTGAAGAGTAAATATAGAAAAGGAAATCTTTTGTTGAATTTGAAACGCAAAAAAGTTAATTATTGTCTATTCATGAACTTTTAAACCTAACTTAAACGTAATTTACATATTTATTGAATTTATATTTTTGTGTAGTTATTAGGTTGAAAAAGATTTTAAAAGGAATTCGAAAAGTTTTTTTTTTTTTTTAATTCGTTTTATTCTATTTTATTCCCAATGAAGCAAATATAATCTGAGAAAAGACTTTAAAATTCACTTGAATTTACTTCAAAAATTTGTAAAGATTACATTTATTTTCCATTTTCAAAGAATATATTTCAATTAGTCATAGTATTTACATATGCAAATGAATAATTTCAGTATTCATGAATAAAAAAATAATAATATGCAGCTGCTTTGTATTTTTTAGCTTCTCATGCATTACAGCGAACACGAAACTGGAAAATATAGCACTCCTAATTAAAATATTAATAAAAAACACAGAAGAGAAAAAAGATTTAATTTGTTTAAAAATCAAGAGTCATATGCGACAGTGCTGGAAATTTTTGCTTTGCGTTTTTTTGAAACGTAAGCAATGCATTTTTTGAACAGCAGCTTTTTTAAATTTATGTTGAAGAAGAATTTTGAAAATTTTATCTTTCTGTGTTTTTACCTTTTTTAATATTAATATATTTGTATGATTTCGATTTTAACAAAATATTAAAAAATATTTCTCTAATTCTTGGTTATTTTCAAGTGTACTGTTGAATTGCACAATATATAGAATTAGTAAATATTATGTGTTTATTTTCTTTAGTTTTACGTGATTTCGCTGTTCATAGACATTTAATATCGCGTAATTGAAGGTTCAAATAAGCTGTGAAAAATTATACTCTATTTTTATATTTCCTTTCAGTTTTTAACTTTCATATATAGATATGAAGGCTATATACCTTAAATTTAAATGATTTCAACTATTAAAAAAATAAATACAGAACAACGTAATTAGGACCAAGGTACACCACCGGTGGTGTACCTTGGTCAAACCGGTAGTGTACCTTGGACCAATTATTAACAGGTATAGAGACTCGATTTACAGTCCGAAAACCAATATTTTTTAGCCACATAAAATTCAAAAATACATTTTACGACCTACTCTTATTTCTAGCCAAGATTGTAGTAATTGGTTATGTTAGGTCAATTGGCAAAGTAAGGGGTTTTATTACCTTAGTTTTTTTAGTGCCCTTTTGGCTTTTTCAGCTGCAATGCGATCTTTCTCGGGTGTATCGTTAAAATGCAGCATAAAATTAAACTGTCATTTCATGCCATAGAAAAACATTTGGCTATCTTTCTGTCATAAATTTGAAAAAAACGACTCAGATATTTTCCCCTATGTTTATACAACTAGGCCTAAACGTAAAAAGGATGTTCTGCTTAGATATTTATTATGAAAAACATATTTTTAGATGTGCATGCAATACTTATTTTCTATATTATATCAATACGGTTAAAATTTTATAGGTCTACCATAAATCTAAATAATTAACTACAGAAAAATTATTTATCACACCATGCAAAAATTTCTTACAAATTTCCATTCGACATAATTTTACAAATCAGGGTTGCATATTAATAGCTTAAAATACTTATTTTTTAAAGGAAAATATTTACTTGAATTTTATGAAGGGTTTTCAACAATCTGAAGCACATAAGACCTATAGTAGTGTACCTTGGACCAGTCCAAGGTACACCACTTGTATTAGGTTCGAGGTACACCACTTGGATATTAAAAACAAAATAGTTAATCACCATGTTAAGGTTAGACTTAACTTAGTTTCAAGCGCACTGTTTTATAGCTAAAACTTTGCTTTACATTGCATAACCATTGTTTCTGAATAAACACTACATGTTTGAGTATAAAAATACACTAAAGTATCTGACAAAAATTTACTTTTAAACTGTGAATTTAGTTTTTCGAAACCTCTTTAATAAATTGACCTTTTAAACAAACAGATATAACTTCACTGAGACCCCTGGTAGCAAATACTTTAACTGCATGTGGTGTTGTTTCAATATCTAAGCAAATCGAGCTAAAATCAGCATAGGTTCGAGGTACACATATGTCCAAGGTACACCACTTACCCCTATATATATAATAATAAAAATTAAGTTTTGTGTGTGTGTGTGTGTGTATGTATGTATGTCTCTCTGAAACTCACAAACTAGACATTTGTTTGACTCGTAACTTGGTACAAATACGTAGTTTATACTTGAGTTGCAAAATAAGAACTTTCAGAGCTCAAAATGCTCTATTTTAGAGAAAATTCGAATTTTCTGGAAAAACTACGCCACTTTGGCTCAAATTCGATCATTTTTTTTCTTTCCTGATGCCATCTGCTGAACAAATTAAATAAAACTTTCAACGAAAATAAATAAAATTGAAAATGTTTTTTATTATGTTGCCATTACTTTCAGAAAATAAATTCATTATTTGAAAATAATTGATATGTTTCAAGTGACGTATTTCCGACCAGTTTTCATTCCAGGATTGTGGGTTTAGTTGATGATTTCTTCATTGATGGTTTTGTTGATGCACTAGATGCTGCATATGCACTAGAGCTGCATATAAGGGTTTTATGTCTTTATTTCCTCGCCAAATACGTTGCCAATCTCGCCAAAGTATAAATTAAAACTCGCCAAATGAGCAAAATGTTTGTTAAGATATTACTGAACTACTATGATGGTTGATGAAGGCCATTGCACTAGAGCTGCATATCAGGGAGTAATTCTTTATTTTTTTCGCCAAATACGTTGCCAATCTCGCCAAATGGACAAAATGTTTGTTAAGCTATTGCTGAAATGTGGTTAATAAAGGCCTAGAGCTGCATATAAGGGTTTTATGTCTTGATTTTTGAGCCAAATATGTTGCCAATCTCGCCAAATTATTAGTTAAAACTCGCCAAATTGGCAAAATGTTTGTTACTGAGCTCTATGATGGTTAATAAAGACCATCGCAGTAGAGCTGCATATCAGGGTTTTATTCTTTATTTTTTCGCCAAATATGTTGCCAATCTCGCCAAAATATTTATTAATACTCGCCAAATAGGCAAAATGTTTGTTAAAAATAAAAAATAAGTAGCTATATCTATTTCCTCGCCAAATTATTTCCCAAAACGTGCCAAAAGAGTTGTTTTATGTATTTATGAGGGAATTGTGATGGCATTTATAAATACATTTTACATCGTATTTTTGATTTTTAAATTTTAAAGCAATGAAACAGGATTTCATACTTGAAAACGAGCGGGAAGAATAACTTAAGTTTATGATCTTATAACAGGTTACATGGTACACATACTTGGATCGATTAGATATTTTTTTAATCCGTGCGAAGTA